>CAKAOJ020000345.1:327500-887682 GCA_916701645.2 Sebastolobus alascanus
TCAGAGAGTCAGATATTTATTCCTGAAATGAGGTGAATGGGAACTCAAATTGAGGACCAGTTATGTTCAACAGCTTGTATCCTCAATTTTCAACGAAGCAGATGGTAATGTAACGGTGTGGTGCAGTGGGGGGGGGGTGGAGGTGGTTCTCTCTGTGCCGAGATGCTGGTTCCGGGGGAGGGGTCAGATATCTGGTGTTTTGAGGCTGTGTGCTTTATTGGATGGTGATGCTTCAGGTGATAAAGTGAATGTATTTCAAAAGGCACGATATTGCGCAAGGCGTATAGCGTGCAATAAGTACACCTTTCCTGATTTCCATGTTTCTTTAGTACACCATGTATCCTGCACTGACTGCAATGTAAAAGCATCCACGTATAAATGCTACGGTAAGAGTTAGTGACGTAGTATAAAAAGCGAGAAAGACCACTGATGGTGGATGGGTCCAATAAACACCAGACTTTTAACCAGGAGAACAAACACCGGACCAAAGAACGTACAGTATATCGCCAAGAAGTGAAAGTCAATTGTTCGTTCCATTGCAACATCAGCGCCCAGCAGCAGAGCTACGCTTCCGCCATTTTGGACTGAAAGCGACTACAGGACACCAGTAAAACGTCCGCCTACAAAGTGCCGTACAAAATTAAAATTAAATTATTTCTATTATATATATTATTATTATTATTATTATATAATACTAAAATATTATAAATCTAATTAACGTTTTCAGTCCAAAATGGCGGCAGCGGCAAAAAAACACCGGAGTTTCGTCTCTTTGCGTCTATACTATTTGACCGGACCTTTAACCAGGTGACCCGTGTTCGACACCGTTGTTGACCGGTGTTTTGTTTCATAAGTTACGTTAGTGATGTTGTAGTTGTTTACGTACGTGTTTTACTTATTTTACTTATTTATTTTTAGGGATGCACCGATCTCACTCTTTCAGTCCCGATACCAATAGCGATACCTGGGCTTTGGGTTTCGGCCGATACAGAGTACTGATCTGATACCAGTGTGTAATTAACAAGCTGTATGTCTCACTGTGTGGAAGTGACCGGGATCATTCTGTCATGTGTAAAGCAACTTGAATTAAATATTGCTTTCCTAACTTCGTAGAACAAAATGTAACAAATAAATAGATACATAGATAAATGTATTTAATTGTTCTTTATTATTAAAATAATAAATCGTACACCAGCAACTTGGTAAAAAAGATCTTCAAAATTAACAGGAATTACAAACATTTTTAATGCAGCAATAAATTGGTCAAAACCTAAACAGGAATTCAAATTTCAGTCTGAAATGTATATATCATATAATTGAATTGAATTGAATTAATCGGTCCCATACTTGTGGACGTTTGCATGGCGTTCAAATGACACACGAAAAGGCTAAAATGCGTATACTCATAACACGTGGAATGTCCACGTAATCTTGTGATATTTATCCGCCTTGCCGTGAGACTGTGTTGGGTATTTCCCAGTCCAGGCTTAGTTAACAATATACAGAACATCAATCTAATCAATTAAGTAGACCAGCCCATTTTAGGACTATCTCAACCACTCATATCCAGATCAGATGAGATTGTAATATTAATAATGAATTAATTCCGGTTCAGTCAGTGTGATTGTGGTTGCTGTAGAGGATATTTACTGAGCCCGGTTACAGTATTAGTCCGTACTCGAGTGTCACTGATAGTGAGGAGCATCTATCCGCCTCAGAACATCTTGATGCTGTAGCGGAGTGGCGCTCAGAGGACGGGGGGGAATGTGAGGGCCACTTCATCGGGACCGAACCCAGGGAAGGAGCACCGGAGAACTCATTTAATACTTCATTAGGCCAAAGTGACTAACGTCTGGACGTGCACTGCATCTTCATCAGAGTCAAATGATGTTGGCAGAGACTATAGAGCAAAAGGATCGTAGCTACGGCAACACTCATTCAACAAGATGGTACAATACAGAGTGGCAGCACAAACACAAAATACTATTATCTAACTGATGATGATCCTCTTCAGAAAAAAACCCTCATTAAAGCTGGAGTAGGCAGCAAATATGATTTAAAAAGTCAGTAGTGCACGAGACAGGTAATCGGAAAAAAATCATGTGCTTCTGTATCCTCCGGTGTCCTCCGGTGTCCTCCGGTGTCCTCCTACAAAGTTAAAGTTAAATGCATCAGTCTGGTGCACTTTGAGAGCTAAACTACCAACATTAAGAGGCTAGATGAACAATGTTATGCTCTCAATCTAATCATAAACACATTGGTTGTATAGATAATATCTATCCCCAAAAGTGAAGCCAAAACATCTGGATCGGCGGCTGGTGGCTGTTAGTTTAGGAAGCGCTTGATTTGATGTGCAGCAGAGCTTTCTATGAGCAGAACGCTCGTTCTAAACACCAACATCTCTGGGGATCACGTTCATTTAATTGTGAAAAGCCGAAATCATGATTAATATTCACGATATCTTGTCTTTTTTGGACCTAAAAGAGAGACCATGTTTGGATAAAGAGCGTGGAGCTGGGGAGAGCGAGGTCCGGCGGGGGGCCAGGTACGGGTAACGTTAGCGCTAGCTTGGTTAGCAAGGTGCATCCGTAATTCACGTTAACTGTGATATTAATTGGGATGCTAATTTTGGCTAGCGAAAAAAACAGGCTTGTTTGTAATGTACTTATCTAGCCCTCCTTAGAGGGTCATTTGGTTCAACCGAACACTGAACAATACCGTGGTAGCGACGCCATGGTTGTGAAGCCGTGGTTGCAACAACATGATTGCATTAAAAAAAACAGATTAATTTGCGGTTAATCGCGACTGACTCTGGACAATCATGCGATTAATCATGATTAAAGATTGTAATCGATTGACAGCCCTAGTAAAATATACATAATTGCCATTTTTCATTATTTGCACACATTTAATAGACTTAAAATCAAGAAAATAATTGGCAGATTAATTGATAATGAATATAATAATTGCACAGCACTGATTCCATCACTAAGACCAAGAGTCATGTTTATACCCACCTCTATGCTGCTCAGAAACTGTGCAGCCTAGAGAGCATCATTTGGTTGCATCTCCTCACCTCACCTCACCGCTAGATACCACCAGATCCTACAACACTGGACCTTTAATATGTTTTATCCAGGTGGATCTTTACACAATCAATACTGTGTTAAACTGTGATAACGGTTCTTGATTATCAGTAGTTCATATGGTACGTGATGAACCTGTGCAGCTCATCATTTTAGATTAGCTCGACCTTCTCAGTACATCACCGCTGACTTTACCAATAACTGTCTGTTAACAGCCGTTTGCTCCTGTCGATAATGTTTAGCTCTACTGCCTCCGTCTCCCTTTAGAGACATATGTGCGTTTTATATTAAATAAGTTTCTAATAGCATTAGTAAATTTACATCCAGGCTTTTTGTTCCCCCCCCTTCTTCTTCCCGTCTGCCTCCTCTCCTCCTGTTCCATCCCTACCTTTCATCCTCCTCCATCCATCCCCCCCCCTCCCTCTAATCCTGCAGCACTCCCTGCTAAGTGCACTTTGAATGCAGATCAATACATGGTTACTGGTGACTGCTGATGTCTCAGCACAAAGCAGCCAGCATGGCAGTCACCGTGTGTTTGTGTTCATTTAATCTCTGTTACAGAGAAATGTCTGTGTTTGCAGACCGAGCGGAGAATTCCAACGGAGGTCAATTAAAGGGACATTTCCTCCTGTGATCTATCTTTTCACTATCTATCATTAAGCCCCTGTAGGCCTGAAATACAAATGACCTGAAATAAAAAAAAAAAAATGCATTAAATAACATTTAATAATAAGCTGACTTTCAACAGTTTATTGGATTATTTCACACTTTCGTGCTTTATTTTTTTTTAGCATTTATTCTAGGGCTGTCAAAAATATTTAATCGTGATTAACCGCACATTTTTTATTTGTTCAAAATGTATCTGAAAGGGAGATTTGTCAATTTAATACTCTTATCAACATGGGAGTGGACAAATATGCCGCTTTATGTATGTATATATTTATTATTGGAAATTTAAAAATGGCCATCACAGTTTTTTCTTCAGCGTAAGTTTGGAGCGTTATTTAACCTCCTTCCCGAAAAACTATCATGGCCATTTTCAAAGGGGTCCCTTGACCTCTGACCTCCAGATATGTGAATGTAAATGGGTTCTATGGGTACCCACGAGTCTCCCCTTTACAGACATGCCCACTTTATGATAATCACATGCAGTTTGGGGGCAAGTCATAGTCAAGTCAGCACACTGACACACTGACAGTTGTTGTTGCCTGTTGGGCTGCAGTTTGCCATGTTATGATCTGAGCAAATTGTTTTATGATAAATGCAGAACCTGTGAGGGTTTCTGGACAATATCTGTCATTGTTTTGTGTTGTTAATTGATTTACAATAATAAATATATTCATACATTTGCATAAAGCAGCATATTTCTCCAATCCCATGTTGATAAGAGTATTAAATACTTGACAAATCTCCCTTTAAGGTACATTTTGAACAGATAAAAAATGTGTGATTCCTTTGCGATTAATCACGATTAACTATGGACAATCATGTGATTAATCGCGATTAAATATGTTAATCGATTTACAGCCCTAACATAGACTGATTGGGACATTTTACAGTTGAACCTGGCTGATGAACTACGTAACGGTGGCTCTGTATTACTTCAAACCTAGTTTGACATCTCTGTACTGCAGTGTGTTGCTGCTTATTAGCCGACATACAGTCAGTATACACCGATACTGATAGATCTGTAATATTATCTATAATATAAACGTCTGTGAGATGTCCTCGTCAGGTGAAACAGGTTGTATTAGGCGTTGAACTAACAGCTCTCATGCTGGGAGGACAGTCTCATAACTACAGGTGCTTTACAAGCGCTCACCTAATAAACTTTATCCTGGTATTTTACTATTCCGTAAGCTGATTCTTGTTGTTATGACTTTAAAGAATCAGGTTACCGTTGCTTCTGGCTGGTGTTATGTGGAAGAGGTCGGAGCGGTGCATAGATCTGTGAGAGAGAGAGGAGCTGTGTGTTTTTAGGAGCAGCCATGCAGAGCTTGTTTGTGTTAGTATAAAACTTACTGTACCCATTCTGCCACTTCAGCACTGTCCTAAATTCATCAAGGGAGCTCAGTTCCCCATGTAAGGACATGCTGACCGGCCTGTGGAGCAAAACAAGTTTTTATTAACGTACACTGCTGACCCAGTAAAGGAAAAGTATGAAAACAACTGTTGTTTAAAGAAGAGGAGCTAAATGAAGACGGGACATGTTGAGGAAAGGAGACTGTAAAACATGACAATATAGCAGATATTCTGGTATCACTCCACTTAATATTTTACGTGTTTGTGTTCATGCTGATTCGGTAGGATCAGTGTGTGTCGGTGGAGTCTAGTAAAAACATGGTTTGCCAACGATGCCATGGTCTGGAGACGCTTTCCGTACTGTGATACTAAGAAATGTTGGGTTTGTCAGGTGTTGCCTGTTCTCCAGTCTGTCACGATTAATACTTTTATTGGATCATATATTGTCCAAGAAATAATTTGCGATAAATAATATTGTTGTCATTTTAAAACCATTTTATGCCACTGATATAATGATAATATAGTAGCATAATAATGCAAGTAAACCCTTTAAAAGAGCAATTAACTTTTAATTCTTAACAATATTCAGATATTAGAATTGGAATGTAAAATATCCTAAATAAATAAAACAAATCAAATAAATCCACACAACCAAAACAATAAATAAAATGGAAAAATTAGCAATGCCCAAGTCTTATAATGGTACAATACATTGATAATGTAAAAATGATTGAGGTCATGTCCATATATCGTACGACAAATCGATGACGTAAAAATGATCGAGTTCATGTCCGTATATAGTACGATAATTTGATAACTTAAAAATGATCGAGTTCATGTCCGTATATAGTACGATAATTTGATAACATAAAAATGATTGAGGTCATGTCCATATATTGTACGATAATTTGATAACATAAAAATGATCGAGGTCATGTCCATATATTGTACGATAAGTTGATAACATAAAAATTCGAGGCCCGGAGAACTTCCGTTGTGTTGACTGGATATGCAGCGTTTTTCTGCTGCATTTCTTTTTCAGGGTTTGTGTGTTTTTGACTTTGCATCGTACTGTACGTGCAGCGTGTTTGCTGTTAATCTGTTTGTTTTGTCTTTCTGCAGCACGTTTCCGTTGTATTTGTTATGGATTTTCATAATTATTTGCTTTTGAATTAACATCGTTTCTGAAGCTGCAGAACGTTTCGTACCAAAGGAAATGTTTTGGGCTGTTGTAGCGTGTTTGTAGCGTGGCTATATTCTAAACTTCATACTATACTAGTAGTACAACCTCATACTATACTAGCAGTGCGACCTCATACTATAGTAGCAGTACGACCTCATACTAAACTAGCAGTGCGACCTCATACTATACTAGCAGTGCGACCTCATACTATACTAGCAGTATGACCTCATACTAAACTAGCAGTACGACCTCATACTTTACTAGCAGTGCGACCTCATACTATACTAGCAGTACGACCTCATACTATACTAGCAGCGCGACCTCATACTATACTAGCAGTACGACCTCATACTATACTAGCAGCGCGACCTCATACTATACTAGCAGTACGACCTCATACTATACGAGCAGTACGACCTCATACTATACGAGCAGTACGACCTCATACTATACTAGCAGTGCGACCTCATACTATACGAGCAGTACGACCTCATACTATACGAGCAGTACGACCTCATACTATACTAGCAGTACGACCTCATACTATACGAGCAGTGCGACCTCATACTATACTAGCAGTACGACCTCATACTATACTAGCAGTGCGACCTCATACTATACTAGCAGTGCGACCTCATACTATACTAGCAGTACGACCTCATACTATACGAGCAGTACGACCTCATACTATACTAGCAGTGCGACCTCATACTATACTAGCAGTGCGACCTCATACTATACTAGCAGTGCGACCTCATACTATACTAGCAGTACGACCTCATACTATACTAGCAGTGCGACCTCATACTATACTAGCAGTGCGACCTCATACTATACGAGCAGTGCGACCTCATACTATACTAGCAGTACGACCTCATACTATACTAGCAGTACGACCTCATACTATACTAGCAGTACGACCTCATACTATACTAGCAGTACGACCTCATACTATACTAGCAGTGCGACCTCATACTATACTAGTAGTACGACCTCATACTATACTAGCAGTGCGACCTCATACTATACTAGTAGTACGACCTCATACTATACTAGTAGTACAACCTCATACTGTACTAGTAGTACAGCCATTGATTTGATTGATTGATGCTTCTTTTACTCATGTGGTATGATGGACCTTAAAGGATGGTGCACTGAGTCCTGTCTGCCCCCCCGTCTACACTGTGTGGGTGGGTTGGAGCTGCTCTGGAACCCAGTGATTGGTTGATAGATAGAAAGGGAATTGTGTGGCTCAGAGAGAGGTCATAACATTTATGAAACTAGGATGGAAGTCATTAAACTTTCATATTGAGAAAACGGGCTCATCAGTTTCTTTGTGTGGAAGTGTGTGTGCTGCTCTGACAGCTGATGGAGGACTATCGCTTTTTCCGCTGCCATTTCTCCCACTAATACACCCCCCCCCTCTCACCCCGCACGCTGCACCACACAGGACCACTTCTACTCTCTATCACATGTCCCTGTTTATTCTTCTGTTTGGATTTAAAGGAAAGTTCAACAAAAAAAAGCCTAATAAAACCACCGACCTTTTGTCAACAACATCAGTCATTTAGCTAAAGCTGAAATCTGAACTTTTCTTCACTCTGAAGCAGTACGTAAAGCAGAAAACTGGCCTTTGAAGTCATTTCACTTCATTATAATTTGGTATTTTGTAATTGGCCTGCAAGCAAATGCTGACCACTTCATTATTTAATATACTGGCGATCAGAAGTTAAACAAAACGTGCACTATCACTGATGAAACAATACCTCCCACAAAACCGTTTGCCATACACAAACTGTATTTATAAAAACAGAATGTGATATTTCAGATTATGTTTACATTAGATTAAAGCTAGAGTGAAGATACTGGTTTCATATGAAACTAGAAAACCTAATGAATCCATCGGTACCAACCGTGTCATACTAGCTTGTTGTGAAGGAGGTTAAATAACGCTATGAAGTTATGCTAAATTTTGGCGAGGAAAAACTGTCATGTCCATTTTCAAAGGGGTCCCTTGACCTCTGACCTCCAGATATGTGAATGTAAATGGGTTCTATGGGTACCCACGAGTCTCCCCTTTACAGACATGCCCACTTTATGATAATCACATGCAGTTTGGGGCAAGACATAGTCAAGTCAGCACACTGACACACTGACAGCTGTTGTTGCCTGTTGGGCTGCAGTTTGCCATGTTATGATTTGAGCATATTTTTTATGCTAAATGCAGTACCTGTGAGGGTTTCTGGACAATATCTGTCATTGTTTTGTGTTGTTAATTGATTAACAATAATACATATATACATAAATTTGCATAAAGCAGCATATTTGTCCACTCCCATGTTGATAAGAATATTAAATACTTGACTAATCTCCCTTTAAGGTACATTTTGAACAGATAAAGTTTCAGTTTTCGAATTAATCTATAATCTGCCAATAAAAGGCGTATTTATAAACTTAATTACTTTTCTGCACTTAATTTTATTATTCTTTTTATTTACATTGGAGCCATAATTTGATGCAACTTTGATTAATTCATTTTTTTCTTTTTATCTTTATTTTAGTGCACTTTGTGAAGTCTGTTTCAGTATAAGTGCTATAAACTAAATCATTGATTACCTTTCATGGTGATGATGTCACTGCCAGTGGTGGTGCAACAGGTACATGTGATGAATTAATGATACCGGAGGAGCTATATATAAAGCCACAGCTGTGTGTAATGGTAACGGACCACTGCTCTCATCCATCTCATCTTTTCATTGACCGGTCTAAACGCTGGTGGGTCAGTCAGATGGACTGATGTGCAAAAGATGACCAAGGGTGTGTTTACGTCCATCTTTGGCGTAGAGTAGGAGAGAAAATCAGGCTTGTGCACATGGACTGGGATTTATAAAACAGAATATATTTCACCCCAGTGCAACAAAATGTTCCCCAACACCTCAGGTCTTTGTCACACAGATTCATCTGTTTGGGTCCTGTGATCTTATCCAAAAATACTGTTGAGTCAAGTCAATTTGATTTGATTTAAATAACCTAATATCACAAATCAACTTGCATGTTTTGTCCGAACAGCGTTCGAAAAACAGTCGGGACACTTTCTAATTTCTTTCTCACAATTCAGACTTTCTCCATTCTCTGGCTGTCTGACATTTACATGATAGTGCATGTTCTCTTCGTGAGGCAGCGAACAAACACCAGCTCTGATTAATTCATGCCTTTTGAAAAGCAGAAAATAACTTCTTCAGCTATTTCTGGTCATGTTTTCCACCTCAGGTACACAGATAGTCTGTCACAGATCGTAGGTGACTTGTCTTGAAATATACTGTGCATCACAGAATGGCCTCTGTTATAATGGGGAACATCTTGTAAATATATAGTGTGGTGAGTTACCTGTGATTCCCTGAGGTGTAGATGCTGGAGGCTAGATGTGATGTGTTGCTGGATGCTAGTTGGTGCTCTGCACTCTAACTAGAGGCCAAAGTCTTGTTAAAAAGAGACAGTATAAGAGATCATTATATAGAGATCATCATATAGAGATCAGCATATAGAGATCATCATATAGACATCATCATATAGAGATCATCATATAGAGATCAGCATATAGAGATCATCATATAGAGATCATCATATAGAGATCATCATATAGAGATCAGCATATAGAGATCATCAGATCAGCATATAGAGATCATCATATAGAGATCATCATATAGAGATCATCATATAGAGATCATCATATAGAGATCATCATATAGAGATCATCAAATAGAGATCATCATATAGAGATCATCATATAGAGATCAGCAAATAGAGAGCTGCAGGAACGAGTCCTAAAACCCAGATATGAGTTAGCATTTTTGCACTTCCTGTTCCCTCGTCTGGAAGTCAATGGGTTTTTAGTTAGATGCCTGAAATAAGGTCTGTGATTAACACAAGCCCACACACACACACACACACACACACACACACACACACACACACACACACACACAGACACTCACACACACACAGTCAATCACCAGAGTGGTTGACTGCTCTTCTTCAGGTTTGGTCAGGCTCATTTAAACATTGTATACCACTGCTGAATAATTCAGGAGGAGCGATGAGGCTGATTGGTGGATTCATAATTAATGTTAGACAACATATTGGTCAATGCACTGCTGTGATTTAAAGTGTGCGTGCGTTTGTGCATGCTGGCAGGTCAACAGCTGAGTGGACCTTTTGCATAACTTTGTATTAATGAAATCATAGTTTCATGTGTGACATGATTGTGACACACTGGCTGTGTTTCCATTCACATATTTTTATGCACATTTTGAAGTATCGCATTAGAAACGCTGCATAGAAACGGTAAAAATTAGATGAAACTTCCTCAACTGCGGAAAAAAAAAGGTTTTACACTCACTTGAGGTGGTTTTTGCCTTTTGCCGAAAAAGAGTTGATTCGCTAAATGGAAACGCCTTTGCCGAATAAGTTCTGAAATGGAAAAGGAACAGCACGAGATTCTACAGTTCACATGCAGTTTGGGGCAAGTCATAGTCAAGTCAGCACACTGACACACTGACAGCTGTTGTTGCCTGTTGGGCTGCAGTTTGCCATGTTTTGATTTGAGCATATTTTTTATGTTAAATGCAGTACATGTTTTTTTATATTTTTATTATTATTTTTAATTATTATTATTATTTTTTTTTTAAATTTATTGTTTTATTTTATTTTATTTTATTTTGTATTTTATTATTATTATTATTATTATTATTATTATTATTATTATTATTATTATTATTATTATTATTATTATTATTTAACAAAAAAAGAAAATGCACTACCTGTGAGGGTTTCTGGACAATATTTGTCATTGTTTTGTGTTGGTAATTGATTTACCTGCATAAAACAAACATATTTGTCCACTCCCATGTTGATAAGAGGATCAAATACTTGACAAATCTCCCTTTAAGGTACATTTTGAACAGATTAAAAAATCTGCAAATAATTTGCGATTAATCACGATTAACTATTTTAATCGATTGACAGCCCGAGTCCTGATGCTTCGGTGAAGTTGTTTGTGAATCTTCATGCAAGTAAAGGTGAAAGGAACGGGGGAGAAAGACGGGGAGAACAGGATGATTAAAGGGTTAGATGGTGAGAGACAGCAGTGCTGCCCCAGGTAGAGAGGACCGTGTTTGTGCTTTAAAAGTGAAGCATGCTTTGAAGGTGACCTTTAAACGGGTTCAAAGGATGAACAGAGAGAAAGAAGATGAGACATGAGTCAGAATATCAGCGGGGGATGAAGGTTTCTCATTTTACTCAGCAGTGACATGATTGTTAGAATGTAACACGACTAAAGAAAACATACATGAACAGAGAGGTGTGTAGTAAAGCTTTCAGTTAAGCCAGGCTTATTTACATAAACCAGGCTTAATATTAAGAAATCCTGTTTCATAAAGTAGGTTTAAATAAGTCTGACAAAGAACGTGTTTTGGTAAGAAGTCAGTTGGTTGGTCAACGCCCAGCAGCAGAGCTACGCTTCGGCCATTTTGGACTGAAAGCAACTACCAGACCCCGGTAAAACGTCCGCCTACAAAGTGACGTACAAAAGTAAAACTAAATTATTTCTATTCTATTGTCATATTTAATGTCTCTACTGAAATGTCCTGTGTTGAACAATAAAAATATTATAAATATGCATACTATTATAACTACTTTTAGGACATAATGATTTAAATGAGAGCTATTTAAGTGTTCCTACTGGGAAGTTGATTTAAAAAAAACGTATCCTCTGATTTACAGACGTCTCTTTATACATCCATGACCACAAACTCGTTGGCGTTTTCAGTCCAAAATGGCGACAGCGCTACCGAAGCGCCATCTAGCAGCTGCTTCTATACTCTTTGGGTCTGACCTCAGTTACCATGGAAACTGATGCTTCCAGACTAGCCTGGTCCCAGGCTGGTTATCAGACCTACAGCAACTCTACCTCAAGGCCAAGTGCTCCAATCAATCTGCCAGAGACTGAAAACACAGGAGTTTTCTCCACATCTCCTCCCCAGAGTCCCTCCAGTGCTGATGTACAGTGAACAGAAGTATACGTCTAAACGCAGCTCTTATCAAATTCATCGCTGTTTGACAGACTGTAGCCTGCAGTTATTGCCAACATAACATGTGGAGCTCACATCTGCTGTACGCCAATCTCAATGTTTGCTTCCAAATGGACTGAAATATACACTGAGACTCAGACTCAGACTCAGTTTATTAGATCCACCTAGCTAAAACTAACCCGGTCTAATCCAACAGCTGTGAGGCGACAGTGCTAACTGTGCTAACACATTTATATACAATATACTGTATATACAGTATATATATATATATATATATATAAAGCTGCTTCATTAATACATATATAATATATAACACTACATGTCCAAAAGTCAGTGGACACCTGACCATCACACCTGTATGAGCTAGTTGGGCATCCCTTTCTAAAACCATGGGCATTAATATATGTATATATATACTGTATGTATATACTGTATATATAATATATCATGGGCATTAATATGGAGTTTGAGGCTATAACAGCTGCTCTTCTGGGAAGTCTTTCCACAACACTTTGGCGTGTACGGATCCCTGATGTAACGGTGTCACTGTTGACCTCAAAACTATTTAGAATTTCTGTGCTGCAGTTTTCTTGTTACTTATCGGACATAAACGCCGATACTGATATATATCTGTAATAAGCTAATACTGGCTGATATATAAGCCGAGCTCTAGTTTTATCTTGCTTTCTGCTCCTGTTCTGTCTTGCTGCCATGCTCTTCTACTGCTAGGAACTGCTCCCGTAAGCTTGTCATCTGTAAAAAATCTGCTTATTCTAAATAGTCTTGCCAGTCATTCATCAAGTGTAACAGTCTAAATATTTGGCTTTAAACTAATCTGTGTTCCAGCGACTTCCATCCCTGCACGCGTTCACCTCGGTGTCGACCGTCTGCTTCCCTTGTATCGCCCTCTCTGTTTGTATTCCTCACACATCTGAACCAACACCCGTTGCTTTCGATCACGTCACTCTTTTCTCTGCCGTGTTGACTCTGAAGATCTGCTGTGTGGCTGCTTTTAAAGTGCTGTGTGCATTCGTGTAATGATTCTGTACACCTGGAATTAATTAGCCTCGGTGGCTGAGCAGCGTTTGCTTGTTGTAACTACTGCAGGAGCTCTGATAAAGAGGCTCTCTTACTAACTCAAGTAACTTTTCTTACCGAAACCAAAGAGTTTTTAAGCACACTCTAATGGTTCAATTTCAGTGTTGCTTTTCCTTGTTTTTGTTAATTTTATTGCCAGAATTTAGTTAACAATATAACATAATATATAACATAACATAACCCATTTCATGAAGTGAAAACACACTGTGAAAGGGTTAAAGTTCTAAGACGAAATCACTGACATCGCCGTGGTAGCGACTTGTCAATCACAGGGTAGCCCCGCCCTAAAACATCCCCTGCTTTATGGTCTATCTGACTCTAAATGGGACCATAATTTACTAAATGAACATCATGCTGTATTGAAGAAGACTTGAAACTAGTGATTGAGACCATAAACTCATGTTTACAATGTTTACTGAGGTAATAAATCAAGAGAGAAGTAGAAGCTCATTTTCTCAGAGACTTCTATACAAACAGAGGAGTCGCCCCCTGCTGGCTGGTAGAGAGGATGCAGGTTTAAGGCACTTCAGCATTGACTTCACTTCTCAGACCCGGAGGTGTTACAGTAACTGTTACTTTTGGCAGTAACTAGTACTCTTAACGCATTATTTTTTTAAAAGAAGTAACTAAATTACTGTTACTGAAAGGATCATTACTAAGTTATTTTTTATGTAGCCAGTAGTGATCGACCCGGGAGTTGGGCAGGTCAAAAAGTGACAAAGCAGCGTTCTGAGTAAGTTATTAATAACTTACAGAAACATTGTGTGAAATAGTCCTCCTTCTCTTCCCCTCTATTTCTCTCTCTCTCTATCTCTCTCTCTTTCTAACACACACACACTGTGGACAGCTGCTCCCAGCAGCAGGATCAGCACCTCGGAGAGCTCCGCGGTGCTCCGTCCTTGTCTCTGTCCTCGTCTCAGTCCTCAGTCCTCCTGACTATTGTGCTACTATAAAGCTGGTGGTTTGCAGGCAGGTCTGGCTTTCATAACGGGTGGGTGGGTGTTGAGAAAGGAGTGCATTTTGTAGTAATGTTAATGAGGTTTGCGATGGTTTATATTTGGGTATTTGGTATATTTTGGCTGTATTATTTATTTTTTTTATTTGTTTCAAAAGGACTGTGTGCACAGAAATTAATTATTTACATAAAAACAAAAAGATGGGTGCACCAGATTTAGCAGGGGAGCTAATTTCCATCTTGCTAGTCCGCTAGTTAGCCGCTGGAACACCTGAGGAGGCAGGTGTAGCATGGCTGGCCAGGTGTTTTGCGGCTAGCTGCGTTGGCCGTGTTAGCTGGGCTAGTTGTAACCGAACCAGCTGCTGTACATCTGTAAGCTGTGGTAGCTGGGTTCATAGCAGTATAGCCAGGAGAGAGCAGGCGGTATCGCCAGGTTTATTTGCCCTACGTCTTGGTACTCGGCATCACAAGTTGAGGTGTTGGAATCGATATCGGAACATTTCTAGTAATTACTAACGGTAACTAATTACTATGTTCCAGTAACTATAGCTCAATACTGCTGTTGAGTAATTGGTATTCAGCTCCATCAGCCCCTCCAGATATCTGACAGCCTCTCTGTGCTGTGGAGCAGAATGAATCTGTCTTTTCTCTCTGTTCAAGCTGCCAGATTCACTTCTTTACAGTTGAAGAACTCACCTCTGTGTGACCCCCCCTCACTGCAGTGTGGACACTTGCAGCAGATAGGATCAGGTGATGATGTGAGTGTGAAGGGGGGGGGGGAGGAAGAGAGATAGTAGTAGTGTAAAAGAGGGAAAGTGAGATGGCATGGCATCTCTCACTTCTTCTGTAGTCTGTTTCTCTCTCTTCCTCGCTGCTCCTCACTGCAGTACTCTTATGTAATCTGATTGATCATAGCGGAATGTTCCAGTGCGGAGAGGAGAGGAGGAGAGGAGAGGAAAGGAGGAGAGGAGAGGAGAGGAGAGGAGAGGAGAGGAGAGGAGAGGAGAGGAGAGGAGAGGAGAGGCGAGGAGAGGAGAGGAGAGGAGAGGAGAGGAGAGGAGAGGCGAGGCGAGGCGAGGCGAGGAGGAGAGGAGAGGAGAGGAGAGGAGAGGAGAGGAGAGGAGAGGAGAGGAGAGGAGAGGAGGGGAGGGGAGGGGAGGGGAGAGGAGAGGAGAGGAGAGGAGAGGCGAGAGGAGGAGAGGAGAGGAGAGGAGAGGCGAGGAGAGGCGAGGCGAGGCGAGGAGGACAGGAGGGAGAGGAGAGGAGAGGAGAGGAGAGGAGAGGAGGAGAGAGGAGAGGAGAGGAGGAGAGGAGGAGAGGAGGAGAGGAGAGAACGTGCAGGTCAGATGAGAGGAGGCTCTGTGACTGCAGGAATCGCGACATGGAGTCGTCACCTCTCACTGCAGTTACTAAATGATGCAGTCACCAAAGCATTGACTCTTCTTGTTGTCTGAAGAGCTACCCAGTGTCCGTTCCTGTCTCTTCATTTTTTCTTATTATTTCCATATTAAACGCTCCTCCCTCTAGCACCTCCCTCAGGTCAGAATATCAACTCTGAGATCCTCTCTGAGGACAGACTGCACACATCTTCACTGGGATTGTCTTTTTTTTTAGGCCATCAGAATCATTTGAAAGATGTTAGAATGGTTCATAGTGGCTTATAAACACATTTCTTGAGGTCAGAGGTCAAGGGACACCTTTGAAAATGGCCATGCCAGTTTTTCTTCGCCAAAATTTAGTGTAAATTTAGAGCGTTATTTAGCCTCCTTCGCGACAAGCTAGTATGACATGGTTAGGTTTTCTAGTTTCATATGAACTAGCTAGCTTTAAGACTGAGCCCGCTGCACCATACATTGGTTATAACAACATTATACCCGCTAATCCAATTTTATTGTCACATATTGAGCACAGCACACAGTGAGATTTAGCTACTGGATAACCCATCCTGGGCAGCTACTATACAGCGCCCGGGGAGCAGTTTTAGGGGGTTGGTGCCTTGCTCACTGGCACCTCTCCAGGAACCAGTCCACAATCCGTACTTGGTCCGTGCGGACTTGAACCGACAACCCTCCAGTTCCCAAGCCAAGTCTAACACGGACTGAGCTGTCTCAAAATGAGGCGGAGGTGGTACCATCTTGGTTACGTGCACACACGTGCATGTGTACCATGCCTTCAACTGTCTCTGGCAAACACTTTTACATGCAACGTATTTTAGGAGTTCACATATCTCTATTTAATTAAAAATGTGAATCCCTCACATACTTTTACAAGACACTTTTATGAGACAGCCCATCTTTTTTTAATATATATATATATATATATATATATTTTACTTTCTAATATAAATGATTTGCTTTTATCATGTTCTACAGATGTTAAATTAAGTTGATTAAATGTAAAAAATAAATAAACTATTTAATTTCCCTGCATTTCACCGGAGTAAACAGACGCACACTGGCGTTGTAAGACAGCGTTCAGGCACACATGTTCATAAATGCCAGCTGGCGATATAAAACAGTATTAAAACATGATTTATGATTGATCATGGAGTGTTTTTTTTTTTTGCTGTGGTGTCAAAGACGTTGCCAGCGGAAACACTGTGGCGCCTATGAATTTTGAAAAAGCAATAACCGATGGTCTAACTTCATCACTCGCTCAGTCAGTCAGTGACAGACTTTAGCATTTATATATGTGTCTCCCTCTTTACAGCTGTCCAGCCAAAGCTATACGGCTCTTTTCTTCCTCTTTGACAGTATGCTGATTAGGATACAGCGCCACCGCATTGCCATGATGTTTTCTTTTAAGACACCCGTCAGAGATTTGTTGAGAGCTGCAGACGGGATGAAATTTGACGGAGGCAGCCGCTAGAGCTGGGACGATACACCTGTCTCCCGATTAGACACTATCACGATACTCGGGTGCCGATTCGATATGTATTGCGATTTTTAAGTATTGCTATTCGATATTACGATTTATTGCGCTTTTTGTTAACTTAAAAACAAAATCGCGCCTTGTAATTCTCTTTGCAGGAGAATCCCTTCCACACTATTTTAGGAGCAACCTAAGTCAGACAGCGACTAATGGTACCGTGGTCCATTCTGGGCTACTGTAGAAACATGGCGGCGCAACACGGTGGACTCTGTGGAGAGGACCCGCTCCCTATCTAGATATGAAGGACTCACTAAGCTAACGAAAACACAACCATTCATAGTTTCAGGTGATTTATACACTAATGAAAACATAGTTATGAATATTATACTCCATTTCTGCTAATAGATCCCCTGAAATACTACATTTGGTTTTAGTTTTAATGGAATAAAGATGCTAACATGAAACTAGGATCAGTCTAAGCCAGTATAAAGTGTAGTCTGTTCTATACTCTGCTCCTTGTTGTCCTGCTTCTTAAAAACAGGGAAAAGTAGGATAAAGACTTTCTTTTGTCTGTGCTGTGACCCTTAGCAGTTGTCGCAGCAACCTACATACTGTGAGTTGAGCAGGTGAGCATGTGATGGTGTGTGTGTGTGTGTGTGTGTGTGTGTGTGTGTGTGTGTGATGCTCTCTGCAGAGCGTGCAGAGAGTTTGAATAATGGCTCTGTGTAGCGTCTCATACATCATGGCTGATGTGTGGTGTGGATGGATGTGCTGGCTGCACGGCAGCCTATTTCTAGGAGACCTACCTATGGCATGGAACCAACACACACTGACAGGCTGCTGCTGCAGTGCCGTATTATTCTGCTCTGGTCCCAGAGGCTGGCTGCAGCCTCTCAAAGACACCAGGAAACTCTGTAAAGTCTAACTTCATGTGAAGTGTCCCATATATGAAACAGCAGCAGGACTCTGCAGTGATACACTGCGCTTCATGGAGGGCCTCTTGAATAGATGCAATATTTGAGGGAAATATGGATATTTTGAGGAATTATCCAATACTTGTCTTGCATTTTACCACTGGGATCAGCTGTTAGCATTAGAAGAAACTCCTTTCAGACGTATTCTACACCTGCTTTTGTTTGAGTGTCATTTCCAGGTGTGGAACAGGTGCATCAACCTGATCGCAGTTTGTCTGGGACTTGTCATGTGATTAGTGAAGTGCTGCTCTATACTTTACACATTTTTATTTGGGTCTTTCTGCAACTACGGTCACTTTAGACTCTCCCAAATTAAAAAAATCAACCTCTATGAATTTTTATTATGTAGTAGAGTATATAATGCATATACAAAATTGCATATAGTGGTTAAGATTTTAATCTGTAACATGTTTATTTTTTATGATTTTCATCACTTGTTCTTACTTAATGTCCTCACCGCAACATTACAATAATGTTCATTTTTTACTTTTTTTAATTTCTATAATATTTTTAAGACATTTAAATTCATTTTCATCGAGCTTTGTGCATCATTGTAAATACTGATATACTTTTTTATTTTTTTTTTTAAATAGGGGATTTCATGATTTTAGTAACCACAGATGTCAGCCTTCATGCACAAAACATATCAAATACGTTTTCTTTTTATGACAGATATTGCAATTCTAATATCTGATGTCTTTTCTGCAACAGCTGACATGTTGCAGAATTGTCATTTTTGCTATTATTGCAGATAAATGGCAGCTAGCAACGTCTGCTACGTAAGCTTTGACTCTTAGCATCTGATATGAAGTTATTTTTTAAATGTAGTTCAAGCTGTATGGTATAAGGACACACTATAAATACTCGAGAAGAAGAAAAGGTGATCTTCACCTTGTTTTTCTTGATCTAGTCGGGTCACCTATGTGGGCGTCCCGACCTGTCACCCATGTGCTCACCTGCTAACTTCTGTTTCCATGGAAACTAGATTTGTTTGGCTTTGAATAAAACTTTTCAAATCATATAAATGTTTTGTAAATAAATAAATAATTTGAATGTGGTGTAAAGTAATATGTATATGAAAGAATTCCATTTTAAATAATGTCATGTTATAATTCAACATTGAGACCACAGTTGTGGGACATGAAGAAAAGATGTGTTTGGACCCATAAAATGCTTCATAAATTCTATTAAATCACATTATTTAGTGATTATTTTTTTATGTCAAGATGGGTAATAACACTGTGTTTATATTTATCAAGCATTGCACACTGCAAATTTTAACATAAATACAAATTTCATTGCTGGGACTTAAAAATGCCTGTAGTTGCAGAACCACCCTTTTACAGAAGCTTTACACAAATAACATAAGAAGATATGATGTCACATTCTGCTGGATTTACTCACATTCAGACATTTAGTTTTGGTTGGAACATTCTTTGGCCTTAAATAGGAGGTGCAGTTACAGCTGGTGTATTAAAAAGGACGTTAGTGGTGTCCATCTATCTCTTTAGGTTATAGCTATTACCAATAGAAAATCATGTGGTGTTAAACTGCAGTCGTGAGTATATCGATGCAGCATCACTATTATAAGTTCAATCTAAAGTCGCTGATCTCAGACAAAACTGCTAACTAACAGTGAACTGCACCTTTTCAGCTCTCCTTCACTCCCACAATGCATCTATTTAGTGTGGCCGCCCTGTCTGTGACTTCTTAATTAGCTGCCTCCTTAGTTAATTAAATATTAATTACACTTATATTGTGAGTGTAAATTTGAATGATTCATTTATAAAGAGGGCTAATTAAATAAGATGATCATCATCATTCACTACAGTCCGGCATACACATAGGCTACCCATCAATAAAACAATTAATAAAAAGGTAATTGTTAATCTTTCCCAAGTATTTACACTCTCAATGTCCTCACACAAGGACATTTTGTTGTTTAATTCAAAGACTGCTGGTCTGATCAGATATCAAGGAAATTAGTTTTTTGCAAATACAACTCTGACAGAATGTGGTAAATCTGTTCTCTTGTAACTGGTAACTTCTGCACCCTCTTATAGAAATTATATAAGATGATATGATGTCTGAACAGTTAGCTCGGAGATCAGGTTAAAATATATATATATATATGTATATACATTTACTACATTCCTGTTTACATTCAGCTTATTTATTTGCTGTCTGACACAAATTTATATTACTTTATTGAATGTGTATTTATGTTTTATTTTAGCCCTATAATCTAAGTTATAGATTCTTATTTTGTTGTTTTTTACTTGATGAGTTTACTTGTGATGTTCTTTTATACATATTTAACTAGCGTTGATGGAGGAGCTTGAGACCCGAGAGCAACTGCTTCTGTAACTGTTGTGCACTAGTAGAAGGGCTGACTGATAAATCGCAAACACTAGCATAGTGTTAGTAATTAGCTAACACTAGTAGCTAGCTACAGCTCAATAAACAGGCTTAAATAAAAAGGATTTGTTTTGTAATGTGTTTAAAAGTAGTTCACAATTTAAACGTTATAATTCATTTCCTGATGAGCTGCTGTCTGATAGTTTACTGCCAGTTCATCACGTACATACAGCGCTAGAAAGTGAAGATGACATTCGGATCATCATTATTGGACCAACCCGCTGTCAATCATGTAGTCTGCTGGTTGTTGATTGGTAACCAGCTAAGGGAGGATGACCTCCCTTGGAGCGTCATTTGACGTGTTTTGGCCAATCACAGAGATGTTTGATAGAAGACGTCCCGCCCCAAGGGAGGCATTTTAATTACACTTTATTAAATAATGGATTTTTTCCAAAGAAGAGCGAAAAAAATAATTTATAAATGATACTGAGATTTGGTACACACACACATACGTACATAAATATGACTGATTTTGTCTTTGCATAAGTGAAGTTGTGTTGATTTGATTCACTTTACATGTATTCAATGTAGGCTGAATTATAACTATGACATGAGAGCTGAGAATACCAGACTCCACACTACACACAAACACACACACACACACACACACACACACAGCTCTTGCTGATGTCAGCTCATTTGCGAGCTCTGCCCAGTTGGCCGTGGAAACTGTGATGATAATTGTGGCAGGTTGCCAATACATAGTGTGTGTGTGTGTATGTGGAGGTTTAGACCCAGACAGGCTTGTGTGTGGTGAGTAGAGAGAGTGATAGCTGATGACCTGATGTCTATCAGAAGACAGAGAGATGTGTTGTCCTTACAGAGCATCACAGATACCGCCGTCTCATGAAACATTCAACACTTATCAACATAAATGGAGCCGCAAGTGGTTAAATTGATGGATGTTTGACTTATGAACTTAATGTGGTCGTTTCCAGTTTCACAATCCTTGGCTGATAGTGTGACGTGTGCTACAGTATGTTATGTAGCGAGTATCACGATATTATGTTTTGTTTTTGCTGTATCGATTCTCAGTTAACCTCTTAATAATACGACAGTCTGGGACGCTCTAGTAGCTCACGTGGGAGAGCAGGTTTTGTGTTTTCCAAAGGTCTGATTCTCCTTCTTACTGTAGTCTATAGCAGAGAGAAATTATATAGAATTAACCTTTTAAGATATTAAAAAATAGAAAAACTTAAGTAAATAAATTGAAGTGCATTGGTTGTTGTTATTAGTGGTAGTAGTATTGGTACAGTTCAGTTATAAGTGTTAAAAAAGTAAACAAAAGTAATAAATCGTAATGTCGAATCGCAGTACTTAAAAATCGCAATACATATCGAATCGGTAGGTATCGTGATAGTATCGGAGAAGCCAGGATTTAAATTCAGCATGTTTCCTTTCCCTCTGTTGACACATCATGGTCATTTTATGATTTATTACAGTAAATATATTACCTATTGGTCCTTTTAAATAATCAACATGATGGCAGGAGATTGTTGAACTTAAACTATTGATGGTCCGTGCAATACTGTGTCTATGTCTATGTCTACTATGTCTTAAATGTCTTAAGTCATGCAATCTCCCTTCTGTAGTGTCAATGAGCAGTACAACAGCAGCACACTAGATCTGAGTCTACACACAGATAGCAGCCTGTGTGAGCTCAGTGAATCTCTCTGCAGACTCTCCTCGTGGTTATTAATGTTTTATTGCATCACAGACAAACAGCTTAATTGGCTCTTTCTGCTGACGCTGCACAAACGGCAAAATGAAGAGTAGAATTGGCAAAATGTGTGTGTGTGTGTGTGTGTGTGTGGATGGGATGGTGTGATGAATAGAGCAGTTTAGACCCAGACAGGCTTGTGGGGTGAGTAGAGAGAGTAATAGCTGATGACCTGATGTCTATTAGAAGACAGAGAGATGTGTTGTCCTTAAAGAGCATCACAAATACCGCAGTCTCATAAAACATCCAACACTAATCAACATAAATGGAGCCGCAAGTGGTTAAACTGATGGATGTTTCACTTATGAACCTACTGTGATTGGTCGTTTCCAGTTTCACAATGTTTGCAGCAATACTCTCTCTTATGGTGGACGGAACATACCAAAATAAAAAATAAATGAATAAATAAATAAATGACTCGATAAATAAATAAATATGTCATTAAATGCAGCAAAAATGGTATTAAAATATAATAATATTAGAATTAGATATTTCTGTTTAATTTGCTTGTTTATTTACTTTATAATATGAATTTATTCTTTATAATAATTCCCTTATTTATTTACTCTTTTGTTTAATTTGACCTTTTATGTATTTATTTTTATGAATTTTAAATTTATTTGTTTATTTTTGTATTATTTATTTATTTATTTTGCATTTATTTTTTTTATTTCATATTCATAATTAAATCTGTGTCTTTATTTATGTATTTATTTGTATGAATTTTAAAATGTATGTATTTATTTTTGCATTATTTATCTATTTATTTGGCATTTATTTTTTTTAATTTTATATTCATAATTAAATATGTTTCTTTATTTATGTATTTATTCATTTATTTATTTAAAATCATGCATAAATAAATAAATACATATATTGAATATATATATAAAATAAATAAAATAAATAAATGCAAATTAGACAAATAAATGATGAATGCAAAATAAATAAATAATAAATGCAAAAATAAATGAATACATTTAAAAATGAATAAAAATAAATACATACAACAGAAGAGTAAATAAATAAGGGAATTAATACAAAGAGAAATAAATAAAGATGCAAATTAAAACAGAAATATCAATTTGTCACATTTTATCAATTAATTCATGGCTACATTTATTTTTAATATTATTTTTTATACATTTAATGACATATTTATTTATTGAGTCATTTATTTATTCATTCAGTTATTTTTTTTATTTTGGCAAAGTCTAAGTTGGCATAGTCTGTCAAATGCATGATGCCACTGAGTTCAATGCATTTCTGCAGTTCAGCCGTGCATGTTACTGTAGGCTTGTTGTGATGAAAGATGTTCACAAAGAAAAGGACACATACAGCATACAAACACATGAAACGTGATGAAACGCATTGTGGTGTTTTTATGTGCAGAGTAGCTGACAACATGGAGAATGATTAACAGCTGCTGAAACATTAGTGTCTTTATGAAATCTATTGTCATCTCCTCTGCTCCGCTTCAGCTCCAGAGGTCCAGTTTCCAGCAGTGGGAGGTGTCTGGTTGTGGATGAGGAAGTGAGAAGCAGCGATAAATTCTCTTATTCTAATAAGTTGGATTTTCTGTTTGAATTCCCTGACAGAAAAAACAAACTGGTAAAAACGTAACATGGCCTCAGAGGTTCCAGATGTGAGGAGCCACTCATGGCTCTGTGTGAGAGAGAGCACCATGTAGTGTACTCCCACCAGCCTTTGGCAGGATGAGCTGTGAGTGCTGGCTTAGAGAGGCAGAGAGTGGAACTAAAATGAGAGCGTTACAAGTGTTAGTCTTTTTTTAAGTCAGTGCTCATGAAACCACATATATGTATGATGTAGCATGACAGCTTTGATTATGACACATATCTTGAGGTCAGAGGTCAAGGGACCCCTTTTGAAAATGGCCATGCCAGTTTTTCCTCGCCAAAATGTTGCGCAAGTGTGGAGCATTATTTAACCTCCTTCCTGACAAGCTAGTATGATATGGTTGGTACCGATGGATTCCTTAGGTTTTCTAGTTTCATATGACACCACTATCTTGGTTCTAGCTTTAGAACTGAGCCTGTTACAGCCTAAAAATCGCAAGTTAAAACAAATTTATAGCGCGTTTAACGTTTTGTTCTACGATATAAAATACGTCAGTAAATACCCCACTGGTGAATTTTGAAGCCTTTATGTGTCTTGAAAAGGCGGTTGTTAACAAGCGGCTAAAAACGTTGTGTATACTCGCGTTCATGCGATCGTGGTGTAGTTCGTTTATAGCCTAACGTTAGCTTTTTACTTCTGGAGATCGCATTCACACTTCAAAAATCATTCGTTCATTTGTGGAGATTATCTTGCCGAACAAAACATGGAAGTATCATAAACGTGTGTTTGCCACAGAGCTTATTTTCTGCAATAATCCAAAACCCAATGGAACAATCCCATTGGGTTTCTGTTGAGAGAACCAGGGCGATGCTAACTTCCTGGTTAGCCTACAAAAATAGCCCTCTATAAGGCCCTTAAAGAACCAATAACCTCCTAGATGCCTTCTTGTTGGGGGTGTAGGATGTTTTCAGTGCAGTGGTTTCCTCTGTTAGTTCTTAGCTCATCCGTACGCCTTCACTCCCACATAAAGACACGGCTTACATAACAGCTGGCTGCCCCTCCCTGCGTTAACCCCTCCACGTCTTAATGTGCACCAGTTAATCTCTTACTTTTTCTCTGCCAGCATCACTCGTTCTCCTCATATCAATATCCTCCTTGTAGACCGGCTCAGTGTGTAAAAAGCGCTGCTGCTGCTGCTCTGTTGTTGTAATTAGAGAGACATTTGGGATGATGCCAGGAATGTCACTGACCAGTCCAGTGTGTTTGTGTGTGTGCGTATTATTGCTGTCAGAGAAATGTTGGCAGCAGTTGTATGAAGTCAAAAACCCGACAAATCCTGCTGGCAATGATGAGTTAGCGTGGTCATTGTGGGGCCAGCTGGATGGGATTGTGTTAGAGGATGTAGTAGAGTGCTGACTCAAGAAATCAGGAAGTCAAATGAGTGGGATGTGACTTTTTTTTTTTTTTTTTTAATACTTTATTTTTTCCCCTTTTTTTCGTGGTTGTTTTCGTATATGCAATTTACAGTTCGTTATTTCAATAGTTTATAAACCAATTTTTAATAGTTCACCTTAGAAACAAACACATTATGTACACTAGAGAAAACAACATCAGCATTCAAAATTGAAATAAAATTAAAAAAAGAATAGAATAAAAAAAAAGTAATAATGATAATACAAAGAGAAAAAAAAGTAATATTAATAATAAATTAAATAAACAAATAAGTTAATAAAAAAAAAAGAAATTAAAAAAGGGGGGGGGGTTGCAGAGATATAGCAATATCATTTACATGGGCACACACATGCGTTCGCCTTCACATGTAAGGTCACTTCCAGGCATATGTGCATATATGCACGTATATGTGCATGCGTGCTAACCCATGTGTACCTATGTAGCTATATTTTTCCTTCTGTCAGAGTCCATCTCTTCTCAAAAACATCCTCCATATTCCTTATTTTGTGAGTTCCCTTTTCCATAACTTTTACTTCTTGAATCAAACTTTTCCATTGGGATGTGACTTTTAACTCAAAATCTGCCTTTTGTCAAAACCCCCCAAAAAACCTACTTACATCTTCTTAAAACATTTCTGTATTTATACACAACTACTTCTCTCTGATGTTGGGTGACCAGATCCCAACAAACCTAATGTGGAACAAAGACTATGTTTGTGTGGGACAATGTGGGACATATTACACAGTGTGTTAAACGCTAGTTATTTCAGCTGCTGTTACCTTATCTGTCTGGCTAATATCTTTGAGTATAGGAATGCAAACATCGTGGGCACTTTTTGAGCCACATGTTTCTTGTGAGAGTCACATCATGTATACTGTGTTGCTTTACCTCATCCTGTGTGAAATTAAAAAATAACTTCACCCAGTTATAAGTAGTTTCCTAGTCTTTGATGTGGCTGCATTTCCTATTCTTTGTGGTAGTTGTATGTTGCCACGTTGTTGTATTAATTGATTGAAGTATGGTTCAGCTTTTTGCACATTTGATTTGTCTTTTTTGCTAAGCTGCTGTAACAGTGAAATTTCCCGCTGGGATTAATAAGTATCTATTTACTCAATATGTGGGACGTGGGACAAGGGATAAAAATGCCGTGCAGTAATTTAATAATTTGCCTAATCTTCGCAGGTCTTTAGACCATGGTGGAAACGCAGACAACAGAGGGCTGAAGGAACCTTTTAGTCCCGGGACCTGTTGGTGGAAACCCGGCTTTACATGCACAAACTTTGAAACAGGAATGTCTTGTACTTCATCCTGTGTGTTCGTCGAATTCACGAATATGTAGGATATTACTACGGACATTCCTGTGGTATTACGTCACAACGTCTGCTGTATTAGCCGTGTGTTTACTACGTGTTTATTTGCATATAGAGCGAGGAGGTGAGATCGGATCACGAGTGGTCACTGGAGACGCACGTGGAGACGCATTCTAATACCAGGTGTGAACACACGTACTTAGAGCTGTCCACTTGTGATCGATCACCCTAAGACACATGTTAATGCCAGTCTGAACAGGACTTCTAATCAACACATTAGGCTATTGTTCTTCTCATTATTAACACTAAATGAAGGAGGAATTGAGCTACCCGAACACTCAGACCTACCTTCATATTTACTGACAAGGAAAATAATGATAAGTATTATAATACCAAACTCATCTGAGCGTTTGATACAAATATATTATAGTATTGGAGGATTTGCTTAAAATGAAGTTAAAAGGCGGTTGTGTACAATCTCAGCAGTTTGTACTGGAGCAATTTTCAGTAATTGTTTTAGTGCTTTTCTGTTATGGCTCAACCAGGGAGCATAACATATTAACATGCCACAACAAAAGATTACCAGGAAAACTGACTTTCAGAACTGCTGTTCAGCTGCACTATAGCTGCAAATATATAAAATGGAAAACATTATTATGACCAGAGACCTTCAACCAAACTGATAAATAAGGACAATAATAGTGTATCAGCTCACCCAATGGAACACGGTGCTCTGCTTCTCCACATGCTTCCTTTTATAGCCACAAGCCCACAAAGTGACAAATGGTGAATAATGAGAACATAATGAAACATTATTCACATAGAGAGATATAACTCAGCAACAGTGTTGTCCTCGACCCTGATACAGCGTGACCTCGGGACAGAACAAGAACAAGAAGAACAACATCTAATGCACGCTAATGAACATGAGGGCTTCAGTCAGTGGGGGGGGGGGGGGGTAGTCGGTGAGTTAGAAGTGTTCAGAATGATTCAGGGGGACAGATACAGGAACAAGCTGTCCTTTCAGTCAGATAAAGAACATGTTAAATTTCTTTGCTCTTCTGAATTTTTGTAACTACGCGCCCACTGGCGTAAAGTCATTTTGACTTTGAGGTAAGCGACAGTAATAATTACAGTACAAGAATCTAAACCAAGTCCAGTTGCTGCTGATTTAACCCTTACTCTGAATTACAGTACACAAACGTAATGTTTGGCGGTACGTCGGTGTTTACTACTACAATTCTACAATACTACAATTTCATGTAGCAGACGCTTTTGTCCAAAGCGACGTACATCTGAAAGTTCGTACAACACAAGCGGGGATCTAGATAGGAGGGAACAATGTGAGGAAGTGCCAACAACAACGTTATCAATGTCATCATCATCATGAATATCCTAATAAACATCATCCTCAATATCATCGTCATCAACATCATCAGTAGCATCAGTGTCATAAGGTGCGGAGGTGTTCATGAAAGAGCTGTTAGCTTTTTCTTAAAGGTTTAAAGGGACTCTGTGGATCAAACAGAGTTCGGTAACTCATTCCACCACCGGAGGGGGGGGGGGGACTACAGAGGAGAAGAGTCTAGCTAGCGACTTAGGGCCCTGATGTGATGGGAGTAACAGGCGCCTTTCATTGGCCAAGCGTAGCGGGAGGTAGTGTAGACCTGGATGAGGGAGTTCAGGTAGGCGGGAGCTGTTTTTGTTGCTCTTACTGTTGCCAGGCAACCTACTTTCCTTTCCGGTATCACTCGTCGACTTCTTGCTCATCCACAGAATATTTTTTTGCGCTGAGCATAAGAGGCTTTTTGCATGCTCGTAGCGCACACGCCCTCTACGGAGGCCCGCGCCACGGTGTCTCGGGCGAGTATAAACAAAGCTTCAGGGGGGGGGGCTTTATACACTCAGCTGCAACGTTTCAGACCAGATGAACCTTCAGGCTCAGCAGCTGAAGCCAAGTTCACACTACACCGCTTTCAAAGTCGTCACATCGCTGTTCTGTTCACACACAACTTGCTGTCTTGTCTGGAAGTCGTTTCCACCGTAGGAACTTTCCCCCATAAACTAAGAACGTTTTGAGGAGCTCTTTGTGTTTCGACCACAGGGAGCAGGACATTTTATGGGGCCTTTTTACCCCCCAAAAGGCCCTGGAGGTCGAGGGGTAGTACTTTCTGAAAATACCGGAACTTTTCGAGGTGGAGTTTGTAGGGATGACCGTCGCTGATTGGTTGCGACTGTTGTCAAAAAAGCACCGGAGTTTTGTCTCTTTGCTTCTATACTCTTCGGTAGGGGGGTAGGAAGTGGGGAAGGGGACATTGGTCCCCCCCCCACTTTACGCCCCTGGTCTGATTTGGCATCGCGGCTGGTGTGATCCCATCGCAAGATGGCCTCTAGTTTGGTTCTATTTTATTATTCAGGACAACGAGTTAATAAATGTGAGGGTGGATAATTAAATAACAGAGGTAAATGTGGTAATTAATAGCGATATAGCAATCAGCCCTTGTTCTATTAGAAATGTATATAGAAGATGCATCATATGGTTACTAAACAGTGTTGTATATAAGCTAGTCATCTATAAGCTAATGTAAAGTGATAATAACTAGCTGTGTGATTGTCAGTGTTTATTCAGTGTACAGCAGCATCTGATCAGAGTGAAGTGTCTCCCTCTCTGCTCTCCTCTTCCCTCTCTGCTTTTCTCAGATTACATCATTGACGCTTTCCCCTCCTCCACACTCTCCATCACTCTCTCTCTCTCTCTGTGCCAAGCTTTTAAACCCTCCTCCGCTGACCTGCCCACTGTGTGTGTGCGTGTGTGTGTGTGTGTGTGTGTGTGTGTGTGTGTGTGTGTGTGTGTGTGTGTCTTCCAAATCCCTGATGCTCTATAACACTGGATACTTGGAATACAACTCACACACACACACAATACTACAGTACATACTGACACACAGCAGGCTGATCTGGCGTGTATACAGTACAGCAGTAATGTAGCAGAGGCTGCTCAAACCGTTCTGTTAGATTTTGTTATTATACAGGATTATTTTGGGGGCTGTGACGTCTAAATAATGTTAATTGCAGAGACATACATAAAGACAGGGATGCATAGTTCATCAACACATTAATACATGACTAAATATCAGGGCTGTCAATTGATTAAAATATTTAATCGCGAGTGTTTTAGTTTCCTGTTTGGCCGTTGATTGTTGGGTAAAGTAGCCTAGACCTCAACTTTATGCAAACAAGGAGCGGCCATCTTTAAGAATCGCGCTGCCACGCTACCAGAATGCATTGCATGAAGGGCTCGAACTTAAGGACTTAAGGAAAATGTATTTCGGGACGAATTTGGGACGAGAGTTGAAAGAAAAATACCTGTTACATTAGAATGAACGGCGAGGAAAATGAACGCACATTTTGTGTAGCGCACCGTTATCATTAAAGCTGCTTGACAACGTAAACGCACACACACACACACACACACACACACACACACACACACACACACACACACACACTGTATGCAGCAGCAACGGAAAATGATTCCCAAGTCAATGAGGTAAACTTGTTAGTATTAACGTTAGCAGTTAGCTAACGTTAGACTGTTTGATGTTAACGGTAACGTTACAGTTAACGCTCGCTAACCAGGCAGCAGCCGACGTTTGCATTTACAGTGAGTGAGCTGAAGATAACGTTTCACTAACTATTAGGAGTCAAAACTCTGCAACATCTCAAATCATGTTACTAATGTTAACCACTTACTTACTTCTCTTCATCCCCTTTAAGGATAATAAGGCTGTAATGAGATCTCTACACCATATTTTGTCCGTGGCAACATGCTGCTCCTCTCCCCATGACGAGTGCATTTTGACCTGCAGCTCCTCCGACTTTAAGACGCACCAGCTAGCAGAACTGCTTCTAGCTTTTAGGGTGCACATATACAAAATCAAATGTTTTTTAAACATAGACATTATTTAAATCGAACTTAGCTGCATTGTTAACGTCAAAATTAGAACAAAAATGCAAATTATAAATAAAAGAAAAAACATTAAATTACTTTTTAAAATATATTTTATTTTTGGATAAATTATAAATTTATGAACAAAAATAAACCACTTTTGATGTTATGTCAAAGGTCACTTAGAATGATTAACTAATGATAATGTGGAAAAACAAAAAGATTTTAAATTTGGGGCGGTCGGCATTCATTTCAGGACGGCTTAGGTTGTATTTTGGGACGGTTCTGGGAGGATGGGGAAAAAGGTTAGCTGAGAGCCCTGATTGCACGGCTGCTTACATAGACAGTGAATGGGAAGGGTGGAAAAGGACCGAGGCTGTGGAGATGTACCATTACTGGATTTAACATTATAGACATGAGCACTAACTATCTGTGTAACAATTTAGCCACAAATTCACAGACTGACCGTACGCGGTCCAGACATATACTCGGTCTCGTTGGTTTTAGTCTTTTCGTGGGATTTATTGACAGTAATAGAAGAATAACACTTTGTCCTTTAATGTACAGATACGAGATCTCTCTTTGACAGAAACCAGTCTGTTGAACTGTGCCTTTAATCTCAAGAGTTCCCCCTACATTCATCCTGATGTACTCATGTGGTATCATCGGCCTTTGGACTGATGGAGCGGATGGGATTAAAGATGTTAACAGTGGGTTTTACTTCCACAATATGTAGTTCTCTCACTCTAAATCTCTTGTGTCAGAGGAGGATTAATCCTTGTTATGTTGTCTTTTTGTGATCCTGCTTGTCTACCTTTGGACTATAAACCGGCCTCTCTCTCTCTCTCTCTCTCTCTCTCTCTCTCTCTCTCTCTCTCTCTCTCTCTCTCTCTCTCTCTCTCTCTCCCTCTCTCCCTCTCTCCCTCTCTCCCTCTGATCCTGCACTGTGTTTCAGGAAGGCCGTATTTAATGTTTCCAGTGACTTCTACTGTTGAATAAGCTGTTGTGTAAGACTGTGTGTATCCAACTCTGTGCTGCTTTTTGAGTGAAGCCCTGATGAGCACTGACCATGCACTCTAATGGGCTTTTGTGCGCGTGTGTGCACATTTTTTTATTCTATTTTATGTTGTTTTTATGCTTGTGCACACAGTCGTGTATGAGTGTGTGTTTGACTGTGTAGACTATAGAAGACATGCTAATTTATGTCAGTCTATTTCGGTGTGTGTGGGAGGAGGGCAGATGCAGCCTTAGAGAGTGTTTTTCTCGAGCAAGGGAAGCCATTCTGTCGCTACACACACACACATATAAAATGTTTTTTTTTAAAACCCTTTTATAGTGTAACCCGAGATAGTCCACGCTTTGTGTTTTGTAACTTCATACATAAAACCCGCATCTTTTCGAAGTCCACATCCCTTTTTTTCCCTCAGTAAATGGATGAGTAGTCCATTCATCTACTTCCTGAATGTCTTTCCAAAGCACAACTTTCTGACCTGCTCTCCATTCACACGTTACTTTAATGAAGTCCATTTCCTCCTCTGCAATGTTAAAGAGAAAGGGCATCAAGTATAACACTGTTTGAGCGACATTAATCAGCGTTTTCTATAGCTCAGCACAGGTGTGGGAAGTGAGGATGCTGAGGTTTCCTGCAGCAGCCTCTGCTGGCCGAGAGTGGAACACAGTAGAAATAACAGTATAATTAATAACATGTATGCATGACTTGCTGTTGTGCATGTGCACACACACACATGCAGAAACCAGTATACTGTTCCACCAAACAAAGTGTTCTGACAGGTCCCAGATCATTTATACTCCCACAAAAATGTGGTAAATGCAGTAATGTTTTTTCTAACTCATACTGCTTTTTACTGCTATAAATAAAGGGTGAGGATTAGGACATATTAATGTTTAATCTTAATTATTTCGGGAATGCAGTGGTTTTCACTTTGACAAGTGAGACTGCAGTTGGTTTCCCACATTCTACCAATAGGAACGCTCTCTCTCTCTGAAATGACCTGTGATTGATCAAAGTCTCCCGTCACAAGCTAGATTTTCTAAAGCCTGAAAACATCATGAGGAGGAGCAGAAGTCTAGTTTTCTCTCAGACGACTTGAATTACAATATGCTGAAAGGTTATTATGGACATTTTTGCCCAATGATGCCCAAAAATATTCTGCTTACTGCAGCTTTAATGACCACAACATTGTTCCCTGATCTTAAAGGTGCTCTATACGCTATTTAGAGCATGTATTGTCTATGTAAATATGTAGTGTAGTAATGTCTACCTGAGCAGAGAATGAAGTCTCTCTTCCTCTGTATGTGTTGTAACCAGAGCTTCTCCGTGCTTTGTTGACATAGGCCGGGCCGGGCTGGACGTGCATGCTTTTAGTGCATGTTGCTGCTGCTCTGCACTCATATGGGGGGGTTACAGCTGATAACAGTATCGCTAACGCTCAGGTTCAGACAAGGTCGCAAAATAGTTATTAGACGCGTGTATAAAACAAACGTTTGTATAACAGGAGATGAATGCGTTACGAACTTGTCAAAATTATCAAAACATGCATCAAATTGCATTGAAGTCTACGGGATCTTCGGTTTACTATCCCCCCTTTTTGTGAAGTACTCGATCTTTACCCCCAAATAAAGTGGTGCCGTATCTAATCTGGCAAAACCAAATTATCTAACGGTTTCCACTGGAGTTAAAGTGACTGGACTACACACTTACATAGACTTGCTCGACTACATGTGGCTCCGAACTACTGTCGTCGATCTTCTATCCGTCCCTCTGTTCTCTCTCTCTCTCTCTCTCTCTCTCTCTCTCCATAGAAGGCTGGAATGCAAACTACTGCTGACAGACACCAGACATCTTCATGTAGGGAACAGTTTCTGTGTGTGTGTGTGTGTGTGTGTGTGTGTGTGTGTGTGTGTGTGTGTGTGTCAGCCATTATAAATGTCATTAAGGCATTAGTCAACTTAATGATAGCCATAGTGGATGTCTCAGCTACATCCCAGTTCGTCGCGTGTGCATGTATGTGAGTGTGGGCAGGAGGGATTGTATGTGCCAGACATTATTAAGATATTATGCCATGTTTCCAACAAACCTTACTTGGCTGTGTGTGCGTGTGCGTGCATGCATGTGTGTGTATGTGTGTATGATGGTATTCCCTCAGCCTACGCGTCTAGATAATTAAGCAGAACCACAGTGACTGATGAATTCCAGAGGCAGTTAATGACAACTACAATGTTCCCCAGTGGAGCTCTATTAGATTCATTATTTCCAGCTGTATCTGTAAAAATGCGTCCTGGTTTGCATGTATGGTGTAGCGGCCAGACGCCCGCCCATCCCCTGCTATCCACCAGCATCATCAAGCTGCAGCCTGAGAGAGAAACACTGCAGTAGACAATTCACCAGAATTGTCCCCCTGGGACAGACTTTCACTCTGTGGCCATTTTCCAGAGTCTGTTTGCACTTCTAGAGGTAGAGAGCTCTCATCAGTGATGAAACAACAGAGGAAGCCTTAGTTTATCCTAATGGATGTTGATTTATTAGACTTTGCAACTTTGCAATTTCTCACAGGTTGCACCTATACTTAATGACCGTATGAGGCACCTGGTTTTTCTGCATGCTCCACCTACTTTATGAATGTATATGGAGTTACGAGCTAGCACCAGACCTCTGAATGAGGCTCCACGTATTTGATTTGTTCAGTGATAGGTAGGTAGTAGGGCTGGACGATTATGGCCAAAATGATTATTTTGATCAATATTGAGATGACGATTATTCATTAGGTTTGAGGGACAAAATATATTTATTGCAATTTCACATTTAAATAAACAGAGCGCTGCAACCATCAAAAAATCGAAATGTTCTCCTTTTACTTTGTTATTGTTATCTATAGAGGTTATTTGCATAAAACACACACGCAATTCAAATAATTAGGAAATCAATGATTGTATTTTTATTTATAAATATTTGCTTGGATTGAAAAAAAATCTTGTCATTAGTTAGTTCTAATTATATGTTATAAGCTGCTTAGAGGTAGTGATAGGAAGGTAAACAGTTCATATTTCTCTGTCTAATATCTATTTTATATTGCCGTGAAAACATCTCCTTCAAACAACTGGATTTATTCAAGTTTCTCGCCATAAACTACATTTTGCAAGATTACATTTGAACGCATCATGATAGCGTTATGATTTACCATCGCCCAATACTTACCTTTTACTGAGTAGAGCCTGATCGCACCATAATGTAACTCAATAGAACCTCCGTTAGCGGAGCTCTTTAGCTCCAAGATGGTCAATGTGTGGGAATGAATTACAATATAATAAGTGTCTGATTAAATTAGTAGTTTCAAATGTGTTTAAGGTTGTTCATTCACTGAAGAACTTCCACACCAACGACATGTGTGTGTGTGTGTGTGACGTTACCGACTGTGCCGCTGTGTGCCGACGTAAATTTGAAGGTTTTTGACTTAAAACTGTGAAATTTTACATAATTGTGGACCATTTACAGATATCACGGTACACCAAGGAGTAAAATAAAGAAGTGCCGGTATGAGTATCGGCCCACATGGAGCGCTGCTCTCTGCTCTTGTTAACCTTCACAGTAAAGCAGGTGTCTAGGATCCATTAACAGATGTCTAGAACCCTCCTACACAGAGCAGATAGTCATCAGTGAGGGGGAGGAGGATACGGAGAGGGAGGTGCCGCAGGTCTGATCTCACCCTGGTTTAAGACCAGGACAGAGATTGGAAGGTTGGGATAGATGGCGGGGTACATATCAAGTGTGAGAAAACTTCCAACCATGACTGATGGCACACAGACAAATTACTTCAAATAATGTTGTAACAGTGGTGTGATTTTAGTCCACACAGCCATGTATGGGGTAGACAGACATTAGGCAGACAAACAGATGTATGCTGATTAGATCTCAGTGACAGCAGGATTAGCTGCTGTGACATGTGAGCAGACAGATTTTTTAATTGATTGTAACACTCAGATGCGGAACATGTTGTAGTGCTGTTGCTGTCCGATAGGAAGCTTATCACAGTGACAGAGAGAGAGCGTATACGTTGTGTCGTAATGCCACTGTGTGCTTGTCTCTGTCAATCTAACTCCTGATTAAAAAAGCACGAGTTGAAGAGATGATATCTGCCTCATCTAGACTGAACAGGCTTGGTTATCTATTTTATTGGATGTTGCAGAATCTGGTTTTATCTAGTAGAGGTACAACACCACAGAAAGACAACTGTCATCGTCTTTGTATAAAATGTGAAATTGGCAAGGGTGAAAGTGGATTGAAGTTCTTGCTGGTACTACTAGGCTACCCCAACCGTCATCGCTTTATATTGTTCCCTTCACAGAACCTCCTCGGCGGAGGTAACTAACTTGATGTTGACCTGATGTTAGCAGATGTGTTTTCTTGTTGGAAATGCAATCGTGATGCTGGGACTGTGTACCGGCACTGAATCTTTTAGTGGTACTAAAAGAGTACCAAACCGTACCGGCCTACCTTCACCTCTGGAAACTGCTTAAATATGTCTTAATTTGTAACTATACCTTTTGTTTGTTTGTTTGTGTCTGTGTGTGTTTAGGATGACGAGGTGGTCCTACAGTGCTCGGCCACAATCCATAAGGAACAACAGAAACTCTGTCTGGCTGCCGAAGGCTTCGGAAACAGACTCTGCTTCCTGGAATCCATCTCCAACTCCAAGGTACTGATACAAGCTCTAATACGCTCCTGTGTGCCGCATGAACAACAGTTCAGCCAGTTTGGTGACAAATGAAATGACTTAAGGTTGTTGAATTTGAAGGCTGTATCATTTTCATACTCATTAATCAAATTCCATTCAGGACTTATACATCTCCAGAGTTGGGAAACGGGCAGGAAGCATCACTGCAGACCCGTAGCGTGGCGGCTGCGTGATTCACACGTCTGGTGTTCAGACCAGCCGCGTTTCTGCTGCGTTTCTGCTGCGTTTCTGCAGTTTCTGCAAACTCTACATAGAGTTTCCTAATTTCCATTTCATTTCATTATAAATATAATTTATATTTATTTTAGACAGAGAAAGGTTAAGAAACGTGTGGTAATTTGTATATAATAGAAATAATCCACAATCAAAACCCTGTACTATATTCATTCATGGAGCTCTCCAAGTCACTGCATGTTCTACAACACTGTCCTGCACATATTTCAGAATAAAAGCCTTGTGTTAACAAATGGAGGAATTCTGTCCACAGAAAAAAAACGCTTGAGGGCTTGAATTTTGAAATGAAAGCAGGAAATGTTGATTTAAAAATAAGTCTTTACTTTTTTTCATGTCCGTAACATATTCTACAGATAGACATTGAAACTGTAGTAATGTTGCTGGTATGATGTTAATATACAGTCAATAGATCACTTTCACTGTCTGTTGTTGCTGTGAACCAGTGTGGCTGCTCTAACCTGTTAACACGGACGCCGAAATAAAAAACAACAGGTAACGCAGACGCCAAGCAGCTCCTGACGTTCCCGGTGTGGCCGAGGACTAATGGACAGAAATCCTGCAGACTGTTGCTATAAAAGAATTGACTGCCCTGTGTAAAAGTGTAAAAGTGTAAAATGTAAGTCACAACATCAATAAATCATCTAAAAGCTGTGTTCCTGTTTCAGAATGTGCCTCCAGATCTGTCGATCTGCACTTTCGTGTTGGAGCAGTCGCTGTCGGTACGAGCCCTTCAGGAGATGCTGGCCAACACCGAGGACAAGGCCGAGGGGGTGAGTCTGCTTTCTGATCTGTTCATGCTTGGCTAAAGTCATCTACGCTCTTCCTTTAGTCAGGTGGTTCCTCGCTGGCACTAATGCACAGTTCAAAGCAGCAAGAAGGAGGCTGATGATCAGTTTTCCAAGAAGCAATTGATTCCAATTACACAGTATCAACATAGCGGTTTCAAACAGTTCCTCTGATCAGCTTTGTGCAGCTGCTGTCCTTTGATTATGCGAATGTGATTCTGTTTGTCTGTGATCAGTTATCTATCCTCCCAAACAAGAAGAAGACATCATCATACTCTATCTACATGTGATACAAGTGATTATATTTCAGCAGTTTTACATTAAAACCATATCTGGAATGATCTTTGCAGCAGTCATATTAGTTTTTATCCCACATGTACAGTAGATCAACTATTACGTGTTTTTTTTTTCATTTTGTTTTACTATATTTTTCTTAATCCGTCGACCTGTTTTATGCCGCTTATCCGGTGCCGGGTCCCAGCGGCAGTAGGCTAAGCAAGGTAGTCCAGACGTCCATATCCATGTTTTCCAGGCTCCTGCTGGGGTGTCCAGAGGTGTTCCCAAAGCCAGATGAGAGATATAATCTCCTACCAGTTGGATGTGCACGAAAAACCTCCAAAGGAGGCTCCCTGTCCCCATCACGATCAGATGCCCAACCACTTAAACCGGGAGCAGCGTCTCTACTCCGAGCTCCGAGTTCCTTCCCCTCTCTCTAAGGGTGCTTTCACCTCAGGGACCCGGGCCCAGAAGTCCAGTTCGTTTGACTAGTGTGAACGCTCCGCCGATCCTTACTCGAGTCCGCTTGAAAAGGTGGTCCGGAGTACGGTTCATGTGTACTCGGGTACGGTTCGCATCAGGTGTGAACTTGCATACTTGCGTTCCATGTTCCCCAACCTCACTTGGGATGCATGATAAATTCTTCAGGAGGTAGAAGTTAAAGGCCTCACGGATAGCCAGACGATCCTAGTTCACCCTAACTACAGGTTTGGGTTTTACCAGGGCGGTCCAGCAGGCCATCCCTCCCAATCACCCCACTACAGGTTTCTCCAACTTTGCTCAAGCGAGTCCCTCGGCGTCACCCTTTCCAGGACTCCACCCGGAGATTCTAAGAAGGCCAGATACTCCAAACTGCTGTTCGGTGCATTGGCATAAACAACAGTCAGAGCAACTCCAGAAAAGGAGAGAGTTTAGCCCTCTCCATGAGTTTGGTTCTAGATCCAGTGCCATGTGTAGAGGTTAGCCCAGGGGTCAGCAACCTTTACTTTCAAAAGAGCCATTTTAGGCAAAAAAAAAAAGAAAAAATCTGTCTGGAGCCATAAAACATTTGATCATTGTGATGAAGGTAACACAGTTTATAGTCTAAGTATATAGTATATAAGTCTAATGCAGTGATGGTCAAATTGCAAATGTACTACGGAGTATTAGAGTCACATTGAGGGAAAAAAAATCTGAGATTTCCTGAATAAAGTCTTAATATTACGAGAAAAAAGTCGTAATGTTACGAGAATAAAGTCATAACTTTATGAGGAAAAAAGAAAATAACACGTAAAACTACTACTTTATAATACTATGACTTTATTCTCATAATACTACAAATTTTTTTCTCGTAAACCTATGACTTTATTCTCATAATATTATGACTTTATTCTCGTAATATTATGACTTTATTCTCTGTTCTGGGGTCATAAAGGGTCTGATATATTGTATTTTATATCTGTTTGTTTTCCTGCAATATGAAACATATTGCAAACTCTGATTATTCTATTCAAATATGTTTTTATTAGTGTGGCAGTTTGTCAGGGAAACAACATGTCTGCCATCTACTGCTGCCTAAATAGTAACTAGCTAGAAACTGAATCACTGCCAACACTGTGCTCTACTTAATAAAAAAGAACCAACAGACACAGTGAAAAGGCTCTCAGTGAGTGGACACATAGAAATGCTAGTTTATGCCAGTTTACGACACTGCTTCTGTGATGAAGGATGAGCCAAACATTTAAAACAACAACACTCAAACTTACCAAAAATTAAAGCAAAGCCAAAGCCCAAGGTTTGATTTTTGAAGAGCGTCATTAAATCTTTTTAAAACTGCCAAAACCAGAGAGCAGAGCTCAAATCAGCTCATAGAAAAACGCAACACATTTCAAAACAGACCCTTCAATGTGCTGATTCACTACATGAAATGCTTTGCTTCCCTGCTTTGCGTAACTCCTCACCTGTTGCAATAACTGTGCTGATGATCATCTTTTTGGAATCATTGAAAAAATCATCTTTGCCTCCTAATTTCATAACCTCCCTGCTAAGGAGCTATTTCACACATGAAGATTAGTTTATTCGTCATGGTACTACTCAGCCTGCGAAAACAATTGTACAATGTCTTCTGTGGCTCTGTTAAGTCTGTGAAAATAACCCTGATTATGTGATCAAATTAAATAATAATGAGCTGAGCAAGCTAATTTAATACTGAGGCTAATAAGGTTAATAGTTTACCTTTGTTTCTCATTAACAGGGTAAATAGAAGAATTGTAAATTCAACCACAAGGTTGTTGATGTCTCGTACATACTTGAACTTAAAAATGGGATCTGAAACATTTATTGAAATCGTGTGTCTGTATTGTTCAAATGAGCTGCTTCAATCATGTGCAGTTTTAAGATCAAACCTACACAGAGCCGCAGTGCAGATGTAGTGTTGTGGAGGAGGAGGATCTGATAGAGATGGGAGTCATGTCAAATTTCATCATGACTTGCAGTTTTTTTTTTTAATGAAGTGAGGGGAAGGTTATTCATTTGTCCTTTCTCACTGTCAGCAGACATCAAGCCGTGAGACATAGTGACACACACACACACAGTTCAGTTCAGGTGGTGGTGTGTTTTTTAGTTCATTAGTAAGCAAAGGCATATTCCAAGTGTCTTGCATACATCATACACATCAAGACCTCCAAAACCCGACCGGCACAGTGCTCGTTTGAGCCGGCTGGGGAGTGGTTTCCACTCAGATTTCCATTCGGTACACAAAACAAGACACTACGTTAACCAACAGCATCGTAAATGTCACGGACTAATAAACACATTTGTCACAGTGGCTTCTAGTGGCTGGATCCAATTACTCTAATGTCTCTGTTATAGTCTAAAAAAGATGAACCACAGCATCTCCGGTCAGTGTATCTTTTGTTCATTTGATTTTCCTTTCACAAAAGGATATTAAAATACAAAAAAATTGTGGTTATTTGATTTTCATTTTAAAATACAAAAAATTAAAATTGAAATACAAGACGTGTTTTTCTTCATCAGGGTCAAAAAGGGGATGAACTAAACTTAAAAAAACGGGTTGATTTGCATTTTTTATTTCTAAAAACAAAAAATAAAATCACTAGAAGACAGAAACGAAAAAAAAACGCCTGTTTTTTCATATTCTGCGACCGGAAGTTGCGTAAGAGAGCGTATGAGGACACCAGTACACTGATACATCAATACGTAGGTCCAGGTTGTGTTAAGCTAACTCTTGATGCTAACTCTTGATGCTAACTCTTGATTAGAACAAGAACAAAATAAACACACGTCTGTCAGAGGCAGATAAACTGAAGAGGAGGCGTCTGTATTCTGAATTATAGTCTTAAAGACTTGTGGGTATAAACCAGCAGCAGTCACGTTTAGCCTCTCAGGAGCTTCCTTTCAAGAAGTAAATGGATTTGCTCAGTACTTTCTCTGCACAGAGTTTGTTTTTATCTCTTCATCTCGACAAGTCGATGGTTAGGTTAGTTGCTGTTCTGTGTCACAGTGGGCTTGTGAACCCATAAGCCCCGCCAGGTGTCGGGAGCGTGCCAAATGCACTTTTTCGTAATTCCTGTGTTCCACTGGAGAATGAGGTGGGATCAGAAATTATAATAGGTGTGCGTTAAAGTCACCATAGTGACCAATTTCATTCACTACTTTCAGCCCGTTTAATCACAGAGCTCTCCCCGTCATGACGCTACAACACAGTCTTATTATTTAATCTATTTGATTTGTGTACATAGACATGAATTTCCCTTTTTTTTCGTGACGCTCAGCACGACCTTCAACTTGTTTTTCGTGCGTTTTCCTACGTGTTAATTTCTGCTCTAGTCTTTTCAAAATAAAACTACTTAGTTAGGTTTAGACAACAAACTACTTAAGCCCGGGCCACACAGGGAACGTCAGCAGCGCGTGGCTCATGCACTTGTCAGCCACGTCTCTTCTAGAGATTCGAGGTCTATTTTTACCGGGATATTTTTACAGCGCGCGGTTCACAGCAGCACATACAGTGAAAGTGCTCTATTGACCGTATATTGACATTATACCAGCTACATTACTACAGTTTCAATATCTGTATCTGTAGAATATGTCACGGACATTTAAAAAGTAAAGATTTAATTTTAAATCAACACTTCCTGCTTTCAAAAAATTTCGAAATAGGATTTTTTTTTTCTGTGGACAGAATTCCTCCATTTGTTAACACAAGGCTTTTATTCTGAAATATTTACAGGACAGTGTTGTAGAACATGCAGTGACTAGCAGAGCTCCATGAATGAATAAAGCACACCGGGTTTTAATTGTGGATTATTACTATTATTTACAAATTACCACACGTTTCTTAATTTTTTTCTGTCTAAAATAAATATAAATTTTATAATGAAACTTTATAGAAATGTAAAGACGTTTATAATGTAATGAAATGGCCATTATGAAAGGCAACCTCAACGTAGGAAGAAAGGGCTGACAGCAGCAGAAACGCAGCAGAACGCTGCCAGTGTGGACGCCACATGCATAAGATACGCAGCAATTCAGCAAGACAGCCGTCACACACTGCTCATGCGGGCAGCGTGTCCCCACCGTCAGTTAGGTCTAGGAAAAGATCCCGGTTTGGGTTAGAATAACAGTAGCTTAACTTAAGTACGGAAGTTACGTGTCTCCTGGGCGAAAGTCCTGTGTTTTTTGACTCACCCATCCATCCCGACCTCCTCACTACACGGCGTTTGTTGCTCTCTATACTTCCCGGTTCACAATTACGTGGATTACATACAAATTGATTTTGTGCTGACCATTACGAAAAAAATGTGGAGAGGTGGGTTTACATTGGAGTTAGTTGAAAGCCCGGTTCGTCACATACTGTCGCTAAAGGGTGCTTTGGTTTCCGAGGGACGCTTCCCAATCGGCGGTATTTGACGAGTTGGGAGTGAGAACGGGTCGCTGCTTCAAGTCTTCATGCTAAGCTAGGCTAACCATGTCATGACTCCAGCTGTATACTTAACACACAGACATGAAGTTGATTTTAATCTTCTCATCTCACTCTGAAAAAGCAAATTTGCCAAACTCACCAAATCTTAACATGGAGGATAATTAAAGTACAAGACCTTATATTGACTAAGCTGTCATCACCTCCTCATCCAACAGTCTTTGGATCTGTTGGATCGATTTGTGTTTCTGTGTGACGTCTGTGAAATGACTACGGCAACTTACTTTTCCCTCCTTTCTCTCATTTCCACACAGCATGTAGTGGTGGAAATATGGGTAGGTGTGCCTCCACTCGATGTCTGTGTTTGTCATGGTTGTCACCGTCCTTATGTTGGTTATTACAGTCACTGTCATGAGCATCAACAGTATGAGCACTGGCAGAGTTGTCATACACATTTGTGTTTTTGTTATCTATCTCTGGTGTCAGCCTGTTGGAGGTAATGGAGAGTTTAGATGTGACCTTATCGACCTCTTTATTGAAAGATATGCAAGCTGATATAGAGGCAGGCACTCTATAGTCTACATTTACTCTCTCTCTCCTACACACACACACACACACACACACACACACACACACAGATACTTTTATTAAGTCTCTGTTATTTTTCTTTTGCAAAACTTTCAGCATTTCCACAGCCATAAGAAAACGTTGGCAGCCATAACAAACCGCGCTTCGGTGCACGTGTAGGGGTATCCGGTAGGACGCTGGTTTCCTGCGTGGAGTGCGTGGTGCTGGAAATTACGTATTGCAAATTTTGTACCACTTCCTGTGTCCACTATGTGGCGCTAGAGAACACACACACTAATTATACATCATGTTGCTGCATATCATGTGGAGACCACACCATGTAAATTCCATGTAAATTGGATGATCTTGGTCACATATGGCTGACTTCCTCTTGTCAGTAGCTGGCGCTATATGACTATATCAATATGGGCGTGTAGTTGTCTTCAGGCCTGGACAACAGCTTCCTGTGTCATGGTGAAACATGCAAATTGCCCACCTCACCACAGCAACCCCGTTCAACGAAAACCCAAAAGCTTCGCAATTTAGCCCTGTGAAGGTCTTGAGATTCTGCAGACCAAGTTTGAGATGGATCTGTTGAATCATCTAAGAGGGGTTTTCGAAAAAGTTCCATATCTGTAAAGTGCCTAAAAATGCCATATTTTCACATGACCTACGACATCATCGTTTGAGGTATCAACTATTCCTTCTCAGTTTAGTGCCACATTAGCCAGAGGGTTATAAAATCCAAATATGAAACAAATCCGATAAACCATCTGCGAGGAGTTCGGAAAAGTTTGCATAAAATACATGAAAAACACACAAAATTCTGAATTGTTGTCATCTAGTTGGGCGGAGTTAATGAAAGCCAATGGGAAATATGTCCGAAATGATGAGAGCAATGTGGGTACCAAATTTCGTGAATATCGGAGCAACTATGTCCCAACTAAGACCTTCCACGTATTAGGGGTTGCTACTATATGACGCCCGCTAAACATGCATGAACCCACTTGCTGTATATTCTCACAGCTTTTGATGTGTGCGCCAAGTTTCGTGAGTTTTCAAGTAAGCTGAGGGCGTTGAAAATCCGTTCAAAGACTAAAAGTAATTAGGGGGCGTTATAGAGCTGACGTGCCACGACCAAGCCCCCAAAAAAATTTGGACAAAAATTTGATTTGTTCTTGAACATGAGAGCAACGATCCCACCAAATTTCATGAACATCAAAGAAACGTTATCCCAACCAGGCGTGCGTTTTGGGGGCGCCATGGAGCCCACTTGCCACGCCGGAGCCCAATCACTGCAGGACTATGCAATTTTCACCAGTTCTGAAGGGTGCATACATTTTCAAGCATCCCAAGCCTCCAAAAAAATGCGATTGGGCAGCAGAAAAATAATAAAATGATAGGTTCCTAGCACTTTCAGTGCCAGGGACTATTAGGCCCATTTCGTGCTTGGGCACTAAAAATAAAGAACCTTACTCATTAATGTATATTACGTATGATATGTTAATTAGACTGCACTGAGCCCCCTGCTTCTAGTCTTCATGATAAGATAAGCTAATCAGCTAATGGCTGTAGCTCCGTATTTAGTAGTAGTATCGACCCTCTAAGCTAACTCCTGTTAAGAGTGACATAAGCATGTTTCCCAAAATGTTGAACTATTCCTTTAAAATTGCCCACAGTGTCATCATTCTGCTATGAGGCCAGAACGTTCGCTTTCAGAGCAGCCAGTCGGAATTCTGCCATGAGGCAAACAGATCCGCCTCTTCCCTCATCAACAAACTCCAAATGCATGGTTGACACGACGCTGTTTAACATCAGGCCCAACATCAATCTAACATATTTAAGATGAAGAAATAAACATCTGTGTCTGGGGGGTTAGTCATTAGGGAAAAATACAAGAATTATTTCCCCACAGTAGTTTGAATTGAAGACAAACTGTGAAATGAAAACAAATCTCTTCACGTGTTTTATGTGTGCAGCGTTCCAGCTGAACTACACTATGAGCTGCTGACCAGTGGGGTTTCAACGGTAAAATTGTCATTGCTCTGACTTTATTCCGAAGGAGACAGTTTGTGTGGTGCTCCCCTGGAAGAAAATTTTGAACATTTTAATGTTAAATGAATCAATCTGGAGCACTTTTGACAGCAAAATTACGAGGCTAGATCTGTGAAGAACTTGTTGCTCTAGTAAACAATTTAATCATAAAGGTTGTCTCGTTATGAATGCTGATGGCTGACCCCTCGAACTGAGGACCGTCCGCCCCGGTTTCACTGGGAATCCCGTCCCTCCCCACAGGGAGCGAGTGCAGCACTGCGCAGCAAGAACTCAAATTCCCCGGGCAGCGGCGAGTTCCTGGGCGAGCGGTGCTGTAAAACTCACGGTCGTGCCTTTCCAAGCAGACCTCAAGCAGACCTGGCGAGGGCCAGCCCACCAGTTGAGAAGTGTAAAAATGGTTGATTATGATTGGATAAAGATCCACAGCACACTCTGCTCCGCCGGTTGCAAAATGTGGATTAAATATATTATTCAGTGCTTTTTTATTGGGCGTCCCAAAAAAAAAAATTAGACTTGAAGCACAATATAAACGCTTCAGTTCAGGTTGCGGTTACGTGAAACTCAGCTGAGACGGAGTCGTGCAGACAGCTGATGCACAGATTCAAATGAGAGCTTATAGAGTAAAAAACACTGCTGAACACCCTCCAGACATGCATGGAGTGGACGGGAATGATTGATTTTTTTACCGTGTTGCAATTTAGGGGCATTTGAGGGGATACAGTGATTTGCGACCTTAAAAAGAAAGACGCCCATGCGGTTGACTACAATCTTGTGACCGGCTGCTAAAGCGGTTTTGCCCCCTGAATGCACCCAGTAATGTTTGTATACAAGAAATGCCAGACCAAAGTTTTACAATATTGCGTTCCCTAGCACCACAGTGGCTGTGTTCATACAACTTGAATAAGCACGTTGTAGGATGATCCTTGAAAGGCCAACCATAGGAACTGCATGTGTCATAGCACAACAGAGACATAAAAGGCCTCAGTACGCTTTAAACAAACTAGGTTGCATGACGTGTCGTCCGACTACGCCTAAGGCAAGATTATGGAGAGGAATTAGTCTCAATATTGGTGTCTAATGCGTGATACCACGAATACGAACCAATTTGAACAAATGTAAAACAGTTTTACAAATAAATACTGTTACAAAAAAGGCGAGTTTTCCACCGGCACTTAAAGGTAACGTGCATTTGTATATCACACGTGTCAGGCAACCCCGCAGGCTTCAACTCTGCAGGCTAAGTCTGCATCCCATAACTGCTGTTTACACACAGTCATTAATATGTGTGTGTGGACCTGAGGCAGCTCTGCTCTGTGAGGCCTGTATACACTGTGTGTTGACTAGGAGCAGGGCAGAATGACTGCAGTGCAGCAGGAGACCGGTACAGGCATACTGTATGTTGGTTGTGTAGGAAGTGGAACGCTTTCTATGCTATGAAGACAAATGTCAGTCAGAAAGCAGGACTCCAGCTCCATGGCAAAATGTCCTAGTGGTGCAGAGTCCTGCTGCAATCAAACACTGTAGTGTCACTGTGTAGCGTTGCAGCACCACAGAGTCCTGAGACATGCTGCAGAGAGGAGCAGGGACAAGGAGACAAAAGGGTTTATAGACAATGTGCTCTTATTTTGAGGAACGCTAGCACACTGGTTTCTCTTTATTACTGGTATTATGTAGTTTATTGAACAGGGCTATGGAGGACGGAGCATGCCAAAATAAAAATGAATCAATCACTCACTCAATAAATAAATAAATTAATTAATAAATATGTCATTAAATGTAGCAAAAATAATATTAAAAATAAATGTAGTTGTTAATTAATTGATAAAATGTGACATAAATTGATATTTTTGTTTTAACCTGCTTATTTAATTATTTATTTCTTTATTTCCTTATTGCATTAATTCCCTTACTTATTTACTCTTCTGTTTAATTTTCCCTTTTGTTTATTTATGTATTTTTTGTATTACTTTTTGCATTTATTTATTTTATTTTATATATATTTTTAAATGTATATCTATCAAATCATAATCCTTATTTTATTATTATTAGTATTATTTATTATTATTATCCTTAAGTTATTTCATTAGATGATGGTAATTATATCAGCTTGGGGTATTAATATGACAGTGATATATTGACGTAGGAACTTCTACAGAGAGTGCCTTTAAAAACTACTATGATGACGTGATGGATGGATGACATCACAGTTAGGCTTAGTGTGTGTAGACTCTCAGGTCACATGTTTCCTACAAGTTCACATTAAAAACATTCTTGTAGGATGAAATGATACAGCTGGCCTCTCCCTCTCTCTTCCTGTCTGCATCTGTTTGTTGATCTTTCTGTCTGTACTGTTTATTGATATCTCCGTTTAGCTGTTTCTCACTGTTTTTCTCTCTCAGTGGTTTTCTGACTTCTGTAACTCAGCTATTTTCTCTCTCTCCCTCTTGTCGATGTCTCTCTGTCAGACGGCCCAGGGTGGCGGCCATCGCACCTTACTGTACGGACACGCCGTCCTGCTGCGACACTCCTACAGTGGAATGGTCAGTGAACACACATACACACACAAATGAACATGCACATATCATAAGACCTTCCTGACATGTTAATGGGTTTATTTGCTTTTTATTTCGTACAGATGACAACATTTATATAATCTATTAATTATTTAACCTTTTCATGCATAGTGGTCACTACAGTGGGCAGCTATCTATTTAATCACCCTTCTCTTGTATAAGCATGGGTTTTAATGGTATAGTTCCCCATCACCCACTACACTGGAGTCCAGTGCATCATGCAGTACACCGCCACCTATTGGCCAGCGCCTGTAACTGCAACACACGTTTCTCTAATCTAATATGGCTGCCGGACGGCCTGAAACGCTGAGCAGCTCAGGAATATCTCGCCAATACTTCTAAAGTAGGACACCTTTACAGGTAAATACAGTTTGGTAACATCATGTAACATCTAAGGAGTAATATCCCATGTGTTGATTTTTACTTCGGATGAAATGACGGTTAATCATCTGTCCACTGAATCAGACATCATGAATCCCTGATTACAGTTCAACAATTAGCTACAGTTCAACAATTAGCTACAGTTCAACAATTAGCTACAGTTTATCAATAAGCTACAGTTCAACAATTAGCTACAGTTCATCAATTAGCTACAGTTCAACAATTAGCTACAGTCCAACAATTAGCTACAGTTCATCAATTAGCTACAGTCCAACAATTAGCTACAGTTCAACATTGCTATTAACGTGACTGCTAATTTGTTGTTCCTGAAAACTGTTACATTAACTGTAAACTGTAACTGACTGTCAATCAATTGATTTATGTTATAAGAATGCAACTTGCCGTTTTTTTTTTTTTAACAAAAAAATATTTTGTATAATATTATTTTTGTAGAAAATGTTAAAACAAATCCAGTTCAATATGAGAGGCAGGGAGGAGTCAGTAACCAGGTTCAACATGAAGAGGAGGCAATTAGCCTAGAATATGTTAAGATATGTGACACTAGTTGAATAAAAAAAATACATATTTTATCGTTTTCACAGAATATATTATTTTGGTTTTGTTAAATACATATTTTTTAAGTTTAAAACTCAAATGCATGCTGTCCACCTGAGTGGACATGTGGAAAACCCCCTTGGTAAATACATGTTTACATTTTTTTGATTTTTTCCACACCTAAAGAGGAATAAAAAGCCTTGACTGAGGTTTTCAAGGGTTGTAATTAATTATCGATATTAATTAAATTATTAAATAATGATTTACAGTTTGAAATTAAACCAGCCCATTTGATGAGCTTGCAAGGTATTTTCTTCTTTTTCCTCCAATGTCTGGGTTGCCAAATTGGACCATTATTTTTGCACGAGGTTTAGCAAAGACCTTTTTTTTTTTGACTCGTTCCATTGTGTCACAGAACTCAAACTGCACACTGAACTGTGCACGAACCTTAAAAGAGATTGAGACTGCAGACACTACAAAAAAACTGCCAGATATGCCTTATGATGACCATAGTTATGCATCCCAAAACTGATCCAATGACTGAGCTGAAAAAGACTGGGGATGTAACTGGGGATGTACAGTAATTATTACTCTGGTAGGGGTAGAGAATGACACACATACACTCTCCAGCCAAGAGAAATCAATCCTCATCAAGTGATGCATTACAGAACTATTGTTCTGGAGTTGGTAGGTGATCTAGTTGTTCAGATGGATTAATGGAATGAATTGTGTGTCTCTGTTTAGTACCTGTGCTGCCTGTCCACCTCCCGCTCATCCACAGACAAACTGGCTTTTGATGTTGGACTGCAGGAAGACACCACAGGTAGGAGTCAAACACAATGTCTTTCATTAGCGTGGCTTTCTATTATCACATAGTTCCGCACAGTTCACTTGCCCGCAGCAGGCGTTACTACATGCTGTGTGTGGGTGGGAAAAAAATCGATTCACTTATGTATCGCAATTTTTTTTTTATGTTTTTGAAACCAAAACAAACCGCAGCGAGCTGAAACGAGAAAGTATAAAACGGCAGATTGTCCGCGTGGATACGACCTGCACCCTCACATGTTAAATCCAAAGTGGTAAACACTACACATCCAGTAAAGGATGGAAACACTTTGAGTTTCACACATTGCAGGAAAAGCAGAGCTAGACATCACGGCTAAAGCTGCATGCTAACTCTGTCACGGACAGGAAACGTTATCGTATCGCGGTAACGTTGCGGTCCAGCCGGCCGTCGCTCTCATCTCCGTGGTCAAATGGGCCGACGCTACAACTGTAGAGCACCATATACTGACATTTATGTTAAATGCATTGAAACGGCCCCGATGGAGCTGACCATGGATGGATAAAGAGAACGGAGCTGACGGGAGAGCTAGAGACCACCTTGGAGAAGTTAGAGGAAGTAGACACGTGGGACTACGTCTGGTTTTCAAAATAAGGTGTTAACAAAGGGAACTGTATATACAAAATACATATATGGAAATAAGATTGATTGGATTATATTCACCAGAAGTATAAAACATTACATGTCCCTTATAAATTAAAAAGGAAATACCACTAATGTGTGACAGAAATGTCTTTTTTTTTTGGTTGCTGGAAAAAAGATTATAAATAATGAAAATGACTGATATATTTGACTTCAGGACATCTGTGACTACATACATGCTGAAAATCAAACCTTTTTACTGTATTAATTTGGATATTTTCCAATGTAAAAGTCCCTAGAAATGTATGATTCAACTTTTTCCCTTCATGGTCTAGTGTTAAAAAAAGATAACAAAAAAAGTAATAAATCGTAATATTGAATCGCAATACTTAAAAATTGCAATACATATCGAATCGTCACCCAAGTATTGTGATAGTATCGTCCCAGCCCTAGTGCTGTGTAACCAAATTTGCAGAACTGTGTACGTGAGTCTCTCTGTTGTGCCCGTTCTCTTTATACATCCATGATTGTGTCCCACTGGCTAGCTCTTAGAGTGGCCATCCGTGCTGTGTTAGGTCGGACAGTCCAGTTTTGAAACACAGTGTCCATCTACCGGCGCAGCCTTCAGCTCATTTGTCCTCCTTTTGACATCATCCCTGTGTTATACTTTATCTAATGGAAAAAAAAAAATCACTTTGGAACAAAGTCAGAACAATAAGCCCCCGCAAAGAACACTGTCTGCCCTGTTTTTGTTCTTGACCTGCTTCTGTAAAGATTGTGCAAATTACAGTACAAGCAGAACAGCTGCAAGACAAATGTAGGCTGCCAAAGTGTTTCACAGGCTGAGGTGATGGGTAGTGTTACAGGACTTTAATGTTGCTACGAGAGGCTGTGAGTCATGGACACACTTCTGCTATATTTTCTGACCTATTGTTTGCTTTGTGTGTGTGTGTGTGTGTGTGTGTGTGTGTGTGTGTGTAGGCGAGGCATGCTGGTGGACCATCCATCCAGCATCAAAGCAGCGGTCGGAGGGTGAGAAGGTCAGAGTGGGAGATGATCTCATCCTGGTCAGCGTCTCCTCTGAGAGATACCTGGTCAGTAGCAGCTGTGTGAGGAGACGGGGTCTCAAGTCTTACTACCTCCTTCACTTTCTTTATTTCCTCCTTCTTTCCTTCATTATTTTTTATTTCCTTTTTCTGTTACCATGAAAAAAATGAACAAAACTTACTAAAGAAATAAGTTAAAGACAACCAATCATATGCATAAACATACACAGCAGCTCATGGGCTCTTCACACATATGTATGAACTATGGACTATGCCACACTCAAGAGCCACATTAGAGCCTTCTCTATATGGGTATGGAGGACAGATGTTGCCAAAAATAAATGAATAAATAAATAAATGTCATTAAATATAGCAAAAATAATATAAAAAATAAATGTAGTCATTAATTAATTGATAAAATGTCACATAAATTGATATTCTGTTTTAAATTGCTTCTTTATATATTTGTCTTTGTATTCATTTCCTTATTTATTTACTCTTCTGTTTAATTTTTCCATTTATTTATTTATTTATGTATTTATTTTTATACATTTTTAAATTAATTAATGTATTTTAAATTGATTTATTTATTTTTGCACTTATTTTTTATTTATTTTATATTTGTTTATCAATCTGTGTATTTATTTATGCATTTAAATATTTATTTATTTATGCACGCTCTTCCCTTTGCATTTCATGCCAAACTCATTTATTTCCGTATTCTTTTCTTTATTCATGTCTTTACATATTTCTTCATACATTTTAAAGTAGCAAATTAAAACAGTAATATCAATTTATGTCACATTTTATCAATTAATTAATGGATACATATTTTTTTTAATATTATAATATGCCACATTTAATGACATTTATTTATTTGTTTATCGAGTCATTTATTTATTTATTTATTTATTCATTTATTTTTTTATTTTGGCAGGTTCCATCCTCCATATATATGGGTACCTCTCCATAGACCTTCTGTTTATGGACAAAATCAATCATTAGACACATGCTTTTCCTCTCTAACAGTTCAGGGATGTGATTGGTCTAAAACCATATGGTCATATACTAAACTATAGCCACAAATAAGTGAACATACTACTGGCTGCTGCTGCTGGCGTTTCAGCCGCACTCATCAAATTGGAATATGTTTGTAAAGTGTTGTATGTACAAATTGTTCTTAAGGGGAGACACTCCAGGTGAATAGGGTCAACATTTAATGAAAATTCCCCGTATTTTTTGTATTACAAGTTTACTGAAATGTTACGTTTAAATATGCAATTTATCAGTTCTCTAAGACCTAGAAACACCCCAGTTTAATTTGGCTTCCTCCCTTTCTTTTTCCTGACTGTCCATCTTTTGATCACTTACTGTGTAGAATGCAAAACAATGGAAGACTGTAAGCACGGCTGACCACGTACTGACTGAAAGTGTCAGACCAATTGCATGGTCTGATGCACTGGGAGCTCTGGTGTTTTTCATGACTAGACCGGGCCTGCCTTCTGAATCTCTAAATACAGAACCATCCTTAGTGTTTTTGTGTGTTTCAGTCTGGTGTGTCAGTAATTTATTTATTTGTATTTGGCTCTCGTGTCTCTCTCCCTGCAGCATCTGTCCTACGGTAACGGCAGTCTCCATGTAGATGCAGCCTTCCAGCAGACTCTATGGAGTGTGGCTCCCATCTGTTCTGGCAGTGAAGTAGCACAAGGTACACCTGTCTGTCTTTATGTCACTTTGTTTCTCTCTGTTTTCTTCTTTTCTCTCCATCGTTCTCTCTTTCTTGCTACTTGTAGTGTGTTTTTTTGTTACCTTACCTTCTTGTTTTTGCACACATTTACTTGTGAAGTTGTATTCAGATTTCTGGACACATTGGATTGTTTACACATGAAGCAATGATATTTGGAAGACAACAGTTGATCCAGTAGTGTTTTCATGTGAAGTTAGAACTAACAATAGTACTGTTTATCATCTTGTAACCAGTATGTACTATATGCTAATCATTCTGGAGCTTTTTCATCGCCATTCACAGTTTATTGCAATGTTTTGTGAGCAGCTCCTTGTTTTCCTTTGTGTAATGAATTCTGGGACGATAGTGTTGGAGTGCTGAATATTGCGTTTTTTTTAGAATATTTCATTTAGTACATTATGATGCGTTCAGGCTCTGTTCAGTAAAAATGAGTGTTGGGTGAAGGTAAATTCTAACGTTATCATGATATGTTCAAATGTAATCTTTGCGAGAAACCTGAATAAATACAGATGTTTTCACAGCAATATAAAATAGATAATAGAGAGGGAATTATCATCATGTCATTGTTGTCCTTTTGTTGTTTGTTACCGTGGTATTGAGAATCGTGGAAAGGCACTAGTATTGGTATCGACTACTAAATTTTCTGGTATCACTACATCCCTAGTGTACGAGTCTGGAGCCCTCTGTAGTACGGAATTAGGACACTGCAACTTTCTTTGGTTGCTGCCCGTCGTGGTCTGTTCGAGACTACAATTCCCAAAATGCTTAGAGTGACACGATTTGAAGACACAGGTGGTTTTCATGTGGGCAGTTGGCTCTGCTGGTCTTTATATATCTGAACAGGTGGTTTTCAGAAGTGCTAATCCATCCAAATGTCATAATTGCTACTATAATTGATCCCTGCTGCCCTCCTCCCACATCAACACAGTCAGGTTCATCAGAACGCTCAAAAAGAGTTTCTAAATCCGTAGGCAAGGTAGCTTATGTACTAATTCTGTTGCTTTTATGCAAATTTCTCTGTAGTATGACTAATGTGTTGAGTCCCACAGTCTGTTCTGCCTGTCCTTCTCCTTCTCTTTCACCAATGTCATCCCCCCCCCCTGTTCTCCCTTTTTGCGTTCTCTCTGCAGGTTTCCTGATTGGAGGGGACGTCCTGCGTCTCCTTCACGGTCACATGGACGAGTGTCTGACTGTTCCGTCTGGGGAGCACGGGGACGAGCAGAGGAGGTAATGTGCACTGATGGTTAAAACGGGACTGATATATGGGCTCAAGATAATCATTTATTTAACAAAATTGTAACTGTGAGTAGTTTACATGCACTGATTCAGTGCAGACATCAGATTCGGCAGAAGTATAAAACATTACATGTCCCTTATAAATTAAAAAGAAAATACCACTAATCTGTGAGGGAAATATCTTTATTCTTTGATTTTTGGGTTGCTGGAAAAAATTAATAAATAATTCCTGACAATGACTGATATATTTGACTTCTCTGACTTGCACACAAGCTGAAAATCAAACATTTTTACTGTATTAATTTAGATATTTTCCAAAGTAAAAGTCCCTAGAAGTGTATGATTCAACTTTTCTCCCATGGTCTAGTGTTAAAAAAGTCAACAAAACTCATATATATCATACAGACGCTAAAGGGTGCCTCGGTATCAGACGCTGAGGGGGTCTAAAAATTGAAATGTGTGTTTCTCAGGACTTTACAGTTCTAAATGAATGTCAAAGTCACCTCTGCTTCAAGTTTGGCTCTCCTTCACCCTCGAGTTTAGACCATACAGTAATCTTTTTTATGGAAATCACCACAGCCTTCAGGGAGAGGAAGCAGCTACTCTCATTACAGACTGAGCTCTCTGCTGTGACTGAGACGGGGAGGACTATTAATAATTATAGTTTTAAGATGTTCCCAAAGGGGACAGCCATGTTGTTAAACAGTGCTGATGAGAGGGACTGTGTTCTCCCCCCCGACTGTCTGCTGAGGTTTGTTTCTGAGTCATCAAGGTAGTTTAGCATATCTACAGTAGACATACTGGAGTGGATATATGATTAGTTTGACGGTGTGATTGTGTCATTTTCACCCCCAGGACGGTGCACTATGAGGGGGGAGCAGTGTCCAGTCATGCCAGGTCCCTGTGGAGGCTGGAGACACTGCGGGTTGTGTAAGTACAACACACACACACACACACACACTGTCCACACATACAAGAAACATGTGGATTCACAAATACAGTATACACCAGCAGACTGACATGCAGCCACTGCTGGGGATTCCTCACAGAGTATAAGCGTAGATGTACTGTAGTTCCTACTGTGGGCAGCCGAGTGGAACATGTTAAAAATATTACAACTTTTACTGACACCGTGTGCGTCAACAGCCTTTAAGTGGCTTCAATAGTTGCTAAGTAACAGCAAGAATAAGGAGCTGACAGTAAATTTTTCGACATGGTAACCAGGTTGGTAACCAGGCAGCAGCTCCCTGGTTGCCCAAGTTGACCGAACGGCTGCCATATTTGAACCGTTAAAATCTGGAGTGATAATGCTCACTAAAAGCAATATGCTCAGCTTCACTGATTAGTCAAGATAGAACTAACAAGGATAAGTCATAGTCAAGTCAGCACACTGACACACTGACAGCTGTTGGAGCATATTGTTTTATGCTAAATGCAGTACCTGTGAGGGTTTCTGGACAATATCTGTCATTGTTTTGTGTTGTTAATCGATTTCCAGTTATAAATATATACATACATTTGCATAAAGCAACATATTTGTCCACTCCCATGCTGATAAGAGTACTAAATACTTGACAAATCTCCCTTTTTATTATGCAATTAAATATTTTAATCGATTGAAGCCCTAATTGATATTGCAACTAGACCTGCTTTATAATAAAAAAAAAACTTTCACTTTCTATAATATGGGACCTTTTAAAGTTGGCAAAACCAATCTTGTAGCTAATATTCAGTGAGAGTTGAATAATAGTTGCAGCTCAGGGGGGGTCTTAATTATAAAAAGGTAAGCATCGACTAGCCACGTCCTGCAGAGTTGGTTACCTGGACACACGGGGACAAACAGCTATGTTGGCTTTATCAAAAGCTCAAAATACACCTGCCAACACATTTAAGATGAGTTACATGCATCAGTCGGGCTGTGCAAAGCTTCCTGAAGTCTTGTCATCACAGTGAGGTTGCCAGGTTTGGTACCATTGTCCCTGTACATAAACCAGAACCTGTGCCCACCAAATGTGTGCTATAGCTGAACATGCTACAACTGTTGTCTTTAATATTGCTCTTACATTTCTGATTGTGTCTGGAATAAAGAAACAGGATGCAGGGTGGTAATCAGAGAGCTTAGTGGTGTCGGTAGTTAGTCGCCCCCTGCTTCTAGTTGTCGAAGAGATATTTTACTTAACCAACAGCTGAAGTCTGGCTGCTTTGCTGCATCTGTCCTGTGAACACATCAGTGACTTGACTGCACAGAAGGACTGTGTGCTGGAGTGAAGGAACATTAGCCTTCAGCTCTCTAATCCAGCTTCTGCAACACATCTTTTAACCCTGCCCTTGCCTGATTTTTCACCCTTATATGTTTTTTATTTAGGATTCTTCGTGTGTACTATGTGTACTTTAAGTCCTGATGTTTCTGACTGTGTTTGTGTCCAGGTGGAGTGGGAGTCACATCCGCTGGGGTCAGCCGTTCAGACTGAGACACGTGACCACGGGGAAATATCTGAGTCTGATCGAAGACAAATCTCTGCTGCTGATGGACAAAGAGAAAGCTGATGTCAAGTCGACAGCCTTCTGCTTCAGGTCCTCCAAGGTACAGAGTCAACGACATCCTGTCTGTGAATAGCTTCATAATGGAAGGAAACACCTCACAAGGTCAAGTACAGTCAAATGTCATTTTGCATAAAAGGTTGTGAGGTGTTACAACATCACGGTTCTCTCTGTAACCATGAGGAAGGCAGATCGTGGTCTGGCCGTGATGTATTTATAACTGCTCATTGTCTGCCTGTCTGCTCTCGATAGATTGATTTCTATTAGTTCACTCACTTTCAGTGAGGATCAGAATAAAAATAACTTCAATCATTACAAAGCACTTTTATTAATAAAGTTATAAAGTGCTATACGGAGTGAAACAATAAAATAAGATGTGCTAAAATGATGAGACAAGACCGGAACAATTACAGTAAAACAATAGAGAACAAAACAACTAGGGCTGTCAATCGATTAACATATTTAATCTTAATTAATCGCATGATTGTCCATAGTTAATCATGATAATCGCAAATTAATCGCACATTTTTATTTGTTCAAAATGTACCTTAGCTGTCAGTGTGTCAGTGTGCTGACTTGACTATGACTTGCCCCAAAACTGCATGTGATTATCATAAAGTGGGCATGTCTGTAAAGGGGAAACTCGTAGGTACCCATAGAACCCATTTACATTCATATATATCTTGAGGTCAGAGGTCAAGGGATCAGAAATTTAGCACGAGAGAATGTGTTGCAAATTCTGCACACAGTTGTTTGCCATGATGACATAACCTAGAAACACATGGTCCTGGTTTAAAATAACTAGAATCTTAAATCATGAAATGAATGTATTGATTACAGTATTTAGGTTTTTCTTTCCTCTTCCTATCTCTCTCCTTCAGGAAAAGTTGGACCCCGGTGTGAAGAAGGAGGTGGATGGGATGGGTGTTCCTGACATTAAGTATGGCGACTCTGTGTGTTACATCCAACATGTTGACACCTTCCTGTGGCTCACATACCAGACTATTGATGCCAAGTGTGCACGCATGGGTGGAGTACAGAGAAAGGTAGCTTCAACTATTCTACACCTTTTTAGAAAGCTTTATCACCCGTCTCTCTTTTCTTGTAACTAAAGTCCAGCTCAAGTTTTACATAACAGTCTCGCAAGAAACTATTTCTACTGTCTTTTGAAAATGCTGTAATTGTATTAATGTGTGTGATATTAAGAGTGGTTTTTTTCATAATCTTACTTCTTATTTCAGGCCATCATGCACCACGAGGGTCACATGGACGACGGGCTGACGCTGTCTCGGTCACAACATGAGGAGAGTCGCACTGCCAGAGTCATCCGCAGTACTGTGTTTTTATTCAACCTCTTCATCAGGTGGATTACCACACACACACACACACACACACACACACACACACACACACACACACACACACACACACCGCACACACACACTTAGATATGTAATACACACAACATAGAAGGCAAGAGATACCATAGCAAAGGAGGGTAATGAGAAACACCAGCAGCAGTATAATAATCTGAAAAAGAAATGTGACAGTTTGAGATTGATTGATAGGATTTATTGCAGCAGATAGTGATGCACTTCTAAAAAAGGGCTTATTTGCACGTGAGCGTTCTCTCACAATGAATCCAAGCAGCTGTGAGAAATTCAACAGGAACACGATGATTCTTGATGATCACCTTGAGGAAACCCACTAACACAACACAGCCAGCTACACCACTGTCCTGTGTGCACATTAATTATATGCAAGCAACAAGCATGCTGCAAATCCCTGTGCATGCTGGAAGAAGTCCTGTTCACTCAGTGATCACGTGGCAACATAATGTGACTGTACCTGTGAAGAAACAAGCTCTTTGCAGTTTCCCTCGAATGGTAGCAAAATTGCAGCTCAGGGGAAAAGCGAGGCGAGATACTGATAGTAATTTAATCGAAAGCAAATATCCTGCACTTAATGTACCCAGTATATGTGAAGCAGCAAGCATGCTGCATTCTGCTTTAATGTCCCTTAATATGAAGAGAGAACTGGAACTGGAAATGTGGCAGGATCCTGCAGAGCAGCTTGATACAACGGAAGAATTCTTCCCTGTGTGCCTTATTTATGTAAAGCTGCAAGCAGCTGTGTTCCTGATTCAAGTCTCAGCACAGTATCAGCTCTTGTTAGGAACAAGCAGGTTGCATTTGCAAAGCCCAGTCAGTAAGGGTGGGAAAAAAATCAATTCACCTATGTATCGCGTTTTTTTTTTTTAAACTGAGCCGCTACAACCTCCGAAAGATCGATTGTGTTAAAAAGAAATTTGTGGCATTAAAATTAATTTGCGTTAATGTGCTATTATTGCATCAACTCTGACAGCCATGGTAATAAAAACATGAAATGGACCTAAACCACATAAAAAACACAACAAGTGATGAGAGTCAGAGTGAACAACAGCAGCAGTGATCAGAGGAGTAACAGTGAGAACGTATCACATTATAAAGACAGTTACTGACGTCCTCTACTCTATATATGCTCCAGGGGTTTGGACACTCTGAGGAAAAAGGGGAAGAGCTCCACTCTCGAACTCCCGATAGATTCGGTCAGTCTGAGTCTGCAGGATCTGATTGGCTACTTCCAACCGCCCGGAGATCACCTGGAGCATGAAGACAAGCAGAACCGACTGAGAGCTCTGAAGAACCGGCAGAACCTCTTTCAGGAAGAGGTACGGGCATGAGTGTGTGCGTGTGTTGTTTACCTAAATACCCATGAATTAGTATGATGTGGGATTTCTGAATCTGTTTTATAATGTTACAAATAAACATTTCACTGTAATACACTCAAAGTAAAAATCTAAAATTAAAGGACATTTAAGGGGAAAGTTTAACTCTTGGATCCACGTATTCTCTGTGTACATGCTACCTCTAAGCAGCAGTGGAAGAAGTACTCAGATCTTTTACTTAAGTAAAAGTAATACCACAGTGTAAAATACTTGGTTACAAGTAAAAGTCCTGTATTCAAAATCTTACTTAAATAAAAGTACAAAAATATTGGCATCAAAAGTGCAAAAAGTACTAATTTTGCAGAATAACACATATTATATCATTGGATTATTATTATTGATGCATTAATGCTGGTAAAGGTGTGGCTAATTTTCATTACTTTATATACTGCTGGGTATTTTAATCTATAATATATAATAATGTATTAGTTGATTTTTATGTATTCATATTCATTATTAATCTGAATCTACAAAGTAGCTTAAGCTGTCAGATAAATGTAATGGAGTAAAAAGTATACTATTTCCTTCTGAGATGTAGTGGAGTAGAAATATACAGTAACAGAAAATGTAAATGCTCAAGTAAAGTACTGTGAAATTGTACTTGAGTAAACGTACTTAGTTACATTCCACCGCTGCCTCTAAGCCATATCATTTGCTCTCGATGACGTCTCTCTTTTCACTGTTTTGTTGACAACCTTCATGTATTGTTCAAATAAAAAAATAATATAAATGTCTCACTTGTTTAATATTAATTTCTTCCTTCACCGTTCTGTCATCATTTTTTTTTGTCCCTCACCAATGTTGTTTTTTTTTGTAGGCTTTTTTTTTTGCTCCCAGTTCTGTTTTGTTCTTTTATGGAAATTTGAAAAAAAGATTATGTGAGCTTTAAAAATCCAAGTGTACAATTGCATGCTGGATGAGATAACAGCATGAACCAATGGTTAATGCAACATTCCCAAAGCATAACCGTTAACAACCTACTGCTGTGCACCATCTATCTCTCTTGTCCACCTCTTTTGATTATAATGATCTGAATCCAGCTGGATAAACCAGTGAAACCAACACTCTGTGTCTGTAGGGAATGATCAGCCTGGTGTTGGAGTGTATCGATCGTCTTCACGTCTACAGCAGTGCAGCTCATTTTGCTGAGGCAGTAGGAAGGGAGGCAGGAGAGGCCTGGAGCTCCATCCTCAACTCCCTCTACCAACTACTGGGTATACACTCACATGCACACATACTATATATGATTACAACAAATTCTGTTATCTTAAAGCAGATTGTACAAAGGGTTTTACGGAAAGTAATCAAAATATAAAATAACACAAATGTTGCAACCAGAGGGCAGAGATCAACACGAACAGTATGTAGAAAGTGTAAGAAAAGCTGTGTCTACAGTATTGTGGGTTACCATTATCACATAAAAGCAGCACCTCTGACATCACTCCTCTTCTGTCTCCCCCCAGCTGCACTGATCAGAGGGAACAGGAAGAACTGTGCTCAGTTTTCCGGTTCATTGGACTGGCTGATTAGCAGACTGGAGAGACTGGAGGCCTCTTCTGGTAGGTCGGCTCGTCTTTAATGGGATAGTTACAATATGCAGTTGATCATCAGAAAATGATAATGTTGAAATAAGACGGTCCAGTTTCTGTTTTCTCAAGACGCAACAGCAGGTGAAAGAACTCTGGTCATTATTTAGAATATTATTATTTAAAAAGAAATCAAATCTTTCTTGATTAGTTTTATAATTCTGATGAAGAAAAGTTGAGTTAATCAAAGTTCATCAGCAGTGCAAACTGTAGTTTTCCAGTCACAGAGGTGCAGAGTTGGCAAAACCTTCATCTCCGCTGTTATTGGATTTATTTTTTTGGTTAGCTGATTGTATCCTTATCTACTCGTTCTCCTTCAAATGCTTTTATAAGTCCATTAACTACGTAAGCCCTGAGAGGGAAAGTGATTTTTTTTATTTTTTTGCTGCATTGTTTATCTCATACATACGAATTATTATGTCATACGTACGAGTTATTATGTCATACGTACGAGTTATTATCTCATGCGTACGAGTTATTATCTCATATGTATGAGTTATTATCTTATCTCATACCTGTACGTACGAGTTATTATCTCATACCTATGGGTTATTATGTCATGCGTACGAGTTATTATGTCATACATACGAGTAATTATGTTATACGTACAAGATATGTCAAACGTATGAGTTATTGTCATACATACGAGTTATTATGTTATACGTACAAGATATGTCATACATACGAGTTAATATCTCATACATACGAGTTATTATATCATACATACGAGTTATTATCTCCTACGTACAAGTTATTATTTCATACATACGAGTTATCTCATACGTACAAGTTATTATATTATCTTATACCTGTACGTACGAGTTATTATCTCATATATACGAGTTATTATGTCATACGTACGAGTTATTATGTCATATGTACGAGATAAACTTTTTTTAGCCTGAACTAAATCAATGAGAGTCTTTGCGTTTATTTGGCAAAGGCAAACTTGCTCTGAAAATACACACTTTCCCTGTAATTAGAAAGATTCAACACCTGTAATCAGTCGGCCTTTCCTCCTAATGCTTCACACCCTCTTTCTCTCAGTTGATTTAAAACAAAAACTCTTTTAGTCTTTTACCTTTAGGATGATTTGTGAATACGACCCCTGCTTTTGAATGCTTTCTGTACATAATGTAGTCATTCTTACTATTCCTATTTTGTATTTGTAGGTATACTAGAGGTGCTTCACTGTGTGCTGGTGGAGAGTCCTGAGGCACTGAACATAATTAAAGAGGGACACATCAAATCCATTATATCTCTGCTGGACAAGCATGGACGCAACTACAAGGTACAGGCACTTTATTCTTATACATAAACATCTACATGTGCATTATATCTTATAAAATAAAAGTTTCACACACAAGCTTCCATTATACACCTTTAAAATCAGCTTGATGTGCACATAATCCACGTGGATAATCGTGTGTGGAGTGAAAAGGCTTCCAGGAATCTGTGTGCAGAACCTGAGGCAGCTGAGGGCAAAGTGCTGGATGAAACAATTCAAAATCTAGGCATACAGTATGTCTCAACTTATCTTTGTTTGAAATCCCTCGAGTGGAATTCATTGTAATAAATTCCTGGAGGCACTCAGTGAGCAGGGTGAGATAACAACAAGACATTTCTCAAGGCAGAGAAACGGAGCTGTAGCCATGGGAGGAATTTGAGACAATGGGCTCTAAAGGCCCCTCCAACCTCTCCTACATACGAAAAGACATACAGACTTCATAGTTCAGCCTCTTTTTATCGTTGTCTCTTTGTAGTTGCTACGTATCTCTCTGTGGTTTTGTCTCTCTTGGTTGTTGTTTTGGTCTTTTTGTACTTATTTTTTGTCTGTGGTTGTTTTTCCCCTTTTTGTAGTTGTTTTGCGTCTCTTTGAGGTCATTTTGAGTCTCTTTGTAGTTGCTTTGTGTCTCTTTGTGTCTCTTTACAGCTATTTTGCATCTCTTTGTAGTTGTTTGTGTCTCTTTGTAGTAGTTTTGAGTCTCTTTGTGGTTGTTTTGGGTCACTGTAGTAATTTTGTGTCTCTTTGTAGTAAATTTGTGTCCCTTTGTAGTCATTATGTGTCTCTTTGTAGTAGTTTTGAGTCTCTTTGTGGTTGTTTTGAGTCTGTCTGTAGTAATTTTTTGTCTCTTTGTAGTTGTTTTGTGTCTTTGTGGTTGTTTTGAGTCTGTTTGTAGTCATTTTTTGTCTCTTTGTGGATGTTTTGTGTCTCTTTGTAGTTGTTTTGGTCTTTTTGAGTCTCTTTTTAGTCGTTTTCTGTTTCTTTGTGGTCATTTTGAGCCTGTGCCCGGTAGGCCCTTCAGTAATCCATCCGTGCCTTTATCCTGTCCAGTCAAATCTATCAGGAATCCTGAAGTTCAGTCTATGTGTCAGTATGTGTGTGTGTTCATACTGTAACAATAATATATATTTACAACACTGACATATTATCTGTGATGTGTGCTACCGTCTAGGTTCTAGATGTGTTGTGTTCGCTGTGTGTGTGTCACGGCGTGGCGGTGCGCTCCAACCAGCACCTGATCTGTGACAACCTGCTGCCAGGAAGAGATCTGTTACTGCAGACCCGCCTGATCAACCACGTAAGCAGGTATACACACACGCATTTCATTTCATTTATGGTGTTAGCTGAACCGGAAAATTACATTGAATGCACAGACGTGGTCATTCTAAGCCACTGTTGGAAGGTCATTTTCAGATGGATCACTGACCGCCTCTCGTCTGCTTCACCTTCCCAACAGCATGCGTCCCAACATCTTCCTGGGAGTCAGTGACGGCTCTGCTCAGTACAGGAAGTGGTACTACGAGCTGATCGTGGATCAGGCGCTGCCGTTCGTCACGGCGGAGGCTTCTCACCTCCGGGTGGGCTGGGCCAACACCAGCGGCTACGCACCCTACCCCAGCGGGGGGGAGGGGTGGGGGGGCAACGGGGTGGGGGATGACCTCTACTCCTACGGCTTTGATGGACTCCACCTCTGGTCAGGTGAGGTGTGTGTGTGTGTGTGTTCTTGTACTACATAGTGACGTCGTTATATATATATATATATATACAATATATATACAATATATATTATATATAATATATATATATACAATATATATTATATATATATATATTATATATATGTATATATATATTATATATTTTATATATAATATATATATTATATATATGTATATATATATAATATATTTTATATACAATATATATATATATATAATATATTTTATATATAATATATATATATTATATATATATATATATATATATATATATATATTATATATTTTATATATAATATATATACATGACTACATGTCTATATAATATATATATATATATACATTATATATATATATATATACACTGTATATATATATTTATATATATATATTATATACATATATATATATATTATATATATATAATATATATATATATATATATATATATATATATATATATATATAATATATACATATAATATGAATGAAAGATAGAGTTTCCAGAAGTCAAGTACTCAGGTGAGTATGTAAACAATGTAAACTACACAAACAATAACAGATATGAATACAAATGGCATCAGTGTGTAATGCAGGTCCTCACAAAGGTAGAAGTACAGGGGTGTGTGTGTGTGTGTGTGTGTGTGTGTGTGTGTGTGTATTGAAAGAGATGATGGTAATATAACTAGGTATGACTGGTACTATACTATATAAATAACCAGCTAAATAATATGTGTACATCTTTCTGCATAGAAGTAAGTTAGAACAAGCTACTCTACACATTTTCAAATAATAAGACAACATACCATGAAAATCATTCACTGCATATATTTCATGTTATTGATTTACACGAACAAACTAGATGAACTCAGATGAAATGACCTTGATGATGAATAAAGAGTTGGATTGTTCCAGATGGCAGATTTAAAATTTCAGATGCTCCCATATTACAGACTAAAAGTTAAACTCTGTCTTCCCCCGTGCAGGCTGCATCTCGCGGACCGTTAGCTCACCCAATCAGCATCTCCTGAGAGCAGAGGACGTGGTGAGCTGCTGCCTGGACCTCAGCGTGCCCAGTATCTCCTTCAGGATCAACGGACAGCCGGTCCAAGGCATGTTCGAGAACTTCAACTCCGACGGCCTCTTCTTCCCCGTGGCCAGCTTCTCTGCAGGAGTCAAGTCAGTGGAAATGCTCGTCATTGTCTGCCCCCCCCTCAATATATTGTGTCCTACCATCAACCATATAACCATAAACGTTTCAAAAAAAGGTGGTAAAAGACTACATGTCTCTCATATTTCTGTAGTTCAGGTTTCAAAATGTAGTAATAATCAGCCACAACCTCTTTGACTGACTGGACAGATGTATGTAAAATACACATGATGTTATTTTCCTCTACCTACAGTCGAATGCCACTGTGTTGTATATTGATTTATATGCACTATACATCATTTGTAGAACACAAATCAAAATGAAAGGTAAGTGTCACACAATAAAAGAGTTAATATATTTTACACAATGCTTATTGAACATCTGGTTATAAGTAAAACTTTAAAAATAAAACGGCAACAGTAATAATACAGTGGAATACATACTAGAATTAGTAAACAGTTTTAGTATTTTGAACTTCCAAACACCAAAAGAAAATGCATTTATTGCATTACTGCACTTGGTTTGTTGTATTTGTAGCTATTTAAATATATTTTTACCCATAAAACTTTTACCTATATAACTATACTTGCCTGCAGTGCTTGAAGTGGAAAAGAATAAGAGCCTTATTATTCACATGATGGCGTGTGTATCGGCCGGTATCAGCAATCTCTTGTGACTTATTCCTATTAATTAATTATTTCTTTAAGCATGTTATACTGTGTCAGTCATACTCAGCCGTGGTTTTATTGCTAATAATATACTTGGGCTATGCATTTTCTATTGTTGGCCTATAATACTGCAATAATATTCACACTGGAACATTATAAAGTTAAGGTGGTGTGTTTAGTGTTATTAGTTAATGTTCTTTCCTGTGTTATTTGCAGCCTATAGTAGGGGATCATTCAGGTTATAGCTGCAGGATAAAGAGATATATTCTGAATTTCTACAGTGAATAAAAGATCTATACGTTTTTTTGGCTTAAAACTATGCAATTTTACATAATTTTGGACCATTATTATTATTAGCTAAATGATTATTTCATTATTTACACATGTCACAGCCTTCGTCTGAACATTTAATTCTTCTGGAATTTTTTGCCCTGTAAAATCATATTCAAACATTTAAATAATGTTGCAAATTTTTTTTTTTTTTTATATATATAAAATATAAAAATATAAAAGTTCCCACTTTGAGCGTTGCTTGTCTGGTAAATTGTCCAGAATGCTGACATCTGACGGGAAAGTAAATAAATGTATTTTCTCCATGTTGAAATCATACCCTCTCTAAACCGTAAGCTCTCCTCCTCCTGTCCCACTGCAGGGTGCGTTTCCTCCTCGGGGGTCGTCACGGGGAGTTTAAGTTCCTCCCTCCTCCAGGTTACGCTCCTTGCTATGAGGCGGTGTTGCCCAGGGAGAAGCTGAAGCTGGAGACCAGTCAGGACCAGACCGCAGCCAGAGACCTGCTGGGACCGACCGTCACCTTGAGCCAGGCAGCATTCACCCCCATACCTGTGGACACCAGCCAGGTACAGACCACTGCCGGGGTCGTCGTTGTTGTTAGCTTATCAATAGATACAGACACAATATATACTTCAATATAACGATGAAATAGTGAAATATATCAATACATTTTCATTACTATGACATTTTATTTTATCCTACCTCATGAGCTCATTTATAGTATTTTTTTTATTTAATTCCAGCACTTCTTATTTCAAAATGTCCTTTTTCCAAAATCTGTTATAATGCCACTGTTCCCAGTGAATGTTTTATTTCATTCCAATGACACAATTTTGTCAGTGTGACATATTAAAAACAGGTGACAAATTAGATAGACAAAGGTGTAATGAAATATAGAGACATTAGCACAAGACGTGTAAAACACATGTTAGACGATTTCATATGGTACATATTTTTAGTTGATTTTGTTAGTGGGAGTATTGTAAATGTTTGTGTTGCATCATGTAAGAAAATGTGTTGTGTAAGTCTGTCATATATTCATATATGAATAACTGAGCACTTTGTGTGTGTGTGTGTGTGTGTGTGTATATAGATCGTGCTGCCACCTCACTTGGAGAGGATCAGGGAGAAGCTGGCAGAAAACATCCATGAACTGTGGGTGATGAACAAGATAGAGCTGGGCTGGACCTACGGGGCGGTGAGTATCAGAGAAACAGCTCACTACTGTATATGAAAAACTGATTATAAGCCTCTTATAGTATAGTAAGTTCCTCTTTACATGAATCTCATGGTAATTTAACATGTTGTAATAAGAGTCCTTACAGCTTAGCAGGTCACTTTCAACACGACACAACTCTGAGTTGAATGCCGTCAGATTAATGTAAAAGCTGCTCAAGGTTAAACATGCAGAGAGAGGTCTTGTTCAGCTGATTAAGAGCCGTTATAGATGTCTCATGTAAGTGTAATCTCCTCTGATCAAAGACAATAAGAGAAGTTCAAACTATGAATACATGAATGAGCTAATTAGTGAGATTCATTTCATGTCAGATCAGTCTATATAAATCCTTTTTCCCGTTCACCGTGTTCGCAAAATAAGAAAAAAAAACGTACAACCACAGAAATAATCAGAGCAGCTGTCCTCCTCCTTATATTATAGACGTTTATGCCAACTTCCTGAATGAATAAATTAATATTAAAGGTCCCATTTTGTAAAAAGTGAGATTTTCCGTGTCTCTTTTATAATAAAGCAGGTTTAAGTGCTGTATAAATACTGTGAAAATATTGAAACGCTCAATCCACGGAGAAATACACACAAACACCCAAATTCAGAAAATCTGCCTTTTAAACGAGCCGTCAGGATTTCTGTCCATTTGTGATGTCACAACTGTACAATATATATAGACTATTTCACTTTTTTAAAGGTAAACAGTCTAAATGTGTCCGAGTTTATTTCCTGTTGCAGTGTGTGTGAATGACATCAGCTGACGGGAAGTAAACATGGACCCAAGCTGTTGCCTAGCAACGCAATTCTGTTGCAATTCTGTTGCAATTCTGTTGCAATTCAGTTGAAGAAGACAGGCATATTCAGGTAGACAGTATCAGAAAAATAAAGGGTTTTTTGAACATTACAGCATGTAAACATGTTCTAGTAGAAACACAAAATACTAGTATGAATCTGAAAATGAGCCTGATATGGGACCTTTAAGGAAAACAATTTACATACAGCATGTTATCAAATAGAACTTAAACAAGTCCAACTTAAAGTCCTGTGATTGAATGCTTGGTCACTGTCAGACCCACACTTGGAGCCAGAAGTTGTAAGGAGATTTTTTTCCCATTTACAACAGTTATATGCACTACTTTTTTGAGATAATAGAATGCCCAAAAATCTGTACACCATTTGGGAAAAACGTGATCATTGCCAAGAAAAAAAAAAAAATCATCCCGTAGAGCCTCCGTCCTGTTTTGTATCTAATTGTTCTCCAGCTGTCTTCATCATTCTGAAACACAGCAAACGTTGAGGATGACTCATTTTCACTCCTGCCACCTAGTAAGAGGCAAACACTGTCAGATGTTACTATTGTTAAGTTACATAACATAGATAGGGTAGGAATTTGGCATTAACAGCATTACTAATCTTGAAAGCTATTTCTGTTATACTATGCTGGAGTAGAGTTCACAGAATGAATGTTGTGCTACGTTTGAATCCAGGCCATAATAATCTGGGCTGCTCTAATTGCAAATCAATGATCCCTAACAATACCAAGTAAATGTGGTCTTCAATACTCATATGAGATTTCTTTAGGGAATAGCGTAGTAGGATAAACAACGTGGGCATATATTATTATTTTACGGTACTTAATTGATCGACTCCTGGTCACCCTGTTATCCATTTTCCTCTTAACTTCTCTCAGCTCCTCTCATTCATCCCTGGAAAAAACGTCCTTATGTCCGTAGTCAATAAATAGTAAGCTAGCTAGCTAGCAAGCTCGCTCACTAAGGTGACACAACTGAATGAAACACATCACACATAAGGCAGCAGCCCTCCATGACAATGTGAGGGCGGACCTATAGATGTCAGTGTTTCCCCAGTAATAGAACTGTTGCTCCACTGATTTGTTGGTCCAGTCAGAGAGACTGAGGGGAAATGACACAAAGTTGAAGCTATTTTAAAAATCTAAAAGATTCGGGGTCTTTTGAGAAAACATTTTAGGCTGAAGCCAACGTGGATGTAACTCCAGTTCTATAACTGTATGCGCCAAGGTGTCCAATGGTTCTCCGTGTCCTAAGGTCTAAAAAAGTCTAATGATGATGTTGGACAGACATGGATGTAAACTGCAACTTGACCAGTTGGCGAGGAGACATACAACCGCGAGGCGGTAATTCTAGTTCTCTATGTGTCCGTGTGTTTCAGGTGCGAGATGATAACAAGCGACAACATCCCTGTCTGGTGGAGTTCTCCAAGCTTCCTGAGCAAGAGCGGAGCTACAACCTACAGATGTCTCTGGAGACTCTCAAGTAATGCATCAGTGCAGTGAGCAACACAACATATGACATTTAGATCAAATATCAAACACCTGAATCACGTGTTTGATCATGTGTGTGTGTGTGTTACAGAACTCTCCTGGCCTTGGGTTGCCATGTTGGCCTAGCAGATGAGCACGCTGTAGAGAAAGTCAAGAGCATGAAACTGTCACCAACGTAAGTCACCTCAAGGACACGATGACGGGGACATTTCATGAGATGATTAATAAGGGCAGAACAAAACCGGTATTTAGACGTCACGTACATGAAGGTTGTTGAGCAGCTGGCTAGCTAACGATTCAGTGATTCAACTCTTATCTGTGCAGCTACGAGTTGTCCGGCGGTTATAAACCTGCTCCTCTGGACCTGAGTCACATCAAACTGACCTCCACCCAGGAAGCCATGGTGGACAAACTGGCTGAGAACGCACACAACGTCTGGGCAAGAGATCGCATCCGCCAGGGCTGGACCTATGGCATCCAACAGGTAGGAGACTATAACACATATTGTTAAACGCTAGGTTGCTGTGTGTGGGTTTGGTTATGTGTTTCAGGTATCTCTCTCTGCACTGCACTGTTCTTGTTTTCTTCTCAGGATGTGAAGAACCGTAGAAACCCTCGTCTGGTCCCCTACGTTCTGCTGGACGAGAGAACCAAGAAGTCCAACAAAGACAGTCTGAGAGAGGCGGTCAGGACTCTGCTGGGATATGGATACAACCTGGAAGCTCCTGACCAGGACCATGGTACAGCACCTTCCCTTCATTGCATCACTTCATTCAATCACTTGGCATTTTTAGGAATATTTTGCATGTTTTGTATAATATTTTTTTGGGAGAAAAATGATTGTGTACCCTTCTTCTCATCCAGCAGCTCAATCTGACCCCAACAACGTGTCTGCCGAGAGGTTCCGCATTTTCAGAGCAGAGAAAACCTACTGTGTTAATGCAGGGAAGTGGTACTTTGAGCTGGAGGTAAGAAGATGACGAGAGATATGATAGTGTTGCTCTGAAGATATTAACTATTATATATAGATGTAACAAAGTATATCTAAGACCTTCACCCTTCGAGTCAGACTCACGTGCGGAGTGCTTGGTAACGTTAATGTTTGCCCCACGGAGCTATAAAGAATGAAATCACCCTCGTCTATTGCTAATGTTAAATTGGTTAACCCTAACGTTAAATTATATAACCCTAACGTCACCAGTTTGTCAACAAATTTAAAGTGAATCGCACCTTATCGTTAACGTTAGCTGTTAAATTTACAACCGGCGAGTAAGTGTGTGAGTTGAGTGAGAGAATGTCAAGTCACAGTGTGATCGGTCAGTAACATTAACGTTTTGTAGATCTATCCTGGGTGCCTTTATCTTTATTTATCCAGTATAATGTTATGATGATCAATTTGAGAATTGCAGTCAGGTAAAAGTCATTTGAAGTCCAGTCGCGGTTGTAGTCGTTGCCAGCGGTAGAAGGATCAAACATCTCAGTGAATCTTCGTAAGTCGATGTTCACAAAAATATAAAAAAATCTTCTCCGTTTGAAGTTACAATTAGGCGTGCGGTCTCCTGTAGGTTTAATCATGGGGTTAAGTTGATGCAGGACGTACAATAAGGCCCCGTCCCCGGGTGAAATACCAAGTTTTAGGGAGTCCCAAATGTTTTTACTATTCCACATTTGTTTCTTGATCCACCGTAATCTGCACACACCAAGCCAGTCTACTTCTTTAGTGTCTCCAACAGCTATTGCCAAGTTATCACACTGAGCTTTTTACTGTTTTGTTTTTTTCCTGAAGTGAATATTACCCAGTTACCTGCTTCTCCTCCAGGTATTAACAGCAGGAGAGATGAGGGTGGGCTGGGCCAGGCCAGGATGCCTCCCGGACCAGGAGCTGGGTTCTGATGACCAGGCCTTTGTCTTTGATGGATTCAAGGTGGCTGCGTTCTTCTTCGCTCCACACGTTCCATTTGTTCAGTTTCTTGGCACTAAAGTGGAACAAATTGTCCAAATTAGGCATAAATGGGTAGATACATTTTTCTTTTCGTAGGTCCAGCGCTGGCACCAGGGTAATGAGCACTTTGGGCGAGCGTGGCAGACGGGGGACGTGGTGGGCTGCATGGTGGATCTGAACGAACACACCATGATGTTCACGCATAATGGAGAAGTGCTGCTGGATGACTCCGGATCTGAGCTGGCATTCAAGGACTTTGAAGTTGGTGAAGGTGAGTGCTGCGTTATTGACAACACAAAAAAATCTCAATACTTAGGTGAATCTTTTTTTCCCCCACCCCTACTTTGTATTATATGTCTTCTGTCCATCCCCAGGTTTTATCCCAGTGTCCAGTCTGGGTGTGTGTCAGGTGGGCAGAATGAACTTCGGTAAAGACGTCAGCACTCTGAAGTACTTCACCATCTGCGGCCTGCAGGAAGGCTACGAACCGTTTGCCGTCAACATGAACCGGGACGTCACCATGTGGCTCAGCAAGAGGCTGCCTCAGTTTGTTCCCGTCCCCCCCAACCACCAACACATGGAGGTGAGGGGAGCCACCTGCAGTACAGATCCACGTAGCTAGCACCTGGTAGAATCTGCTCTAGGTTTTTGTTAGAACTTTCAATGGCATTAGCCTGAAACGTAATCCCTTCAGACACATTTAAGACATTTCTAAATATGTTTTGGTCTTTTATGTGTTCAATAAACTGCTTAAAAATCAAGCCGAGCTGAAAAATTGAAATTGAAATGTTTTTATTTTGCTCTCTTTTTCAGGTGACGAGGATAGATGGGACAGTGGAGTCGTGTCCTTGCCTAAAGGTCACCCAGAGGTCATTTGGCTCCCAGAACAGTTACACTGACATCACCTTCTACAGATTGAGCATGCCCATAGAGTGTTCAGAGTCCTTCTCCAGATCCTCGACCAGCGACAGCCTCTTCTCACCAAAGAGGGTAACAGTACCACAAACACACTGACATGTACTCATATGTACACATATATCAGACAGATAGATATTTTGACATTGACTGACAGATACTTTGGGTTTACACCCGGTGCAAAGCGATGGACAGTGAAGCTTAACTCCATTTTAGTTTCAGATGCAGTAGTAATTTTCACGCCCAGCAACTGGGTTGTGTAAGTAGCTAATGTACTTGCACCCATGGGCGTGTAAGTCTTAAAATGAGGTGTGGTCAGACTCCCAATATTTCTGCACAGTTGTTGATAAAAATCAGGCTACACTAATGTTAATAGTGTTATACTACTTGTAGAATTAAATTCCAGTGGTGGGTGCGTAAGATTGTTTCCGGCTCATGTGATCCAAACATTTCTAATAACTCCAGACAGAGCATTCTGTCCAAAAGTCAAAATGTATTGAAAAAAGATAGATGTAATCATTTCTAAAATTCACATGTTTTTATCCAACGAAATATTCTACTTCAGTCCATATTTGTTGGCATTTAGCCTTTCAAAAACAACATTTTCACTGCAGCAAAGCGCTCACTTCTCTAATCCGCCTTTTAAATAGCAATGTGCCCGGTGCAGGCGTACCTGGCTTTTAAAGGGAACGGGAGAAGACACTGTGATTGGTTTAATTCATGTTACGCCCAGAACACACCTATGATTAATTAAGAGATTAAATACAACCACTTTGCCCCTTGCGCCTTACTTTGCGCCCAGATTATGCCCCGTTTAACGAGAAAAAAGCTCACCACATCACCACTCACTGCTCACATTTACCTTAGGTGTAAACAGTAGTGTTGGGTTAATGTGTGGTGTCTTCTCTGTTTCTGCAGGAGCTGGAGGACTTTGAAACTGTGTCAGACTTTGAGGTCCTGATGAAGTCTTCTCATGGTCACAACGGTCCCAATGGACCTGACAGAGACGAGTTCAACAACCACAAAGATTATAACCAGGAGAAGCCCTCCAAACTAAAGCAGCGGTAAAAACCCTCTGTTTCCTCATATCAACACTAAAGAATCTGATATCTACATCCAACTTTTGCTCTCACTATTTTTAATCTTTACGAACCTAAAGTACCCGTCTGATCTACCAGGTTCACGTTGAAGAGAAACAAGCCAGACAACAGCTGTCCATCATCTGCTCGTCTGTCAGAGGAGGTGATGGCTGATGACAGAGATGAATATGAATTCCTCATGCAAGCCTCTACTGTAAGACAATACACAAAATACAATTCACAAAACACTCACATGCAATATACATGTTACTAAGGCTGGGCGATGAGGCTTAAGAATAAGGCTGTCAAAGTTAACGTGATAATGCAAATTCGTTTTAATGCCACTAATTTCTTTAACGCATTAACGCAACTTACGATTGTTAGGTTGTAGCGGGCTCAGTTTTAAAGCTAGAGTGAAGATACTGGTATCATATGAAACTATAAAATCTAAAGAATCCACTGGTACCAACCATGTCATACTAGCTTGTACTGAAGGAGGCTAAATAACGCTCCAAACTTTCAATACATTTTGGCGAGGAAAAGCTGTCAGGGCCATTTTCAAAGGGGTCCCTTGACCTCAAAATTTGTTACGTATTGATTTAATGTTTCATAATACAAGTGTTGTGAAGCCCTTTGAGAAAGTGACATGCAGTTAAACTCGACTTGATCGCTCCTCTCTTTCCGCGCAGCACTACTACTCTGTGCGGATCTTCCCCGGTCAGGAGCCCAGCAGTGTTTGGGTTGGCTGGGTGACCTCCGACTTCCACCAGTACGACCCGGGCTTTGAGCTGCACAACGTCCGAACTGTCACTGTTACCCTGGGAGATGAGAAGGGCAAAGTTCATGAGAGGTTAGTGCAGCTAAACCATGTCTTAGGGTAAATTATTTTATTTGTATAATTATAGATATTTATAATAATGTTGGCTGGAATTCTGTTGCTTCAAAAGTGTTACATGGTGTGTGTGTGTTCTCCAGTATAAAGCACAGTAACTGTTACATGATGTGTGTGTGTGTGTGTGTGTGTGTGTGTGTGTGTGTGTGTGTGTGTGTGTGTGTGTGTGTTTGTGTGTGTGTGTGTATGTGTGTTCTCCAGTATAAAGCACAGTAACTGTTACGTGTGTGTGTGTGTGTGTGTGTGTGTGTGTGTGTGTGTGTGTGTGTGTGTGTGTGTGTGTGTGTGTGTGTTTGTGTGTGTGTGTGTGTATGTGTGTTCTCCAGTATAAAGCACAGTAACTGTTACATGGTGTGTGTGTGTATTAGAGGTCGACCGATTTATCGGTCGGCCGATTAATCGGGCCGATTATTTGACATTTTTTCATAATCGGCATCGGCCGATGCCTGAGCATATTAGGCCGATTATCAAGCAGGCACATCTGCGGGCAGCTAGTGTTGTTGTGTCTGTGGAACACGTGTGACACCGCCCCTTGTGTGTCAATCAAATTGCCATTCTGCCGGGAGAAACCGGTAGGCTTAAATTCGTCTCTTTCAAAGCCCTATATATTTAATTGGTTAGATATGAAATGCTCCGACGTTATCAGTTCTGTTTTTGGTAACGGAGAATTTCTCTCCGTAGGTAACGCAGCGCTGTGTGCGGGGCGGAGCAGCTCTCACAGACACGCTGCGGCAGCGCAGACACACAGAGCTTCTGCTCTTAGTAACTATGGCGGAGAAAACTAAACTTATAAAGCGTGATTACACTTTACTAGAGTTGATGCTGACAATGCTTGTCATAAGTGCAAGTTTGCGTGTGATGGCGGAAACACGAGCAATTTGTCGAAACATTTAGCAAAAAGTTCACTTCCTCATTAAACGTGTCTATGGGTCCTACATAGCGTCTATGACGTCACTGGCCTGTTTGTAGTCCGCAGCAGATATGAGCAGCAGGCTGTGTAATACGAGTGAACAAAGTTATTATTATGTTTTGATCACTTAGATTATGGCCATATAGCTTGTAACAGTGTCTGTCAACAAAAATAAATAAAAAACATGCTTTAGGACAGTTTTGGAAAGGTGCTTAAAAGGTTTTGAGCCCTGTGCTATTACTACTATTAACCATCATGCACTAAATAAAATATGCACTGCAGTGCAGACACAAAGTGCAAATTAGAGAGACAGACCATAAGTGTTGTTCAATAAATGTTTACTTAAGTTAAGACATTTTGTGTATTATTTGTTATTATTAAGCTGTTATATTTTATCAGATGGAGGAAAAAAAGAAAACCAGCCAAACATATCGGCAAAAAAAAATCGGCCTCATATATCGGCCATCGGCTGTCCTGATTCTGTAAAAAATCGGCATCGGCATCGGCCATAAAAAACCCATATCGGTCGACCTCTAGTGTGTATGTGTGTTCTCCAGAATAAAGCACAGTAACTGTTACATGGTGTGTGTGTGTGTGTTCTCCAGTATAAAGCGCAGTAACTGTTACATGGTGTGTGTGTGTGTTCTCCAGTATAAAGCACAGTAACTGTTACATGGTGTGTGTGTGTGTTCTCCAGTATAAAGCACAGTAACTGTTACATGGTGTGTGTGTGTGTGTTCTCCAGTATAAAGCACAGTAACTGTTACATGGTGTGTGTGTGTGTTCTCCAGTATAAAGCGCAGTAACTGTTACATGGTGTGTGTGTGTTCTCCAGTATAAAGCGCAGTAACTGTTACATGGTGTGTGTGTGTGTTCTCCAGTATAAAGCGCAGTAACTGTTACATGGTGTGTGTGTGTTCTCCAGTATAAAGCGCAGTAACTGTTACATGGTGTGTGTTTGTTTGTGTGTTCTCCAGTATAAAGCGCAGTAACTGTTACATGGTGTGTGTGTGTTCTCCAGTATAAAGCGCAGTAACTGTTACATGGTGTGTGTGTGTTTGTGTTCTCCAGTATAAAGCGCAGTAACTGTTACATGGTGTGGGCCGGAGAGAGCAGCAGTCCCGGTCAGGGGAGGAACAACAACGGCTTGGAGATCGGCTGTCTGGTCGACACAACAAACGGACTGCTGACATTCACAGCCAACGGCAAAGAACTCAGCACGTACTACCAGGTGAGTATTTGACCTTCAACTCCTGCTTCCGTCTTCTTCTTTCTTCCTGATTCTGTGCCTCCTTCCTTCTTGCCTTGTTTCTTCTCCTTATTCTTATGTATATTCTGTTTGCCTTCTTTTAACATCCCTCTCACTACAACAGTCTGGCACCAGCTGTATTTAATCCACATTCTCCTTTTTGCCAATATTTGTTAGCCCATCTGAAGCTAAACTGCATGTTTGTTGTGCTCCAGCATACCAACATATACTCTGTAAACCATATGACTCTGTTCTCCTTGGAGAAAAAAATCATAAAACAATTTATTTTTGCATTAACCAGTCGGAATACCACTGGTTCTCTGTATACGTATACAGAGAACTTCTGTTCATATAGCCAATCAAATCATTTCATTTTAAGCTTTATTTGCATGAAGCAGCAACATCACCGTTCTGCCATCAGCTGACACTAACTAACAGTCTAACAACAGGCTGGGACACAACACAAAGACTTTGAACAACAACCCACAGAAGTTTTCAAGCCAATGTTTCCTTCTTTTCTACAAACATGAACGCTTGTCTTGCTGAACATATGACCAAACACACAGATGCAGCACATTGATCAGTTTCAAAATTTAGCCTCCAAACTGATTGATCCGTTGTGGTCTTTATTCTTCAACACCACTGCTACAACAACACCTTGTCTGTTCTTGGCCTTTAAATTACAGTTACCAGGAAAAGTTTGTTTATATTGTCTCTTTGTTCCCCTTAGTGTCAGCTTCCATGTAATGATTTACATCGGCCCACCCACACAAAAAAATTACAATAGATTAATAAAATATTTTAACTTGATTTTGGACTGCAAATAAGGAATGACTAACTGTGGTTTCAGTTGGACTGATGTAACTAGCTAAGTACTCTCTCCTCTCCAAAGGTGGAGCCCAGTACTAAGCTGTTCCCAGCAGTCTTTGCCAAGGCCACCAGCCCTAATGTCTTCCAGTTCGAACTGGGGCGTATTAAGGTGAGAAGGACACACACACACACACACACTTGCTACATGTGATGACATTTATTAATTCATCAAGTCATTTATTTATTCATTTATATTTGATTTAGTCAGGTTCTGTCCTCCATATCCTTCTACTTTGATTTGTCTGTTTAGTGATACTCTGTGCCAGAAAAAAAGAACCTTACAGACTGTCATGTTGTGTTAGTTTGGGATGAAATGATGTCTTATACATAACCAGATTAATATGAAAACCAACTTGAGTTTGAATATGTCCACAGTATCCTCTTTGGTCTGTCCAGCGTTGTCTTATTTATGGGATGTATCTGTCTGTTTCCTGTCAGAATGTGATGCCTCTGTCAGCTGGTCTGTTTAAGAGTGAGAGGAAGAACCCGGTTCCTCAGTGTCCTCCACGGCTTCATGTCCAGTTTCTCACCCCTGTATTATGGAGTCGTGTTCCCAACCACTTCCTCAAGGTACGGTAACAACTCCTCCCTGTTTATAGTACAGTAGGTCTGCATTTTATGGCTTATTGTGGTTTTGTTTTGGCTGATATAAAAGAGAGAAATGTAGACACTGCTTTTTGGATATTTTCTAATTTACTGTGAAAGCCCAACTGATGCTTGTCTCTATAGAGACAGTATGAAAATGATGCTGAGCTATGGCTGTATCAGCTGCTGGGTTAGTCTTATGACTCTCCCATACTGTGCTGTGTACGGACAGTAAGCTGTGCTGCACAGGGGGTGGACAGCAACATGAAATGTAATGTATGCCGTCTGTATTTTTTTTCAGGTGTCAGCATCCAGAGTGAATGACAGACACGGCTGGCTGGTCCAGTGTAACGAACCTCTGCAGTTCATGTCTCTGCACATACCTGAGGAGAACAAGTAGGGTACCCACAGCTACACACACACACACACACACACACACACACACACACACACACACACACACACACACATCTCTGCACTCCTATCTTTGGCTACATCCACACTAATACGTTTAATGATCTCTGTACACGAGAGCGTTTTAGCACCGTTTTAGAAATAATCTCCGTCCATACTAACACGCCTGAAAACACATATCACATGACCATTCACTCACTCTGTTGGTTGCAAACTTGTTTTGGTCCTCCCTGAGACCCTATATAGCAAGTATAAGAACACAGAGACCCTATATAGCAAGTACAAGAACACACACACACCTTTTCATTTTTCCCGTGCTCTCATTTCTCATGCAGCATCTCTCTGTGTGTGTTGTCCAGGTCGGTGGATGTCCTGGAGCTGTCAGAGCAGAGGGACTTATTAAAGTTTCACTACCATACCCTCAGACTGTACTCGGCAATCTGTGCTCTGGGAAACAACCGGGTGGCACACGCCCTCTGCTCCCACGTGGACGAGGCACAGCTCCTGCAGGCTATAGAGAATAAGTACATGCCAGGTAACACACACACACAGCATGTAGAGAGAATAACTGCATGCTCGGTATTAGAGACTGAGAAATAAGTAGAGGTCAGGTAATAGTCAGAGATAACCTCTCTCACTCATTCACTATTCCCTACAAGCTCTCGATAGTTTCCTCCTATAGTAAGAAGACTATTGAGATTTGAGACACTTGATCATAATTGCATGAGGCAGTGCGGCATAACTGTAGGAAGAGCTGGAAGTAGTCAGATCCTTTAGTACTACAATGTAAAGATACTACACTACATGCTCCGTTTTAATGAATGAAATGAAAAGGTACTTTAAGGTTAAGGTTCCCATTATTCTATACTTTTTTATTGTCCTTTTATTGTTCCTACTGAAGACATGAATCCTTAAAAACGGCTGACAAATATATAGTTTCATTAAAAAAAGGCTCAGTAAGTTCCTATAACAGCTGTTGAATGTAGTTTCGCCTCCCACATCCAAAACGATCGGCTGACACATTTTAATGTACAGAAGCATTATTATAAAAATCTAAATAAAGCATCAAAAGTAAAAGTACTCTTCTGTGTGTCTCTCGCCCACAGGTTTGCTTCGTGCGGGCTACTACGACCTCCTCATCGACATCCACCTGAGCAGCTACACCACGGCTCGCCTCATGATGAACAACGAGTACATCGTTCCCATGACCGACGAAACCAAGAGCATCACCCTGTTTCCAGACGAGAAGAAGAAACATGGCCTGCCGGGCATCGGCCTCAGCACCTCCCTGAGACCCAGAATGCACTTCTCATCCCCGAGTTTCGTCTGCGGCACCGGACCGTCGTCTCGTAATAACGGCAACAACGGATCGGGAGACTGTTTCCAGTACAGCCCCGAGTTCCCCTTAGACATACTGAAAATGAAAACCATCGAGATGCTGACGGAGGCGGTGCGGGAGGGAAGCATGCACGTGCGGGATCCGATAGGAGGCAGCACTGAGTTCCTCTTCGTCCCCCTCATCAAGCTCTTCTACACCCTGCTCATCATGGGAGTTTTCCAGAGTGGAGATCTGAAGAACATCCTCAGACTGATTGAACCTTCTGTGTTCTCTGAGAGAGGAGAAGGGCAGGAGGACGTGCACACGGAGCTGGAGGTGGTGAAGGACGGGGAGGCTGAGGGAAGAGGAGAGGATGGAGGGAGGAAAATGCCTAAAGAAGGACTGTTACAGATGAAGCTACCAGAGCCTGTAAAACTCCAGGTGACACCCTCTCAGTTTGTACATTTGTTTACTGTATCATATTAATGGTATATTTACAGCCACAGTGCTTTTCAAAAATAATTTTCAATGTAACAGCGAGTCATTGTTTTTCATCACATTGGAATTAGGACTGTTAATCGATTAAAATATTTAATCGCGATTAATTGCTTGAGTTTGAGTTAGCCAGGTTATGATTTGAGCATATTTTTTATGCTAAATGCAGTACCTGTGAGGGTTTTGTGTTAATTGATTTACAATAATATATTATTATACATACATTTGCATAAAGCAGCATATTTGTCCACACCCATGTTGATAAGAGTATTAAATACTTGACAAATCTCCCTTTAAGGTACATTTTGAAAATATAAAAAATGTGATTAATTTGTGATTAATTGCGATTAACTATGGGCAATCATGCGATTAATCGCAATTAGCTATTTTAATCGATTGACAGCCCTAGTAAAAAAATGTAAGGAACTTAGAAAGACTTATTAAACCTCATTTTTGCACCTGTTCTAAAGTCATAAACACAGGAGAGAAAACTATTTAGCTCAAACTTAGAATATGTTTCACCAGAATTTTTCTTTTTCACTTGCCTCTCAGGGCTTACGTACATTTCACTTACATTTTGGAAGATAAACTCAGCTGTTGCTGAGCTTCTATCAAACTCTTGCTAAAAATAACACTGCACACAAATTTCCTTTTTTCTTATTCGTCATTGGAATTAACATGTTGGAAGTTTTATGATGAAAAAATGCAAGATGTACATGTTTTCCTGTAATAGTTGTTGCTTTGAGGCCAAGTAGTACGTCAACATTCTATGCAAGTTTGATCAATTTCAAAGCACTACCTTTTTAAAACTGCAAAACATCGACATCAAAGCTTGATGACATACAGTAGGGATGCACTGTATCCTACTAGCTTCTTACACGTTTTTCATCATAATATGTGTTTGACTCAAAACACCTGTGTCTGATCTGTGTGTAGATGTGCCATGTGCTGCAGTACCTGTGCGACTGCCAGGTGCGTCACCGTATCGAGGCGGTGGTGGCCTTCTCCGATGACTTCGTGGCCTGTCTCCAAGACAACCAGCGGTTCCGCTACAATGAGGTGATGCTGGCGCTCAACATGTCTGCAGCCCTCACTGCCAAGAAGACCAAAGAGTTCAGATCTCCTCCACAGGAACAGGTAGGAACACCACCGAAGAAGACACTTTTCCATTCTACTGTATGCTGCTTTGGCTCTTACCGTTGCTGGAAACATTGATTACTTGAATGCATTGCAGACAGTGAGTCACAAAGCATCTCTCCAATACACTGGTGGGAACCTGTGAACTAATTTTCCGTGATGTCATCCCAGTGATTTTTGTGTAGAAGTATTTGATGAACAGAACTTGTGTCTCTGCAGATCAACACGCTGCTGAACTTTAAGGATGAGAAGCAGGAGTGTCCGTGTCCTGAATACATCCGAGAACAGCTGCTCGACTTCCACGAGGACCTGATGAGACACTGTGGTAAACTACCAATCAGCTTCACCTACACAACCAACCACACATTCAAATAAACAATAATAATAAGAACATGGATCAGTAATATCTGTATACTGTATATTCATTGAGTGCAAACATCCAGTATGTACTGTGTAGTGATTTCTCCATCCTGTCAGGTATAGAGTTGGATGAAGAGCGAGGGATAGACGGCGACAGCGACTTCACCATCCGGGGTCGACTCATGTCGTTGGTGGAGAAAGTGGCTTACCTGAAGAACAAGATGGCCAACCTGCCGAAGGAGAAGAAAGACAAGAAGCCCAGTAAGTCCTCCGCACCAGCTGATACACAGACAGACAGCAGTGGGGTACATCTAACTCTCTCTCTGTGTCTCTCTCCCCCTCTCTCTCTCTCTCTCTGTGTGTCTGCAGGTACGTTACAGCAGCTGATTTCAGATACGATGGTCCGCTGGGCTCAGGAGTCCGTTATTGAGGATCCAGAGCTGGTCAGAGCCATGTTTGTCCTGCTGCACCGCCAGTATGATGGCATCGGAGGACAGGTAGGTCTGTGCCCGTGTGAGTTCCTTTTAATAGAGACGCCCTAACACTGAAGACCCTCGTAGCACCTTTACATTAGAATATGGCAGACATGGTGCGCTGCAGGGAACATCCCACATAACAGCAACGTCCATGCTTACATTCCTGTTTCCTGTCCCTCTCATCCAGCTGTCAAATAAAGGCTTCTTGTGTGGCTTCATATACGTTCTCATGGCAAAGCGTGTTCATAGAAGCCTCATTTTCTAAAACATTTAAATGCAACAACTACAATTATATCTAAGTGATATTAATAATATAAATATTTAATTAAAAACATGCATCACCTGTAACACGTTTGCTCTGAAAACCTTTACAGTTGTACAATATCTATCATAACAATCAACTGTTTGGTGTGGAAACACAGTTTCATTCAGTTACACACAAGTGTAACAGTTGTTAAATAAATAAGATGCTTCAAAGTCTGCTGATGTTTATGTAATAAAACATATCAAAATAAATAGCTTTCTCTCTCAGACAGATACGAGGACATCATTAAAGACTCAACAGCTGTGTGTAACACTAACATGAGACTTTAAAGGAACAGTATAAATGATTAAAGAAGGAGAATTCCCTCTATTACATTGCCTCTCTTAAAGTATGGTAACTGGTAACTGTCCCGCTCAGTCTGCAGTCTGTACAGCTTCTCACAGCAATATAAAGTCTCTGACAGACCGCAGCAGAAGGTTTTAATAGATATGAATCTGTCCTCATGTGTCCAGGTGCGAGCCCTTCCTAAGTGCTACACCATAAACTCCGTATCGATCGAGGACACCATCAACCTGTTGGCCGCTCTGGGTCAGATCAGATCTCTGCTGAGTGTCCGTATGGGAAGAGAGGAGGAGAAGCTGATGATCAGAGGGCTCGGGTGAGAACACACTCCTGGTTCTGATATCCTTTGGTCCTTTCCACTAAGCTTCTAACTCGCCCCTCTTCCTCCGCAGTGATATCATGAACAACAAGGTGTTCTACCAACATCCCAACCTGATGAGAGCTCTGGGGATGCACGAGACTGTCATGGAGGTCATGGTCAACGTACTCAGTGGAGGAGACTCCAAGGTATGAACAGTGTATAGCTGCAGAGCCAGACAATAGGCTTAAAGAGTAACTTCTCTATTTCTCAATCTGGACCCTATTTTCCAATGTTTTTGTGTCTAAGTGATTAATGGGGTCAACACTTTCTGAAACTGGTCCAGTATTGAGGGAGAATGCTTTAGACAGCAGCTGCTAAACAGGCTGCAATGTAATCGCTCGGGGCAACTCCTCACCGTCACTAAAAGTGCCAAATGTCTGTCTGTTCGCTCTGAGAAGTCTCATTCTGAAATCTTACGTCTCATCCACATTGTTGAAATCATCTAAATGTTCAGCCATGACATTTAAAATCATTTTAGATAACACTAAGCTACGCTTTCTATAACTCTGACAGCACTGTCATTCCTCTCTCCTACTTCACGTTTCCACCATTGTCTTCCTGCAACTAGTCACGTGACACAATAACAAAGCGAAAGGTAGGAAATAGGTTTTATTTCTCTGTAGGGTCTCTTTCCATAATGTTGTCAGACACTTATAATAAAAATCAGAGCCTGTCGGTGGCAAAAACAAACACTTTTAGTGGATGTAACGTTACAGGTACGGTGAGGAGTTGCCCCGAACGATTGCATTGCAGCCAGTTTAGCGGATGTTGTCTGCAGCGTTGCATTACATTCCTCAATACTGGCCCAATTTCAGAAGTTTTTGTCCCCATTAGTCACACAGAAACATGGGAAAATAGGGTTCAGGTTGAAAAATACTGAAGTTACCCTGTAAGTACTGAAGCAGGACCAGGATGTCGACAGAAACCAGGGTCAGGAACAGCTTTACTGAATCGCAACATTTAGTTTTGTGTAGATGTTTATCTCTTGCTATTGTCATTTAGTATCAGCCTTGTCTAAATAGAGATGTCTGGATGGGAAGAGATTTTATCTATTGGCGTACTGTAAATTAACAAGTGTCACAGCCAAACTCCAGCAACACTTGTCGTATAAAGAACAACTTTATTGTGAGATCAACGCGTTTCGGCTTGTGGCCTCATCAGGGTCATTTTTTGATACATTCTAATAAATATTTAAATAATTACATAAAGTGATAATAAAACTTTATGGACAACATACCATTTCTAATGAGAAGACAATCTTGCTGCATGGATTTTCGTCTGACATGAAGTGTGTGTGTTTTTGCAGGAGATCACCTTTCCTAAGATGGTGGCCAACTGTTGTCGTTTCCTCTGTTACTTCTGTCGAATCAGCCGTCAGAACCAGAAAGCCATGTTTGACCATCTCAGCTACCTGCTGGAGAACAGCAGCGTTGGCCTCGGTGAGTGTGTGTAGTAAATGAAGTGAACAGAGAGTGATATCGGACACAGCCGGGGTCTTCATCAGCTGATGGAGTTTGCTCAGTTGTTGTCATGCAGCAGGAGTATAGAGCCCAGGTACCAAAGTTACATACTTTGTGAACTTCGTCACTTCCACAAAGTTACAAAACAGAGCCATCCCCATGACAACTGAGCAGACTTCATCCACTTTAAGGTACATTTTGAACAGATAAAAAATGTGTGATAAATTTGCGATTAAGCGCGATTAAATATTTTAGTTGATTGGCAGCCCTAATCATGATAGATAGCAACTAGGACTTTTTAGATTTTGTGTGCACTCAGTGCACTTTGCTGCTGCTGGTCAAGAAACAGTTCCAAGTATCTAAACATGTTAAATAAACAAGACACAACTGTTAAATGATACAGCTTTACTCCCATGTTGACAATACTTGACAAATCTCACTTTAAGGTACATTTTGAACAGATAAAAAATGTGTGATAAATTTGCGATTAATCGCAAATAACTATGGACAATCATGTGATTATTCAACCGCTTATCCTATTCAAGGTTGTGGGATACACCCTGGACAGGTCTTCAGACTATCACAGGACTGAGACATAGAGACAGACAGACATTCACACTCACATTCACACCTACGGGACATTTAGAGTCAACAATTAACCTAACCTGCATGTCTTTGGACTGTGGGAGGGAACCGGAGAACCTTGAGAAAACCCACGCTAACACGGGGAGAACAAGCAAACTCCACACAGAAGGGCCCCGAGCCGGGTTTGAACCTGCGACACTCTGGCTGTGAGGTGACAGTGAAAAGCTTTGCTGTCTCCAATATAAAATGTAAAGAAACATAATAAAGGAGCCTGACCTGTCTGATACGGCGGGCTCTTGTAATTCACAACACGTTGTCAGTCGTGCAGCAAACTTGGCAGGAAAATCACTTTGACCAAGCAGATGTGTTTCCAGCCTGAGGCATGAAGCCACTACAGGTACCGGATACAGGAAGATGAATGCCGACAGTATGCGACACACGCACAAGAAAAATAATGTTTGACAATGAAGATCCTCTGCTCACTCCTTCCCTACTGCTGAGTTGTTTTCTCCCAGCATGCTCATGCGTGTACAGGGAGAAGCTGTGTGCTTTTCTTTGGGTACTTTGTGAAACCTAATTTGTTTTTACAGCTTCATCACTGATTACTCATTGACAACATTGGCACTCAGAATAGTGCTGTGTATCTAATAATGCTGTATCCAGGAACAGATACACCTCTGTTGTTTTATTGGTGTATTTATATTCATTATGTCTTTCCCTCTCCTCTCCTCCTCTCCTCCTCTCCCTTCCTCTCCTCTCCTCAGCGTCTCCTTCCATGCGAGGATCTACTCCTCTGGATGTGGCTGCAGCATCAGTCATGGATAATAATGAATTGGCTCTGGCTTTAAGAGAACCAGACCTGGAGAAGGTGAGCTTCACAAACATGAACGTCAACATGTTGTCAAAATATGTCAGCAGTTCAGGGGTTGCTTCATCGAATAAACATAACGAAATGTAAGAAAATAGAAATAAAGGAGTATGTAACATGTAAATTATGTATATAATGCTAAAAGTAATTCATAAAATTAAAAATAAGAAATGAGAATATATGAAATATGTACAAATATTTGCATTTTGACGTGCAAAATATAACATATAACCACAGTGCATATAAGTAAATACAAAATGCATATAAGTAAATACAAAATGCTGAGAAGTGGAAGTTCTTGCATAGATTTAATTATATTTTTTTCACTTTACTTAAAGCAAACAATGACCACTTATAGTAACTTATAATCACATTATAATGCATTATAAAGGTGATTTTAATGCATTATAAAAAGATTATAATGTATTACAAACCATGAGAATTATAATACACTATGATCCTTGCAAAAAAATGTCAGTGAGTGACGAGCAATTATGGAGTATTATGATACTTGACCGTGTAAGTCATTATAAAATGCTTATTATTGTATAGTATAGTATAGTCCAGTATAGTATAGTGGTAATATGGTGGTTTTACCCCCTGAATGAGCTCGTAGTAATGATTATATACCAGTAGTAGTAATAGTAATAGTAGTAGTAGTACTGTAATGATTATATACCAGTAGTAGTAGTAGTAATAGTAGTAGTAGTACTATAATGATTATATACCAGTAATAGTAATAGTAGTAGTAGTACTGTAATGATTATATACCAGTAGTAATAGTAGTAGTAGTACTATAATGATTATATACCAGTAGTAGTAATAGTAATAGTAGTAGTAGTACTGTAATGATTATTTACCAGTAGTAGTAGTAGTAGTAGTGCTGTAAATGCTGTTATGAGTATTGTTATAAAGCATTATGAATATGTATGAGTGCTTATAACTATAATTATACAGTGCTATAAGCAGATTATAAGTCTGTTTATAATGCATTATAGACATGGGCCTCATAGAAAGTGTTACCGAGCTCGTCCCTCTGTCCTCCTGTGCAGGTGGTGCAGTACCTGGCCGGCTGTGGGCTGCAGAGCTGTGTGATGCTGGTGCGTAACGGATACCCCGACATCGGCTGGAACCCTGTGGAGGGTGAACGCTACCTCGACTTCCTGCGCTTTGCCGTCTTCTGTAACGGTGAAAATTTAAAACGGTCGACTATATTGGCAAATGAAATCTCCCTCTTTGTCTGTGTATGTGTATGTAGTGCGTTTGTCATGAACACCTCTACTGTTCTTGTTGCCAGGTGAAAGTGTGGAGGAGAATGCCAATGTCGTGGTGAGGCTTCTGATTCGCCGACCGGAGTGTTTTGGCCCCGCCCTCCGGGGCGAAGGAGGTGATGGGTTGTTGGCGGCGATGGAGGAAGCCATCAAGATCTCTCAGGATCTGTCCAGAGATGGTCCCTCTCCAACGTCTGAGAGCAGCAAGACACTGTAAGACCGCATCGTCTCTTCTCATTCATTTACTCTCATAGTATTAGATAATGGGATTTTAGAAAAAACTGTATTTCAGTTACACTGTGTCTTGTTATTAATCTATATTAAGAAGTAATTTACAGTTCAATAGAAATGCTATTGCTGCTCTGTAGCTGTTCTGTGAGCTACGCCGCAGGCGACTGTGGAGCTTTTCAGCTCCAAAAAAACAGATAACCACAGATTCCCGTTAATTTTATAACGGACATTTGTGTTGTGATATTTAAACAAACTATCCATCAACAAGGAAATGAAAGCCTCTTGTCTACAGACCGATCTCTAGAGAGCTCCAACCAGCTCATAACGGTCTGTTTGGAGCTTCTAAACTCCGAAAACTTTGGAGCAAATGTTCGATTCACCATCTAATATCATAAAACTGTCAACATTCAAAATCTACAAAGTTGATTTCTCACCTCAAAAATGTTCAGAAGTGAATTTAGTGATGAAATAGCTACGAAAAATGTAAAAAACTAGCTGTTTTTTGGCTGATGTTGTTGTTGTAACGTAGCCTGTATGCGACACACGCACAAGAAAAATAATGTTTGACAATGAAGATCCTCTGCTCACTCCTTCCCTACTGCTGAGTTGTTTTCTCCCAGCATGCTCATGTGTGTACAGGGAGAAGCTGTGTGCTTTTCTTTGGGTACTTTGTGAAACCTAATTTGTTTTTACAGCTTCATCACTGATTACTCACAGACAACATTGTCTCTCAGAATAGTGCTGTGTATCTAATAATGCTGTATCCAGGAACAGATACACCTCTGTTGTTTTATTGGTGTATTTATATTCATTATGTCTTTCCCTCTCTTCCCCTCCTCTCCTCCTCTCCCCTCCTGTCTTCTCCTCTCCTCAGCGTCTCCTTCCATGAGAGGATCTACTCCTCTGGATGTGGCTGCAGCATCAGTCATGGATAATAATGAATTGGCTCTGGCTTTAAGAGAACCAGACCTGGAGAAGGTGAGCTTCACAAACATGAACGTCAACATGTTGTCAAAATATGTCAGCAGTTCAGGGGTTGCTTCATCGAATAGACATAAAGAAATGTAAGAAAATAGAAATAAAGGAGTATGTAACATGCAAATTATATACATAATGCTACAATATAAACACAATATATGTAAAGAAATATAAGTAATTCATAAAATCAAAAATAAGAAATGAGAATATATGAAATGTGTAAAAATATTTGCATTTTGACGTGCAAAATATAACATATAAGTAAATACAAAATGCATATAAGTAAATACAAAATGCTGAGAAGTGGAAGCTCTTGCATAGATTTAATTATATTTGTTTCACTTTACTTAAAGCAAACAATGACCACTTATAGTAACTTATAATCACATTATAATGCATTATAAAGGTAATTTTAATGCATTATAAAAAGATTATAATGTATTACAAACCATGAGAATTATAATACACTATGATCCTTGCAAAAAAATGTCAGTGAGTGACGAGCAGTTACGGAGTATTATGATACTTGACCGTATAAGTCATTATATAATGCTTATTATTGTATTGTATAGTATAGTATAGTCCAGTATAGTATAGTGGTAGTATGGTGGTTTTACCCCCTGAATGAGCTCGTAGTAATGATTATATACCAGTAGTAGTAATAGTAATAGTAGTAGTAGTACTGTAATGATTATATACCAGTAGTAGTAGTAGTAATAGTAGTAGTAGTACTATAATGATTATATACCAGTAGTAGTAATAGTAATAGTAGTAGTAGTACTGTAATGATTATTTACCAGTAGTAGTAGTAGTAATAGTAGTAGTAGTGCTGTAAATGCTGTTATGAGTATTGTTATAAAGCATTATGAATATGTATGAGTGCTTATAACTATAATTATACAGTGCTATAAGCAGATTATAAGTCTGTTTATCATAGAAAGTGTTACCGAGCTCGTCCCTCTGTCCTCCTGTGCAGGTGGTGCAGTACCTGGCCGGCTGTGGGCTGCAGAGCTGTGTGATGCTGGTGCGTAACGGATACCCCGACATCGGCTGGAACCCTGTGGAGGGGGAACGCTACCTCGACTTCCTGCGCTTTGCCGTCTTCTGCAACGGTGAAAATTTCAAACGGTCCCTTTTGTCTCACAGTCGACTATATTAGCAAATCAAATCTGTTCTTTTCAAAAAGATACTGTCGTCCCTCTTTGTGTTTGTCATGAACACCTCTACTGTTCTTGTTGCCAGGTGAAAGTGTGGAGGAGAATGCCAATGTCGTGGTGAGGCTTCTGATTCGCCGACCGGAGTGTTTTGGCCCCGCCCTCCGGGGTGAAGGAGGTGATGGGTTGTTGGCGGCGATGGAGGAAGCCATCAAGATCTCTCAGGATCTGTCCAGAGATGGTCCCTCTCCCACGTCTGAGAGCAGCAAGACACTGTAAGAACACATCGTCTCTTCTCATTCATTTACTCTCATTGTATTAGATAATGGGATTTTAGAAAAAACTGTATTTTAGTTACACTGTGTCTTGTTATTAATCTATATTAAGAAGTAATTTACAGTTCAATAGAAATGCTATTGCTGCTCTGTAGCCGGTCTGTGAGCTACGCCGCAGGCGACTGTGGAGCTTTTCAGCTCCAAAAAAACAGATAACCACAGATTCCCGTTAATTTTATAATGGACATTTGTGTTGTGATATTTAAACAAACTATCCATCAACAAGGAAATGAAAGCCTCTTGTCTACAGACCGATCTCTAGAGAGCTCCAACCAGCTCATAACGGTCTGTTTGGAGCTTCTAAACTCCGAAAACTTTGGAGCAAATGTTCGATTCACCATCTAATATCATAAAACTGTCAACATTCAAAATCTACACAATTGATTTCTCACCTCAAAAATGTTCAGAAGTGAATTTAGTGATGAAATAGCTACGAAAAATGTAAAAAACGAGCCGTTTTTTGGCTGATGTTGTTGTTGTTGTAACATAGCCTGTAGCGTTCCAGGGCTTTGCATTGTGGGATACCGTAGGCAAAGTAGACTGGTCCGATGCAGACTGGAGATTTTGCTTTTGTTCGCATACTACATACTACATTTTAGCCAAATCAATACGTACTACTAGTATAGTATGAGGTTGTGCTAATAGTATAGTATGAGGTTGTACTACTAGTATAGTATGAGGTTTCGAATACAGCCTTTATGTTTCCTGTGAACATGGAACTTTATTTTGAAAAGACACTATGCATGTAACGAGTGCAATCTGACACGCCGTCACTGATACGTCCAAAACTGACACTAAAGGTTTACCTAGAGCGTCATAGTTAAAGCGTAGAGCCGCTCACCAAGCATCTGTATTTGACCAGTTGGGAGAGAGAATGTCTTAAAAATTATGGGATGGCAACCTGTCCTGTTTGAGATGAGAGTGGTCTGAACTATTTAGTAGCATCAGTGACATGTTGTTGTTGTGTGTGTGTGTGTGTGTGTGTGTGTGTGTGTGTGTGTGTGTGTGTGTGTGTGTGTGTGTGTGTGTGTGTGTGTGTGTGTGTGTGTGTGTGTGTGTGTGTGTGTGTAGCAGTGACATGCTGGAGGAAGAGGAAGATGATACCATCCACATGGGGAACGCCATCATGACCTTCTATGCTGCTCTCATTGACCTGCTGGGTCGCTGTGCTCCAGAGATGCATGTGAGTCACAACACACACACACACACACACACACACAAACACACACACACACACAGACTGACTCATATAGCCACCCACACTAACCGAACCCATTTGATATCAGTTAATCCATGCCGGTAAAGGTGAAGCGATCCGTATCCGAGCCATTCTGAGGTCTCTGATTCCTATTGAAGACCTGGTGGGAGTCATCAGCATCCCGTTCTTCATGCCCAGCCTGGCTAAAGGTAAAAAAAACCTTTGTGCAAACACAAATAAAAAGCAGCGACGTGGTTGATGGTTAAATCTTGTTTGTGTACAATGTGTTATGTGTTTGCCTCTGGATGCACAGATGGATTGGTGGTGGAGCCAGACATGTCAGCTGGTTTCTGTCCGGACCATAAAGCAGCCATGGTCCTGTTCCTGGACAGGGTCTACGGTATAGAAGACCAAAACTTCCTGCTACACCTGCTGGAAGTCGGCTTCTTACCGGACCTGAGAGCTGCTGCCTCTCTGGACACTGTAAGTGAGAAACAGCTGTTTGTTTGTTGCCCTTCGATATTTCCTCAAAGATCCAGTGTGAAGGATTTCCAGCGATTTATTAGCAGAAATAGAATATCATATTTATAACTATGTTTTCAATATAGTATAATCATCTGAAACTAAGAATCTTTATGTTTCCGTTAGCTTAGAATGAGCCTTTATATCTACATAGGGAGCGGGTCGTCTTCATGGAGTCCGCCCTGTTGCTCCGCCATGACATAGTAGAGCATTTAGCAGCTAAAGCATTTTTTTCTCACGAGTTGGTGGAGACCAAACCTGATCACACATTCTGGTCTTCTGTCTCTGTATTTGTGTCAGGTTGCTCTCAGTGCCACAGACATGGCGCTCGCCCTCAACAGGTACCTGTGCACGGCCGTGTTGCCTCTCCTGACTAAATGCGCTCCGCTGTTTGCGGGGACGGAGCCGTTCGCCTCGCTGATCGACTCCCTCCTCCACACGGTCTACCGCCTGTCCAAAGGCTGCTGCCTCACCAAGGCCCAGAGGGACGCCATAGAGGAGTGTCTGCTGGCTGTCTGCGGGTAAGACTGCAGTTCAAACGGAGAGAAGAAAGAACAGACGTGTATGTGTGAGAGTCAGCAGAATCTAAAGTGTAAATTATTGTTAAAACATGTGGGAAGGGTTGTTAGGAAAGCAATGTAAGAATCTGACTAGTGGTGTGAACTAATAATAATACTGACAAAATAAGACCAAATAATCATTATTTAAGGTTCAGTTTAGAACTCACTTACACACCCATGAAATTCACTCATTTAAACTATACTTTGTGAGCATCACCACCTCTTCCTCTCATTTCAAGTTTGTTTCACTCTTAAAGGTGCAGTGTATAATATCTTGCCACATGCTCCACACAAACAGGGGGCAGCGTTTCTCCTCTACTACTAGATCTAGATCACAGGTACAAGCGGCCGAAATGGGTTTTCTTAAGGTTATGTTAGTTCATTTTTTTGAATGTTTTAATCTAAAATTCTAGCCAAATCTTACACATCGCACCTTTAATTAAGCTCTGGCTTCAACTTGGGTATTACTGCTAATCACTATATTCTCATTTATTTGATTCCCCTACTTTTATTTTCCTTGATGCATCTTTGTGTTTTATTATAATGTCACTGTTTGTCTTGTTTTGTTTTGTCTAAAGATCTGATCTGACTACACAGTTTTTATACTGTTTCTGTGTGACAGTGGAAATAAACCAATGTGTGTCTTCTTAATAATGTGCAGTAAGCTGAGGCCTTCCATGATGCAGCATCTGCTGAGGAGGCTGGTGTTTGATGTTCCTCTGCTTAATGAACACACCAAGATGCCTCTGAAGGTTAGAAGCACATTCCAGTTATATCAGTTCAACCATGCTTTTCAAAATGAATCTACAGGGACTATACTTTAGCACTAATAGTAATAAGAATATTCATTTTACACTACAATCTGCAATGTACACATTCTGCCTGTTGTATTACCTCAGCTCAGACAACATGGTTGTTAAAGCCAGCAGACGGTTGATGAATGTCCTCTCGACTTTACTTTACAGCTGTTGACCAATCACTATGAGCGCTGTTGGAAGTATTACTGCCTGGCTGGAGGCTGGGGCAGCTTCGGAGCTGCGTCAGATGAAGAGCTTCACCTCTCCAGGAAACTGTTCTGGGGAATATTTGATGCTCTGTCACGCAAGGTAAGGCTCAAGTTTAGGCCTTTTTTTTTTAATAGAACATTAAATGCAAATGAAATGAATTAGGTGAAAGCCACGCTTGTTGTGCTGCCTGGTGGTATGTACAGTAGGTTACCCATTTAAGGCTCTGATGTCCTGTATCCTGTGATGTATAAAGCAGCGTACTGTGTATGTGTTCTTGTGATGTAGCGGTATGACCAGGAGCTGTTCAAGCTGGCGTTACCGTGTCTCAGCGCGGTGGCTGGAGCTCTCCCTCCAGACTACATGGAGTCCAACTACATGGCCATGATGGAGAAACAGTCGTCCATGGACTCAGAGGGAAACTTCACTCCGCAGCCTGCAGACACTATCAAGTATACAACAGATTTATTAGAAAGTTTCTGAAGTTATTTTTGGTGCAGATCCACATTCAGATTTTTATAAAGTTTTAAAAAGGATCCAATTATTTACTGTTATCAGAATAAATTCTGAGGATTGTTGTCTTGTGAGCCCAAAGTTTTGAATATGTTTTCTCTTCTTTTCTGTCTTCATCAGTGTGACTGTTCCAGAGAAACTGGACTATTTCATAACCAGATATGCGGAGCACAACCATGAGAAGTGGTGTATAGAAAAGGTAATCACATAATGAGGTCAAACATGAAATTGTGGTAGTCATGTTACTGATTTGTTTTAAGGTGCGATAAACTGATGTCTCAATAGTTATAATATGCAAGAAATTTAATGATCTCTCATGTTTGTTTTATAGTTTTCCAACGGCTGGTCATACGGGGACCAGATGTGTGAAATCTCCAAGAGCCTCCCTTTACTGAAACCATACAAAGGCCTCGCTGAGAAGGTAGTCTGCACGCAGCTGTCTGAGTCTGCCTTCATGTTACTTACAGTAGATGACGGTCGGCATGCTGCTCTTATTGTGATGGCGATGAAAATACGATATATCGATCAGTACCAATATGCATGGAGAGGCACAGGTCTTTTTAAAGACTCACATTTAGAACTGAAAGTGTCCTGGAAAATGATCTTTTTGGAATAAGGGGAAGGAAATACTGTATCATGCACACTTTGCACTCACCTATATTTTGATAGGATACAGTATGTTGTGGTTTATTATGGTGGTTTTGTAGATGAAATGTTCTAGAGGTACTGACTCACTGTCGGGTTTTGTCTAATGTTTGGTTGTGATCTTGCAGGATAAGGAGGCGTATGGCTGGCCAGTCAGAGAGTCTCTGAAGACCATGCTGTCATGGGGCTGGAGCATCGACAGGATCAGAGAGGGCGACCCAGCCAGCATCCACAACAAGTCCAGGAGGATATCACAGGCCAGCCAGGTACTCACACAATTATACATACATGCACATACAAATTAGCTTCACATTTTGCTATAGAGCAGTGGTTCCCAACCTGGGGTCTGGGCCCCCCTTTGGGGATGTCTCCAAAGTTCACAGGGGTTGCACCAGGATTTGTCTGCTCTGAGGTTGTCAAAATTAGATTTGCACATGTAGAATTAAAATCATAATAACACAATTACTGGGTAATTTATACAGAAGTCTTTTTTTGCTACTTAGTAGGCCACATTGTGTTTAAACCCATTATTTCTGCACAGTTACAGATAAAGACCACTAATATTATTAGTATTATATTAGCTTTGTAAAGTCCAAAAGTCAACATTTATAGAAAATAAGTTAGATGTTATAATTTCCAAAATTCACAACATGTTTTTATCTAATGAAATATCTCCGTATTTGTTGGCGTTTAGCCTTTCAAAAACAGCATTTTCCCTGCATTTTCTCCCGCCCGCCACACACACAGGGAGGCACTGAAGAAAAGTTGATTTATTAAAAAAAGAAATTTAATACACTGAATAATTTGACTCAAAATTAGGATTTTGTTCGAGGATTTCTAATTTCTTTTAGGGTGATGACTACAAAGTATGGGGAGGGGGCTCAGTTTTTCTTAGATACAAGTAGGGGGGGCATCTTCAGGGAAAATAGGTTGGGAACCACTCTTATAGAGGGTATTCTTATAGAAAAAAGGAAAGTGACATCAATATATTTCCTGTCTTCCACAGCTGTCCTTTGAAGGATCTGCAGCATTCAGCCCCCGACCCATTGATATGAGCAACGTTACTCTGTCTAGAGACATGCAGGTAGGTTAAAGAAGACGAGGAAGAGTATTGCTGTCAGTATAAAAACTAGAAGATATTATGGATCGATAGATGATGTGATATGTGCAGTGTAACATACGTTTAACGTTGTGTTTCTCCAGTCGATGGCAGAGCTGCTTGCAGAGAATTATCATAATATCTGGGCCAGGAAAAAGAAAATGGAGCTGGAAGCCAAAGGTGGAAACAACACGACACATACACACAAAACTTTTTCCTTTTCCGCCATCACCACCAACTTTATCTTGTGTCTGTTATTTGATGGAAAAAAGGCAAGGATCAGGGTTTCAGCACATTTGTGGATACGATAGCCTGAATTTTACCAGTGGAAAGGCCTTTACATACATCAAAGGGGGCGTAACGAATAAATGACACGAAAATGCGAATTGCTCGCCTGCGATAACAATCTTTGTTTTCCATCCTGCCGTGTTGCCGTTGTCTCCAGGTGGAGGAAACCATCCTCTGCTGGTTCCCTACGATACACTGACAGCCAAAGAGAAATCCAGAGACAGAGAAAAAGCACAAGATGTCCTCAAGTTCCTCCAGATCAACGGCTACACTGTGTCCAGGTAGGAAGTAGCTTCTACACTTTATACACAAGGTGGAGGTGCTGTAAAGCAAACGTGACGTGGCTGGGATGTAACGTTTTTAAATGTCTGTTGTTGGAAGGTATATTTTCACCTTTTGACAGAGCTAATCAGTATCCAGTATCCCCCTACTTCCTGTCTGTATGCATCCAGTACAGCGATAGGTCTGTGGTTTAGCTTAGCTTAGCTTAGCAGCACAGATATGAACTGGATATATATCCTCTGATGTGAATCTGGGTAATGTGAAAAAAATCTGTGTATTTCCCTAAATGTCAGCTCATTCCTTTAAGAGTGTGTCTGTTGTTTCCAGAGGTGTGAAGTCACAGGAGCTGGACACTCCGGCTATAGAGAAACGGTTTGCCTACACCTTCCTCCAGCAGCTCATCACATACGTCGACCAGGCGCACCAGCACATGATGGAGTTTGGTGAGACTCTTCTGTTACTCAGTGAATAATAACCAGTTTTGAAATGAATGTAATGCGTAATGTTCATGTTCAAGTAGTGTATGAAACTGAACTCTGGTCTGGGTTTATACAGCTGGTGCAGAGAGGAAGATGTTACCATGTTACCAAAATAATAAAGTGCAGAGTGGGCTGCCACACTGAATACTATTTTTAGTGGACTCATTGACCACAAATGAACTGCAAATATATTTTAGGGAATGAGAAAAAAATCGGCCACCTGAGGGAATGTGTCAGATGAATGTAAATCTGTTGTCTTTGATTGTGTTCTGGCCGTCATTCAGATCTGGGAACAAGACAGAAGGGGGAGAAGATTCCTCATGAACAACAGATTAAGTTCTTTGGAAAGGTCAGAACTCATCATTTTATTTGATTCATCAGTCAGTTGGGTATTTGGGTGTGTTTACTTTGAACAATGTGCAAGATAAAAATGATGTTATTCAGCAGTAATCACGAAGCCTGTCTGCAGCAGCACTCCAGATCATCTCACAGTGCTTACCAAAACTGCCATTAATTCTGATTCTATCTTACAGACTGATAAATGACATAACCAATATTTTGTCCACACTGTGCATGCAGCATACAAATTTCAGTTAGTCACTTAGACACAAAAACCTGGGTCCAGGGGGCCTCATTATAGAAACTTCCTAAGTCTGATATCCTCTCTTATCTCAGTTTAGGAGGACATTTAGGATTTTTGGTATCACAGAAACAGGTTCTTTAGGGAAGAACTTCTATCTTATCTTAGGATAGGAATCCAGCTATTACAGAAACAACCTAACTTAGGGATTTCCTAAGTTAGGATGGCGTAGATGGCGATGACAATGAAGATGGTGAACGACATGAACACCAAAATATAATGATTGAAATGCTGCTCAAACCGTATGATGATGCTTTGAATCTCCCGGACCATGTAGGTCTATTCATTAAAAATGATATATAAATAATTAAATTTATATACATAATTAAAAAGTTGGGGTTTCCTCTCTTCCACCGACATGATTAGTGCCTCCGACTCCTGTCTTTTTTTGTCCATGATAGCTAGCTAGCTATTGACAAGTGAGAGCTGCTGATATTATGGCCTGTCCATCTCGAGAAGCCTACCAGGTACGTTCTAAACATACTGTAGATACAGGCATGACAGGACGAGCGCCGATTGAAGAGTCAAATTTACAGTTCTAGTTAGGACTTCTTGAGTTGAGATAAGATAGGAGGTCTGAGATAGATAATAGGATGATAGGAAGCGATAGGACAAGCAGTTAGGTAATTCTTCTGTGATGAGGCCCCAGGTTGAAAAATACAGAAGTTACTCTTTAATTGTTCATTTTTAGTATGCGATTTCAAACACAGCCAGACAGTAATTCCTCTGTGTGTTTATACCATTTAACCCTCAGGTCGTCTTGCCATTGGTGGATCAATACTTTAAAAACCACAGGCTGTACTTCCTGTCCACAGCCATCCATCCAATCAGCAGCGGAGGCCACGCCTCCAACAAGGAGAAGGAGATGGTGACCAGGTGAGATGGACAGATAGAAAGCCAACAATGCATCAACTATTTGTAAAGGACTACATGTGTATGACAGGCTGTGTGACTTTATATCTCTCCTGCTCTCTTTTTGTCTTTCTCTGGGGTTGATTGTCTCTTTTATCTGCTTCCCTCTCTACCTCCTCTTCCTCTCTCCTTTCATTGACTCTTTTCAGTCTTTTCTGCAAACTGGGAGTTCTTGTCAGACATAGGATATCCTTATTTGGTAAGGACGTTCATGCCTAATGCTTCCACTTCTGCTCCTTCTCTGCTGTTGTTCTGAGTGAACATGAGTGCAGTATGAATGGTTTTATACTGCAGGAGTAATGTCTGTACCTCGGATGTGTCCCTGAGAGAAAATAGGGACGTCTCTCCATCATTTGTTGTGGTCATAAATGACTGTTTGTGTGAGACTGAGACACAGATAGAGGATGAACACGAGAAAGCTCAAGAACATCCTTAAGCAGTGTGTGCAGGGGTGTGTGTGTGCATGCATGCATGCACGAGGTGTGTGTATACTCATCCTCTGCTCAGCAGCTGTGTGTGTTGTGTGGTGTGTATTGCGACTTGTTGCACCATGTCATTCTCTTCAAAGTATAAAAAGATGTTCCACCTTTGCAGATTAAAACCTGATACAACTGGAAACAAACACATTTGGGCACATAAAATATGTTTATTATTTTTGCTCTAAAAGGCGTGGAATTAATAATCTTATAATATCTCCACTTATGACTCGTGAAGCTTTTATTTTTAAAGGAACATCTTTTTTCTCTGAATATGATGCTCTGCTGTGTTATTTACTAAAGCACACACATGGTGGATGTGTTTTCCGCTCCCAGTGGTTTGAACAGGCTGTTGTTTTAATGTGCTCTAGTGCTTGACTCTTCACATCCCTGACAGATAGGAACATCCAGCCATACCCAGTATGTACACAGGGTTTACTGTTTATTACATGATCCCCTCTACTTTTCAGGTAACAATGCCATATCCATAGTCAACTGTCTGCAGATACTGGGACAAAGCCTGGATGCCAGGTAAGGAAAGACATGGACTGTGTCCCGCTTGTCATTACAAAAGGAAATATGTTGTTGCAGGACACATAATATGCATGTTGTCCCATGGTGTTAAAGATAAATACTGACAATGCTCTACTTGGCTTTGAAACCCCCCATGCCCATTGTAGCACCACACAATGACTCTGTCAAGGTGCACATCACAGGTTGGTTGTGGTTGCCACATCAAGACCTGCCACTGTCCTGTTTCCTAGCTCCAGGAAAAGCAGAACCGGCCCGGGTTCTTCATATTAAAAGCAGTCTACAGGCTGATAGAGGAAACCCAGAAGGTCCTTTTTTAGGTTAGGTTACAACCTGTTCTAACATTGACAATAAAAAACAATTAAAACACATTTATTTGTGTAAAAGACTTCTTTAGACATTGTGGCTTGAACTTTGGGCTCAGTCTTTGAAAGCATGTTATCCTGACATTTCACCTGTGCATAGACTGTATATATAAAGATGGACGACGCGTCTCCACTTCCTCCCACTGTACAAAAAGTGAAGCCAAAATATCCCGGATATGGGAGCTACCATCTTGAGATTTTGACATCATTTGGATCCAGAGTCTGCACGGTCGTGATCGGGCGGTGGAGCTGCGTTATCGAGGTCACTCGTGAGCCGAGCACGGCCGCAGCTCGTCAACGAGAGAGACTCACAGCTGCCAGTCATGACGTCCCACCCCTTTTTTTATAGCATCAAATAATTTCTTAAAACCAAACTTATCATTATTATTGTAGAGGATGTCACTAGTTTAAATTAGTCCGACTAGCAGTTATGTTCTTGCTCTCTCTTATCAAACTACAGCTGGTTGGAAGAAGTCTCTCTTATAAAGATGATAATGTAAGGCCTAATTCTCCCCATGTATCAGGACAGTGATGAAGACTGGTCTGGAGTCAGTGAAGGCAGCGCTGCGGTTGTACTTCGACAGCGCAGCAGAAGATCTGGAGAAGACGCAGGAGAACCTGAAGCTGGGTCAGTTCACCCACAGCAGAGAGCAGCCGCGAGGTGTCACTCAGATCATCAACTACACCACCTTCGCCCTGCTGCCCGTCCTCTCCTCCCTGTTCGAACACATCGGACAGAACATGTTCGGAGAAGACCTCATATGTGCGTACTGACTTGTGGTAATCTTACCAGTTCATGTTTTCAAATGTTTTCCAGTTGAATTTCTTTCATTCCATGAAATGTAAACTGCAAACGTTCTTTTTTTGGTTGCCTCTCTTCTTCCAGTGGATGATGTCCAGGTTTCCTGCTACAGAATCCTCAACAGCCTCTACTTCCTGGGAACCAACAAAAGCATCTATGTAGAGAGGTACAGTATACGCTACAGTACACATGCATTTAAGATACACAAACCTTTATTCCACATCTGTATGGAGGTTCACATTTACTGTGAAGAACATTTGAATTTACAGAGAACATTGAACACAACTCAAAATCATCATCAGATATTTCTCTACACACGCCACGATGGTATGGAGTCATAGGAGTGCAGTAAAAAAGAATAAATCTGTGAAAGAATAAGAAAATAAATGTGGAATTATAAAGAGAAATACATAAAAGAATAAATAAAAAGATGTGGAAATATAAAAACAAAATATAAAAGAATAATTATAAGCATTTTCATTTATTTTTTTAATTTATCTATTTATATATATATATATTTATTTTTGCATATATGTTACTAATTTTCTTTCTGTATATTTAAAAAATATACTTTATTAATACCCTTTATTTTTCCTTATTCTTTTCCCGAAGGCTTTTGTTCTTTCTTCTTTTATCTATTCCCCTTTATATTTCACATTTATTTTCTTATTCTTTATTCTTAAGACAAGAAAAAAGGAAAGGTGAATCTAAATTTAATAAACAATATCACCAATTGTATTATTATATTATTGTTTTTAGTGTGTTTAGACAAAATAGGCAATATTGCTTATAATTTTATTCAATAAATGATTCATTGATTTATCAAAAATGAAATATATGATTGATAATGAACATAATAATATTCTCTCCTCTCCTCTCCTCTCCTCTCCTCTCCTCTCCCTCTCCTCTCCTCTCCTCTCCTCTCCTCTCCTCTCCTCTCCTCTCCTCTCCTCTCTCCTCCTCTCCTCTCTCCTCCTCTCCTCTCCTCTCCCCTCCCTCTCCTCTCCCCTCCTCTCCTCTCCTCTCCTCTCCTCTCCTCTCCTCTCCTCTCCTCTCCTCTCCCTCTTCCTCTTCCTCTTCCTCTCCCTCTCCTCTCCAGACAGCGTCCAGCATTAGGAAAGTGTTTAGCTGCCTTCTCAGCAGCCTTTCCTGTTGCGTTCCTTGAGCCTCACATAAACAAGTTCAACAGCTTCTCCATCTACAACAGCAAAGGAACTAAAGACAGAGCGGGTACTAATGAATGTGGTTTATATTTGTTTTATATTTTATATGTTTAGCTGCTCTGTGCACTTGAATCTTACAAATATTAAGTGCATTCTCTCTCTCAGCTCTAGGTCTTCCAGGGCAGGTGGGGGAGGTTTGTCCTCTCATCCCAAACTTAGAGAAGTGTCTGGAGGAGATCATGGAGTTGGCAGAGTCTGGCATGAGATACACTCAGATGCCCCATGTCATGGAGGTGGGATATGTAACTCACTAACTTTAAAATGCATATCAACATTGGGTGTGTTGTACACATATCCATGCAGGTTTCTTTTCCTCAGGGTACTCTGCTTTCTTCTTCTTCAATTTATGAGGCTATTCATATTATTGATACAATCCTATATTGTATAATGACAATAATAAATCTTTGGATACAATGCATTATGTCAGGATGGGGGAAGTGGGTGATCTCATGATAGTTTAACCTGAAGTATGTCGTTTTTTTCCCCTTTTTCTGCAGGTGGTGTTGCCGATGTTGTGCAGCTACATGTCTCACTGGTGGGAAGCTGGACCAGAGAGCAACCAAGACAAAGCCGACAGCTGCTGCACCTCCGTGACCTCTGAACACATGAACACTCTGCTGGGAAACATTCTCAAGATCATCTACAACAACCTGGGAATAGATGAAGGGGCCTGGATGAAAAGACTAGCTGGTAACCATGACAACACACACTGCCACCGCATCAAACTAAACAAAATGAACACAAACTAAAATAATGAAGCTAAAGGAAAATGCATCGTTTTAATGCTCAATCATTGAACCCCACCTCTGTCCCTGCTTCAGTCTTCTCTCAGCCAATCATCAGCAAGGCCAAAGCCCAGCTGCTCAAGACCCACTTCCTGCCTCTGATGGATAAACTCAAAAAAGTGAGTCTCGTCATGTTATTATGTATTGTAGATTGCCATGTAGCTCATTAGAATATTGGTGGACATACTGTATACATATATACATGTAATACGGCCCTAAGCTGTGTGTGAGGTGTGCAAATGTGTTAAATAAGTAAGTTTGTTTTGCAGTGTTTTTGCAAAGTAGGATTATAATAGTACCACTGCTAGGATCACAGTATTTTTAGTGTTGATAGTAATAGAAAGTGGTGTGTTACTGTGTCCTGTAGAAAGCAGCAGTTGTCCTGATGGATGAGGAGCACAGCAAGGCAGAGGGGAGGGGGGAGATGTCAGAGACGGAGCTTCTCATCATGGACCAGTTCACCATACTGATCAGAGACCTGTATGCCTACTACCCTCTCCTCATACGATTCGTTGACTACAACAGGTACGCTGTGCTGATTGGACGGTTCCAATGAATCCTAATGAATTACGATAATGTGATGCTGGCCTACAGTATGTGCTTGTCGCTCTGTATAACTAACACTAAGCTGTTTATTTGCAGTATTTTGGTATATGCTGAAAGGGGCCCTGTGGAGTTCTCTTATATATATAAATAAACAAGTTACATTTACATTCAGTGTTACTCATCACAACACATTGTGTGAATCCTTTAGATCTAACAAACATGTCGAGTGCATTTCCTTCCTCATTAAACATTTGCGATGTAAGTATAGTTACTAAAAGGAACTTTTACAGCATGCAGGTTCACCAGAAACTCCTTCAGCTCACACTCCAGCGAGGCCTCTGGGCAAAGACAAGGGCCCAACACCAACGTCCACACTCAGACTCACAGACTTTGAGGCGCGTTCCCGCAAAGTCTGTGAGGGTTTAGAGCTGTCCCACTGACAAATCATCAAGTCCTTGAGGGCTCTCTCATAGACATTTCGAGCCCTTTATGAACACTTAACGTAAATCCACATTCCTGCAGACTTTGCCTGAGGGAATTACCTATAATTCACAGCATTGTGACGTTAAACACAAGGTTACCATGGTTACCAGGGGAAGCCCGGAGGTGTAAAAAAAAAAGGAGGACGGCACATGGGTGTTCAGCCAGGCATATTTAAATTTACACAGAAACATTAACATTAAGGATTTAAGGTGGTCCATCAAAACACATGAAATCATAGAAAAACAGCCTCATAGCTCTACTAGAGGTCTAAAACTCCATAGGGAACCTTTGAGTAGCGCCACTATCACTAAACTGCCTTGATATGCCGACAGGGCCAGATGGCTGAAGGAGTCCAACCCAGAGGCTGAGGAGCTGTTCCGCATGGTGGCCGAGGTTTTCATCTTCTGGGCCAAGTCTCACGTAAGAACATCACTGAGGAGGATAACGTGCTGCTGATTTAAAACTTTCTTGACTTGAAAAATTATGTTTTAAATTGACAAACATCAGATGTGTGATTCATGGCGCAATTCAAACGGGATCCAAAAGATATTTGTCTCTTGCCGTTGACAACCGTTTATATTTTTTCCACTAACATGCTGATCTTTAGCAGGTACATTGTTTTCCATGTTCACCATTTCACTTTTTTGCATGCTAACGTTTCCTTATTAGCACTAAACACAAAGTACAGCTCTGGCTGATGGGAAAGTCCTTTGTTTTGTGAGTGTTTGAGCCATTTAAATTTTTACGTTACCATCGTAGCTTTCCGACACGCTTGGAAAGGGAGGGCTGTTCAGTTGGTCGTACGACTGTGTGACCGCGGAGCGATGAACGGTTTCATGTTGTCGTCTTTCTGCAGAACTTCAAGAGAGAAGAGCAGAACTTTGTGGTCCAGAATGAAATCAACAACATGTCCTTCCTCATCACTGACACCAAGTGTAAGATGGCAAAGGTACGAACACACGGATGGAAGGAGTGAATCAAGGTTTCCAAATCAGAAGTGTGCTGTGTATTATTGCTTGTTACATGTGTTTTTGTGTCAATAAGAGAAGAACATGACACTTAATAGACCCAGCAGTGTGTGCAGTTCTTGTCCTCTGATGTTTGACTTTGCCTCAGGGAATAATGTCAGACCAGGAGAGGAAGAAGTTGAAGAGGAAGGGAGATCGGTACACGATGCAGACGAGTCTTATCGTTGCCACTCTGAAGCGCCTGCTGCCTGTTGGACTCAACATCTGTGCTCCCGGAGAACAAGAACTCATCGCACTGGCTAAGAACCGCTTCACACAGGTAGGAAAACAAGTACAGTGTGTTGTTATACACACGTTCTCACTTTCTCTCATTCAATCTTTTACAGTTATTTCCAATTCCTTTTAAAATCTAAATATTTGTAAAGTACTTTGAAGCCGCTTCGTGCATGAATTGTGATAATTTGTGCTTATGATATCATTACAATTGTTGTATTATGTCATTAAAGGGTTGCCTTTGTCTCACAGTGGAGCGTGCTTTTTACTCTGTTCACAGAAAGATACAGAGCATGAAGTTCGAGAGATCATCAAGAACAATCTGCATTTACAAGGAAAGGTAAGAATACTTTGAGTCAGTGTACTGCAAGTATATTTGGGATAAGCTGAACACGACGTCAGTCTTTATATATTTACACAACAGGAGATTAGAAAGGTTTTTTAGAGGGGATAGTCTGAATGGTACAGCGGCGTATGAGGGCCATTGTGGGTAAAAAAAAAATAAAAAAATTACGGAGCCAGGGGAGGGCGGTAATATTCCAAGAAAAAACTAAAATTTTCCGAGATTTATGCCGTAAATACATACGATACACCTATCTACCGATTCGATACTATCACGATTCTTGGGTGTTGATTCGATATGTATTGTGATTTTTAAGTATTGCGATTTGATATTACAATTTATTGCGATTTTTTTGTTAACTTTTTAACTCTAGACCATGAAGGGAAAAAGTTAAATCATACACTTCTAGAGACTTTTACTTTGGAAAATATCTAAATTAATCCAGTAAAATGTTTGATTTTCAGCATGTATGTAGTCAGAGATGTCCTGAAGTCAAATATATCAGGATCATTGACAGGCATTATTTATTATTTTTTTCCAGCAACCCAAAAATCAAAGAATAAAGACGTTTCCCTCACAGATTAGTGGTATTTTCTTTTTAATTTATAAGGGACATGTAATGTTTTATACTTCTGGTGAATATAATCCAATCAATATTATTTCCTTATATGTATTTCGTATATACAGTTCCCTTTGTTAACATCTTATTTTGACAATTGGACGTAGTGACATGTGTATCCATCGCTAGCTTTCCCCGTCAGCTCAATATGGGTCGTTTGAATGCATTTACCATAAATGTCAGTATACGGTTGCACTACAATTTTAGCTTCGGCTGATTTGACCACGGAGATGTGAGTGACGGTCGGCTTTACAGAAGTGTGATGCGGTTTATCCAACCGTTCCTTGGCGAAAAAAACCCCAGTATTTTTCTTGTAAATGTACCACCTTAATCTCAGAGAATATCCAATTATTTTTCTCCTAAATTTATGACTTTAATCTTGGAAATTCTGAGATTCTTCTAAGAATATTACCCCCCTCCCCCGGCGCCGTTATTATTATTTAGTTTAACCTGAAATGGCCCTAATACGCCGTCGTAGAATGGTAACAGCTCCAACATTTGGTTCAGAATCTAGCTCGAATCCACCACATATTATTGACCTCAGTGTGCAGCCTCGACACAGTTTAATGCACGTCCTCAGTGTGTTTGTGTGTGTGTCTTGTACAGCTGGAAGACCCAGCTATTCGTTGGCAGATGGCTCTGTACAGAGACCTCCCTAATCACTACGAGGACACCTCTGACCCACAGAAGACTGTGGAGAGAGTCCTGGACATCGCTCATGTCCTCTTCCACCTAGACCAGGTGTGTGTTGAACTGACCGTATAATAACCACCATCATGTATTAACCATATTTGGGTTGCTGCTCCTGAAGCTTTATGGAGAGAAGCTGGCCTGCTGTCTTCTCTCAGAAGAGCCGATTGGCCAGAGAGCTGCAAAAATAGACACAAGCATGTCTGTTGTTTAAAGACGATGATGTTTACAACTTCTCTACCCAGTTGTCCTGGAGATGTAGGCAACATGGCCTCCAGACGGTAGAAAGTCTGATTGGTTCAGTGTGTGTGTGTGTTTAGGTTGAACACCCTCAGCGCAGTAAGAAGGCCGTGTGGCACAAACTGCTGTCCAAACAGAGGAAGAGAGCAGTGGTTGCTTGCTTCAGGATGGCTCCGCTCTATAACTTGCCCAGGTCAGTTATGCACCCACACACACACAGTATATATACAGACTGTGCATCTGGTGTGTCTTAAGAAAGAAAGTTTTTATTCCTACCGTATCTCCTCCGAACTAGGCACCGGGCTGTCAACCTGTTCCTGCAGGGCTATGAGAAGTCCTGGATCGAGGCAGAGGAACACTACTTCGAAGATAAACTCATAGAGGACCTCGCTGTAAGTTCATTTCTATATAAACGTAAAACAAACGGATCATAAAGTAGTCCTTAAAAACAGTTTAAGGACGTTTTTTTACTGCTATATAGTGTATACGTCCTGCACGTATATGGAAACAGCACAGTCATGGCTAGTAGTGGGGAGAAATGTCTTTTGTGCAGTATAACACAGTTATAATGCCATAAATCATTAAAAAAAAGGAAGTTGAATTTCTTTAATAATTTATTTTAAAAAAATTGGGAAAAAAATGGAATCTATATAAACATTTTTCGAAGTGCAGTCGAAGTTTAACCAAGTAAAGTAGAGTTTACTTTAAAGTACTTTAAAGTAACTTTAAAGTTTGAAAAGTTTCACTGAATGTTTGTCGTGTCACTGTTGGTCTCAACCGAGTCATTCATGGCTTCCTAGTTGCGCTGAGCAGCGCAGAATTGTTTTTTTACAGGATGTGGTTCGTGCAAACGGTTTATATCTGGCGAAATTTTAAATAAGACGTGGAAAAGAGTAATTTTGATGACTCTAGTTTTTAGATTTGGGAGAGAGTTGTTCACGTTTACTAATATTTTTTGGACTGTCTTAGATCATTGAATAACATGTATGAATTTTGAAAATAGGCATAGTTGTGTGTATCATCGGGTCTCCTGTGATTGTGAATATGTTGTTATTTCAGAAACCAGGTAGCCAGGAGCCAGCTGAGGAAGAGGAGGGGGTGAAAAACATCGATCCGCTGCATCAGCTCATTCAGCTGTTCAGCAGAACAGCACTCACAGAGAAGTGGTGGGTTCTCCTACGTATACTGTATACTGTATGGAAGGTACACATCTAGTAAAAAGGACAGTCTTCTATCTGGTCAGACAAACTAAATATTTGCTGGTGTTTTATCTGTCAGCTCTTGAAAAATGAATCTGGATCTGTCTGACTGTGGACAACTTTCTTGTTTATCTCTGCTCTCTGCGGGTACAGTCTACAGTTTTTGGAGGGAGAGGTTGGCCATGGTTTTCTTCCAGCTGGCATGTTTTGAATCAAAAAAATAGTTTAAAGTGGCTAAAAGGTGTATCCATCTTCACTTGATTGTCAGTAGGATCAGCAGTACCAGTGGACCCCTCACATAACCATCATTCGAGTTAATGCTGCATTAAAAAAAAGGCTTCATGCAGCTTAAATGATGAAACCTGTCAACTTGTGCTAATGTGTGTTTGTGTGTTTCCTGTTTCAGTAAACTGGATGAGGATAATCTCTACATGGCCTATGCTGACATCATGGCTAAGGTACCAGCTACTGAATACTACTAGAAAGTGTCTCATTACTTAGAAGTGAATTAGCTGGCTTATCTCAGGATGATGATGATGTTAATTCCTCCGTTTGCATCATACTATCCGTCTGCTTTCCACACGCCATTCTCATTTTTTTCACTCTCTAACTCCTTCAGAGTTGCCATGATGAAGAAGATGAGGATGGAGAGGAAGTGAAGAGTTTTGAAGTAGGTGATCACTCACTCACTCTTTCAGTGCCGATGATGGTCTTGGCTGTAAACAGGTGTAAGCTGCTGACGTGTGTCTTGTTTCACATGAACAGGAGAAGGAGATGGAGAAGCAGAAGCTGTTGTATCAGCAGGCTCGGCTGCACGACCGCGGAGCTGCTGAGATGGTGCTGCAAACCATCAGCGCTAGCAAAGGTAGGTTTCACTTCCTGAACGTCCTGCCTCTCACTAAACCTGCCTAACCCTAACCCTGTTGTTTATCCTGCATCATGTTGGCTAAAATGTTTGTGACATCCTTATGTATAAGAGTTATTAAATGTAAAAGTGCATTTATTCTTTCTTTTGGTAGATAAAGGAGTAATGTCCAGCTGTTTTCTTTCCACCAGGTGAGATGGGTCCCATGGTGGCCTCTACTCTCAAGCTGGGCATAGCTATTCTCAACGGAGGAAACTCTACCGTACAGCAGGTATTTCACCCTCCATTAAGACCATAATGTATATTACTGTGTCCACCTCCTGTTCTTGTTTTAAAGCAGAATTAGGGTCTAAAGTTAACTCCGCTGTCCCGTTGTCCTCTGTGGTCTTTTCAATGTCTCTCTCTGACAGAAAATGTTGGATTATCTGAAAGACAAAAAGGATGTGGGCTTTTTTCAGAGTCTGGCTGGTCTGATGCAGTCATGCAGGTAATTCCACAAATACTTCCTGTTTTCAAGACTGAAACAAATATACTGACAATGTATTCATTCCACCTGTGGGTTGGTTAATGGGTTCCTTTAAGGCAGGGGTCAGCAACCTTTACTATCAAAAGAGCCATCAAAATCTGTCTGGAGCCGCAAAACATTTGATCATTGTGATGAAGGTAACACAGTTTATAGTCTTAGTATATAGTATATAAGTCTAATGCAGTGAGGGCCAAAGAGCAAATGTACTACGGAGTATTAGGGTCACATTGAGGGAAAAAAAAATCGGAGATTTCCAGAATAGTCTTAATATTACGAGAAAAAAGTTGTAATATTACGAAAATAAAGTTATAACTTTATGAGAAAAAGTTGTAATATTACGAGAATAAAGTCATAACTTCGCGAGAAAAAAAGTTGTAATATTACAAGAAAAAATTCATAACTTTATGAGAAAAAAGTTGTAATATTACGGGAATAAAGTCAGAAGTTTACGAGAAAAGAAGTCGTAATATGAGAATAAAGTCATACGTTTAAGAGAAAAAAGAAAATAACACGTAAAATTACTACTTTATAATATTATGACTTTATTCTCATTATATTACAACTTTATTCTTGTTATATTACGACTTTATTCTCGTAATATTATGACTTTATTCTCGAAATATCCGATTTTTTTCCTCAATGTGGCCCTAATACTCCGTCGTACCGTCGTACCATAGACCTACAACAATGATAAATAAAAATGAAAATGTAAACAAAAAAACAGTTATTCATTTCCACTAATTTTTTTTATAAATCCACAGGGAGCCACTTGAGAGGGGCTAAAGAGGTTGCTGACCCCTGTTTTAAGGGGTCCCTGGCCCCAAAAAGTTTGAGAACCCCTGGACTATTTGTTGCAGAACTACCTCAATATTTTGGCTGAGAAGATTACAATGTTTACATGAAAATGAAGCCTTCAGGTGGTACTCTGGACAAAGGTGAATTCAGGTGTTTACATACAGTAATTCACAGAACAGTGCTCCAGTGAGGAGGAAGGTCAGTGAAGAGAGCACAAAATAACAGAGATCCACAACACGTTTGTCTTTGTTTCAGTGTTCTGGATCTAAATGCATTTGAAAGGCAGAACAAAGCAGAAGGACTGGGAATGGTGACGGAGGAGGGATCAGGTAAGCTTCCCTACAGTATCTTTACGCCTCATTGATTTATATATTTGAATGGTCGTAACAATAGAGAGAAAAGTTCCATGAATATTCTGTTTGGTGTTTAATGACAACATAGTTTGTTGATATTTAAATGCTTTTCTTCACCAGGTGCAGGTAAAATTCTTTTTATTAACCTAAGGATGGTACATTTAAACCTCCCTATAAAAGAATCACTGCTTGCTGAAACCACTGGTTTCATAGAGGAATGCTAAAAGGTAGATTCTAAGGTAGCTGAAGGAAAAACATTTTCTTCCTCCAGTTGAAAACCTCAATGTTTCCCAGGGCGAGATTGAAAAAGCGTTAATTTTACCCTCGTCAAATCATAATTCTTTATCTTGCTTTGTCCCATTTATCCCGTCATCCCTTTGGTTGAGCGATTTGTTGATTTTTTTTTTTTTATTAAGTGGTAATGCAGTACTACCTGTTTTTCATATGCATTATCAAGTATGAATTACTAGGGTACATGTGTATGTGCTTATGATTTGCCTGTTACATTTTCTGTGTGTTTACATTTGTTACGAATGTTCACAATTCTCCTTTAGATCGCATACTGATACTTTTAAAAATTTAAATCTCACATTCTCAAATCAAAATTCTCCTTTGTTTTACTCTGTTGTACTACTAGATTTTAAAATACAGTCATAACTTGCAAATTAACTAACTACCAGATAATACTAGGTTATTATGAGGTATTGGTATTGCATAAAAAAACAACAGGTAACGCAGCCGCCACGCACTCCTGACGTTCCCAGTGTGGCCAAGGCTTTAGAAACATTACAAATCCCTGTCACATCAATAAGTTGAGTTCTTTCAGAGAAAACTTGGTAAATACCGTCAGCAACTTTGTGTTATTTTTGCAGCAAAGAGATTGCAAATATTACAGTTATTTATTTTCTCTCTAATTTTGAAAAAGCACACAGACTGAAAAAGCAATCTGGTGACAAATGTCACAAAAAATGGTTTGATAAGTTCCTTTTTTTATTTGCACTTCTTACTGAAATAGTGATGGAAGAAAGGGGAAAGGAATGTTCACGATCTTGTTGTTAATATTTCACTGAAAACTTGAGTGAAAAATGAATTTCCTCCAAAGGGTGGAATGACAGAAAACATATGAGAGCCACTGCTGTACGTGCAGAATGACAGAAAAACCCTTCCTATACCAGTAATTACTAAAACTGACTGTATTAATCATTACTGCACCTATTATAGCATTACAGTAAGTCATGATAATGCCTTTCTACTCATAATTTCATTGTCTTGTAAATACAAAGTAATCACACTAACCAGCTTTTTAAAAGGCCAATCAAATGAGAGAAAAGAAAAGGTCTTGGTGTTATAAATATATATATATATATATATATATATATAGAGAGAGAGAGAGAGAGAGAATTTTCTTATTTTTTTTACTGAGCTGTACAGGTTTTCTGTCAACACTTGGTTTGGTGTTTTCGGATTTTTTAAAGCTCTTTTCCCTATATGTAATCTTTTTTCTTTGTTTCTTTCTTTGTTTCTTACTTTCTTTCTCTCTTTCTTTCTTCCCCCTGTTTTCCTTTTCTCATTTTGGTTTACTGCACTTTCTTCCCTTCCTCAGTCATCACTCATGAGCGTGGTAATTATGCCTTCTGCCATTTCCTTGTGTGTTGGTTGGTCTCTCTCTCCCTCTCTCTTCCTCTCTCTCTCTCTCTCTCTCTCTCTGGTTAGTTGTTGTGTCAGTTCTGTCCAGGTCCTGAGTGTAGACCTTCAAACCTCGTCCTTACCTGCTCTGTGCTTGTAGCTACGTTTCTGCCTTACCCTCACCATTCTAATCTCTTTTTTTTTATTTATTTTGTTTTGCTAGGCCAATTATAACTTCGCTCTCTGGTTGGTTTTGTAGTTGGTCTTTTTATACTGTTTAAAGTCTTAGTCCACTTCTGAATTCTGACGTCCAATGTGTCACGTCTTTCTCTTCCACGATAAGCAAACTGATGATGATTACGATGACTTCTTTTGGAATGTACCATATATAGATGTTAAGATTGAAAACAATCCAGACATGTCCAGGCAGAAGAACACAACCCATGTATGCCTTCCCCCCTCAGGATTTGTACAGTATCTGGCACATTCTAAATATTACTAATACCTACCATCCATCATGTAGTCAACCTAAAGTCAGCTGGTTGTTTTGTCTCAGTAATGGAGATGGTTATTGTGCTGGTTGTTATCTGTTGTGAAGTGTACAATCCCATCTGTGATCTCAGCCTCTATCTCTGTCCTCTTCTGACTCACTCTCTGAGGGCTGCAATGAATAACAAAAAATACCACAATCAGCCAACCAAAATGGTAGATTAAGCCTCCATTAAAGCTACACTCATATAATAAAAATCTAAATCAAATGACTATGTGTAATGTGCATTTTAGCGTCTTTCAGCTCACCGTTTTGTGAAGTTTGTGAAATAGTCAAGAAATTTCATGTATTGATTCGTGTATATAGACACAACCTTCAAATTTTTTTTCGTGATGGTCAGCATGAAAAACCGCGATCTTTTCCTAAAGCTAACTAAGTAGTTTTTGTCACGTAACTTCCGTACTTAAGCTACGCCACTTTCGGTGAAATTTTAACGCAAACCGCGATCTTTTCCTTAAGTAGTTTGTTGCCTAAGCCGAACCAAGTCGATCTTTTCCTAAACCTAACTAAGTATATTTGTTGCCTAAGCCTAACCAAGTCAATCTTTTCCTAAGCCAAATTAAGTAGTTTGTTGCCTAAGCCTAACCAAGTTGATCTATTCCTGAACCTAACTAAGTAGTTTTGTTGCCTAATCCTAACCAAGTCGATCTTTTCCTAAACCTAACTAAGTAGTTTGTTGCCTAATTTTAACCAAGTCGATCTTTTCCTAAACTTAAGTAGTTTTATTTTGAAAAGACTGGAGCAGAAATCGATAAGTGCGTCATGTGTTGCTGGACATTCGTAGGAAAGAGCACGAAAAATAAGTAGTTGAAAGTCGTGCTGAACATCACGAAAAAAAGAGAAATTTGAAAGTTTACGCTTGTTATAAAACGTAAGAGAGTCTGCTAAGGGTGATTGTTATTTATTTACGCTAGTTATGTTATTATTTAAACACAAACCATGATGTTTTTTCTAACCTTAGCCAAGTAGTTTTGTTGCCTAAACCTAACCAATCGTTTCACAACGTTAACCAAGTGGCACTGTGCGTTTCTGCAAGTGTGATACGAGGCTGGTATAATGTTAAAGAATGTAGTATATTCTCTATGAAAGATTCTTAAGTATGTAATGCGTGGAGTCATCTGCAAAAAAGAGAACCCAAAAAACAAAAATTTGCCAGTAGTTGCAGCCCTGTTTATTTCTCATCTCATACCTTTCATCCGTTCTGTTTGGTCTACCTCTCTCTCCTCTTTTTCTCTTTAAGTGTTGCACTTTGGAATTTAAAGTGGCTTTTTTGGCCATGCTGCTCTGTGAGTGGAGGGGGGGGGGGTGAACTCTGATCCTTTTCTCCTTCCTCCCTTCCTCCCTTCTTCTCTCTGTTTACTGGCTGAGCTGTGGTCTGTAGTCAGTGTACATGTCCTTTCATGACTGTTTTGTTTCAGTGAAAATAGTTAATTTAACCCGTCCTTATTTTGTTATTTTATGTTTGACTTATTTTCACCCCAGTATTGTATTTAAATTCATGATTTGGTTAATAGTTGTAGTCATGCGTTATACTGTGTATCGTGTTACAACCGTTTTTGATAGAGGAAAATTTTATGCACATTTATTGTACACCAAATCCTTAGCTTGTCGTTTTTTATAATCCTATTTATAATCTTTAAGATATTAGGAATAAAGTAATAAGTTTATATGGTCTCATCATTTTTTTTCAACTGTGAAAATTGTATTCCCCTCATCTGGTTTATCACTGTGTTGAGAATAAGCCTGAAAGTGCCTTTACACAATAGAGTAATAGTCTTTTCAGCTTATTCTTACAATTTTAGAAACTAATTGTCATTGGAAAAAACATTAGATATCTTTTTTGATAAGAAATACAGTGTGAGGTTACTCACTATTTTTATAGAAAATTGTATTTGGATCCAAAGAGAAGGACTTTTCGTTGACCTCAAAAGGGTCTCGGATAACCATGAGATGACTCAAAGGGAGGCCCGAACTGTTTTAACACCGACTTTGATGTTGTCAGCCGATTGAATGGGCGTTATCAGTGGTCATCAGAGATATGGGAGAGAAGGGGCCCGCTACACCTACTAGTAGGTTCAGAAGGCTGTTATCATCGACAAACCATGATCTTTTTCTAAACTTAACCAAGTAGTTTTGGCGCCTAAACCTAACCAAGTAGTTTAGGTGCCTAAACCGGGGTTAACGTAGTTATTTTAACCCAAACCATGATCTTTTTCTAAACTTAACCAAGTAGTTTTGGCGTCTAAACCTAACCAAGTAGTTTTAGCGCCTAAGCCTAACTTAACCAAGTAGTTTTGGCGCCCTAAACCTAACCAAGTAGTTTTTGTGCCTAAACCGTGATTATCGTAGTTATTTTAACCAAACCATGATCTTTTTCTAAACCTAACCAAGTAGTTTTGGCACTTAAACCTAACCAAGTCGTTCTTGTGCCTAAACCTAACCAAACCAAGTAGTTTTTGTTCCTAAACCGGGATTAACCTAGTTATTTTAATCCAAACCATGATCTTTTTCTAAACCTAACCAAGTCGTTTTGGAAGAGAGTATTATCTATAGAATCCAGTAGAGGGCTCCGCCTGTGCTTATAGAACTAGGGTTACAATATCGTAACCTTTGTTTGGTCCATCTGAAGCATTAGAATGGTAGTGGTAACTACTGATAATCCCCATTCAATCGGCTGATAACAATCAAAATGGGTGCATGGAGGCACAGTTTGATTTTAACTACAAAGTTTACATATAATAAACAATGGAATTCTGATATTTGTTAGCAGATGCAGTCACATCTATTTGAGTGGACACCAGCAAAAAAGTCAGCACACATGAAGTCATGTTGGGCCAGTAGTAGAAATAAACCTCTGACGTCCTGGTGGGACTGATCTATAGAAAATGTTGCACATCCATTGAAAAAGAAACTGCACTTTCAGTCTTGTTTCAGACGTACAGATTTTCCTCCCTCAGCCCAGTCCAGTTTGTTGTCATATTGTATAGATGTATTCTGTTAATGTTTCTGTTAGTGTATAGTGTCTCATCTTCCTTTCTCTGACCCTTCTTTTCCTTTTGCATTCCTTGGTTCAAAGCAGCATTTTAGCACAGTCAGAGTCAGCTGTCCTCAACTTCCTCATTGTATTTGTAATATATGCAGAATCTACAATGACAAGCAGCAACCAGCTCCTTTTCTTTAAACAAACCAGCTTTGAGAAAACGTGAAAAAAACAGCGTAAACCCAGTGCTGACTGTAAAATGCTGCACTTTAAAAACCAACCAGTCTACCACCAAGTGCTGTGGCTGCCCACTGCTCATCCAAGAGTGTGTGTGTGTGTGTGTTTGTGCATTTGCGTTCAGGTCAGAATGGTGTATTATGACCTTACACCTTTCACTGACTGAAAGAAAACACTGGGGGATTCCCTCACATTAGCACCATCTCTTTTTAACACTTCTTCACTCTCCATCTTCTTGTCTGTCTGTCCCTTTCCTACATGTTGTCTGCTTTTGTCTCCCCTGTTCTCTGACTTTCTTTATGTGTACGTGTGTCTGTTCATATGAATGTGTGTGTGCGCATTCATGTGTGTGTGTGTGTGTTTGCACATGGCCGTGGTCTCGTGTGTACGTTTGTGCATATGTGCTCGTGCATATGTGCGTCTGCATGTGTGTCTGTGTACGTGTGTGTGTGCATGTATGTGTATGGGTGTGTTTCTTCTCTCCGGCCAGGTGAGAAGGTCTTGCAGGATGATGAGTTCACCTGTGACCTTTTCCGCTTCCTGCAGCTGCTCTGTGAAGGACACAACTCAGGTGTGTGTGTGTGCAAGTTCTCTGGTACCTACTGGTTTGATCTAGGAATATGTGTTACTGCTGAGGGTGTTTTTAGGTGTTAACCAGTCAGATAGTGTTTATTATAGGATTGCAACATAGTTTTTGTGCTGATGAAATTGTAGAAAAGTGGCTCTGCCGACCCGTTCTCACTCCCAACTCGTGCCGAGGGCAACCTTTAGCAACAGTATGTGACGAAGCGGGCTTTCAACTAACTCCAATGTAAACCCACCCGCGGCGTTATTTGATTGTCGGAGCAAGTGCGTGTGAGACTAAAAGTAACGTTGACTTATTTTGTCACGTCAGTCTTTAGTCACGCGACTCGCCGGTATCGTCAGTCCCATGAGTCGCTAGTCACGTGAGTCATTAGTATCACCAGTCACATGAGTCGATAATCACGTGAGTCGTTAGTATCGTCAGTCCTGTGAGTCATGTGAGTCACTAGTTATGTGAGTTGCTAGTATCAGTCCCGTGAGTCACTAATCATGTGAGTCGTTATTATCGTCAGTCCCGTGAGTCGTTAGTATCGTCAGTCCTTTGAGTCACTAATCATGTGAATCGTTATTATCTTCAGTCCCGTGAGTCATTAGTATCGTCAGTCCTGTGAGTCACTAATCACGTGAGTCGCTAGTATCGTCAGTCACTTGAGTCACTTGAGTCACGTGAGTCGCTAGTATCGCCAGTCACATGAGTTGCTAATCACGTGAGTCGCTAATATCGTCAGTCCCGTGAGTCACTAATCATGTGAGTCGTTATTATCGTCAGTTCGGTGAGTCACTAATCACATGAGTCGATAGTATCGTCAGTCACTTGAGTCCCTAATCATGTGAGTCGTTATTATCGTCAGTTCTGTGAGTCACTAATCACGTGAGTCGCTAGTATCGCCAGTCCCGTGAGTCACTAATCATGTGAGTCGTTATTATCGTCAGTTCGGTGAGTCACTAATCACGTGAGTCGATAGTATCGTCAGTTACTTGAGTCCCTAATCATGTGAGTCGTTATTATCGTCAGTTCCGTGAGTCACTAATCAGGTGAGTCGTTATTATCGTCAGTTCCGTGAGTCACTAATCACGTGAGTCGTTTGTATCGTCAGTCACGTGAGCCATGCGAGTCACTAATCACGCGAGTTGCTAGTCATGTGAGCCATTAGTATCGTCATTTCTGTGAGTCGCTAATCACGTGAGTCGCTAGTATCGTCAGTTCCATGAGTCATGTGAGTCACTGGTCAGCGAAGTTAATGTCAACCGCGACCGTTTCCTAGCCCTAACTAAGTGGTTGTGTTGCCTAAACCTAACTTCCTGTGAAAACGGGAGTTTATTTTGAAAGGACACTATGCAAGTAACGAGCGTATCCAAGCGGCGGTATTTGACGAGTTGGGAGTGAGAATGTGTCGACTCTGCTGGTTTGTGAAAACATTCTCCTGGCTTCCAGCTCAAGCTGCACTCCAGTTATTTAAATTCTTGAGCTGCTAACGTTATTAAACTGCTATTTCCTCACAGTGTGTGTGATTGCCGTTTGAAAAATGTATGAGAAGTTTGTTTCTTCAACAATGTCAGAGAACTTTTTTTCCCATGTTTTAATGAACCCACTGATTAATGCAGATTTACTCCTTATATTTTTGACCCTATAAGCTTTCCTCTCTGGATTTCATTCTGATGTCCAAGGCATTACATAACATGTCATGCAATATTTTACAGAAATGTTACCACTCATTTATTAATTTATGCATTTGAACACATTTTACAAGTGCAAAAAAATGCAATCTTTTGCGATATCCTGTTTCAGACTTCCAGAACTACTTGAGGACGCAAACGGGGAACAATTCGACAGTCAACATCATTATCTCTACTGTTGACTACCTCCTCAGAGTACAGGTTAGCTCCTTTTGTTCACTTCTGCTGGTTCATAAGGACGTATTTCGTATGGATGTATTTTCCTAGGTTGAAACCGTAATTAAATGAATCTTCACTAAAAAATATATAAAACCCATTCAGTTTAGTGGAATTTAAATTTAGTCTTAAAGGAAATTTTTATTATCTCTTTTAAAATCTGTTTTTATTAGGGCTGTCAAAGTTAACGCAAATTTGCCACCACTAACACCACTAATTTCTTTAACGCATTAACGTATCTTGCGAAAGTATGTTCACATCAGTTGTCCCTCCCGGCTCCCTTACAGTCAAGATGGCAGCCGAAGATAACAAAAACGGGGATTTATTCATCTCATATCGTGCCTAACTTTAGTGGATCATAACATATCGGATATGGAATTAATCTGCAGATAACTCAGGATCAAAATGAGACCAAACTTTTCTATGGATGTCAGTTTTTGAGCTATGATAAAGGTCAAAATGTGGCCTGCAACAGAGTTAAAGTTAAAGCTTGTTTATAGCCTAGCCGAATGTATGAAACTGTCAATAAAATGTGTTTGTCAAGAAGTGTGAATCACTTCAATCTCGAGAGGTCCTTGAGCATACAGTCATGAATGAGCACAAAAAAAAATATTAGTCTGATGGGCCCAGCAGTATGCCAGATTAGCTGTGGACAGACAGACACACGACCGAACACATTATCGCATGGCGGAGATAATAATAATAATCAAAACTGTTAAAACTGTACCTTCAATTTTATTTACTTGTAATAAATCTGTCTCATTGATGTCTTCTTTTCTTCTCTCCCCCAGGAGTCCATCAGTGATTTCTATTGGTATTATTCTGGGAAAGATGTAATTGACGAGCAGGGACAGAGGAATTTCTCCAAGGCAATAAATGTGGCCAAGCAGGTTTTCAATACACTCACAGAGTACATCCAGGTACGAGAAGACACTGCTGCTATTATTACTGTTGAAGTCACTGTATATATAGAATGAACTGACACCTGCAGTTCTCAGAGTAAATAATCCAAATTGAAGGTGTTTAACAGTCATAATCAGTCAGTAGTAATTATTCAGCCCGTTCGCACGAAAAGGCGTATAAATGCCACGATAATGTGCAAGGCGTTTAGCGTGCAATAAGTACGCCTTTCTTTATATCTGTGTGTCTTTTGTACGCCATGTATCCTGCACTGACTGCAATGTAAACACATCAGCGTATAAATGATATGGTAAGAGTTAGTGACGTAGTATAAAAAGCAAGAATGGTGGGTGGGCCCAACAAACAACGGTCTTTTAACCAGGAGACCTGTGTTTGAGACCGTTGTTGACTGGTGTTTTGTTTTTTAAGTTACATTAGTGACGTTTGTCACGTGTTTTTTGTTGACGTAGTTGTTTCCGTACATGTTTTACTTAGTTTACTTACATATTTTAAGCCCAACCATGATGTTTTCCCTTACCTTAACTAAGTGATTTTCTTGCCTGAACCTAACCTCGGACGTTTGCGTGGCGTGCAAATGACATGCTAAAATGTCCGTGTAATGTTGTGCTATTTCTACGTCTTCCTGTGAGACCGGGTTGAATTATTATAAGTCCTGAGCTGTTGCTTTATTCAGATGCTAAAAATAAGTAAGACAGAGAGATTCCTTACTTCTGAAATGTTTACAGTCACAGTTATAATAATAAGAATTGGTGATGTTGGCCATGATTGTGTGTTTTGAGGTATGACAAGAAAACAGTGATCTTGACAAGCAACATGACATTGATATTCTTCGATATCTGCAGGCTGTAACTGTGGAGAATGCTCCCATATCTGAATATAGTCAACCTGACTTTGATTGTTACTAATGATGTCGTAGGGTCCGTGTACCGGCAACCAGCAGAGTTTGGCCCACAGCCGACTGTGGGACGCCGTGGTTGGCTTTCTGCACGTCTTCGCACATATGCAGATGAAATTGTCTCAGGTGAGTTATAGTCAAAAACACATCCTTAAGAACGATTATCAGTGTGAGGAACCTTTCTGAGGTCGTTCCTCTCTGAGACAGTTAAACAAAGCTTTAAAAGTCTTAACACGACTCTTTCTTTTTCCACCTCAGGACTCCAGTCAGATTGAGTTGCTGAAGGAGCTGATGGATCTTCAGAAAGACATGGTGGTCATGCTGCTGTCTATGCTGGAGGGTAGGTCTGCTTTCATGAGTACTCCTGTATTCAATATTACTTACTGAAAGAGCAAATACTAGGACAAAGGTTTAGTCTCCTCTGGATGGTTGAAAATGTGTCATGTTGTGGTTTCCTGTATTGTAAATGTGTTGTTGTCTTGTTTGCCAGGTAACGTGGTGAATGGAACCATTGGGAAGCAGATGGTGGACATGTTGGTGGAGTCCTCCAACAACGTGGAGATGATCCTCAAGTTTTTCGACATGTTCCTCAAACTGAAAGACCTGACCTCCTCCGACGCCTTCAAGGAGTACGACCCCGACGGGAAAGGCAAGGCTCTAAAGACGCGTTTCCTTTCATCGTATTTTATTACAGAGGAGGAAGAATCAGAATCGTTTAAATGTGCAACGATTTCCTGAGATGCTGGTGATTTATAGATTTATGAATGAACTCGCAGGCAGAGAGTATAGAAGCAAAGAGACGAAACTACGGTGTTTTTTTGACAACAGCTGCTAGATGGCGCTGCCGCCATTTTGGACTGACAACACCAATGAGTCTGTGGCCATGGATGTATAAAGAGACGTCTGTAAATCAGGCTAATTGTTTTAGGTAAATCAGCTTCCCAGTAGGAACACTTAAATATCTCTCATTTAAATCATGATTTCCTAAAAGTAGGAGTCGTCTCTTTCAGTCCAAAATGGCGGTAGCATAGCTTTGCTGCTGGGCGCTGAGGTTGCAATGGAACGAACAATTGACTTCCACTTCTTATCAATATCTACGTTCTTTGTCGCAGGTGTCATCTCGAAGAGGGACTTCCATAAGGCCATGGAGAGCCACAAACACTACACCCAGTCTGAGACCGAGTTCCTGCTCTCCTGTGCCGAGACCGATGAGAACGAACTGCTGGACTATGAAGAATTTGTGGAGCGCTTTCATGAGCCGGCCAAGGTAACCGCCTCAATGTTTACAGATCTTTATCAAGTTTTCAAAGGGCCTTAAACTGTCCAAATGTGAGCCCTTCAGTCCTTGAAATCTGTTATTAAAATCTATTCTTAGAGAACGGTCTCAACATCTCAGAGGGGGTTTAGTAAGAGAGCTCGCTTGTTATTTCTATTCACCTCTTCTTTTTTTCTTCTGCCTTTCTATTTGTTGGACTGGATAAAGGAGTTGGAGATATTTTAGCAATATCAGGGTATAATTGGTAATTTGGTACAATTTTTTGTATTTCTCACTAATATGCAACACACACTATATGGGGAAGCCAACAGGGGGCATCGTTTGTATGGAGGACGGAACCTGCCAAAATCAAATATATATGAATAAATATATAAATGTGTTGATAAATGAATAAATATGTGTAAAAGAAAAGAATACAGAAATAAAAAGGGAAGATTGTTCAGAAATAAATACATAAATAAATACATGCATTTAAAAATAAATATAAAATGAACAATAAATGCAAAAAGAAATAAAAATAAATAAATGCAAAAATAAATAAATAAAAAATAAATGCAAAAATGAATAAATAAATGTAAAAGTAAATAAAATAAACACATAAATAAATAAAAGGGCAAATTATACAGAACAGTAAACGAATAAGGGAATTAATACAAAGATAAATAAATAAAGAAGCAAATTAAAACAGAAATATCAATTTTTGTCACAATTAATGGCATTTGTTTTTAATATGATTTTTATACAGTTGATAATATATCTATTTATCGAGTCATTTATTTATTTATTTTTTGATTTTTGATTTTGGCAGCTTCCGTCCTCCATACATTTGTTCCTGGGTTCTTGATTGGCAGCTCAGTCAGACACTAATAAATCCCTTTGTATGGTTGGCTTTGGGCAGCATAAAAACGTCTCTACTTGCTTCAGTTAGAGTGAGGAGGGATAAGAAGGAGATTGTGTTGAATAACTTTCTAAGCTCAACTGAGACGGCGCTCATTAGGAAAAGATGAACAACATAGCAGGAGATAAGTTTTTTTCATACTTTTTACTCACTTGATTCACATCAAAATGCTTAGAAACAGCCTGAAATAAAGATAAATAAGATTAATTGGTTTATATTCACCAGAAGTATAAAACATGTTACCTGTATCTCTTATACATTAAAAAGAAAATACCACTAATTTGTGAGGGAAATATCTTTATGATATGACTATATATATATGTAATGACTGATACATTTGAGTTCAGGACATCTGTGACTACATAAAGACACAAAGTCAAGTATTTTTACTGTATCAATTTAGAGATATGCAATGTGTTTTTATAGCCACTCAAGTATTCAGATTGTCAGAGAATTTCTGAATTATTCTCACAAATTTATGACTTTATATTCAAGTTTTTCTTGTGAATTTGTGAGTTTTTTGTCGTACATTTACCACTTTATTGTCAGAGAATGTCCAAGTTTTTTTTCTCCTAAATTTATGATTTTGATCTTGGAAATTCAGAGTTTTTTCTCGGAATAATACCCCCTCCCCCCGTGGTCGTACATTTACCACTTTATTGTCAGAGAATGTCCAAGTTTTTTTTCTCCTAAATTTATGATTTTGATCTTGGAAATTCAGAGTTTTTTCTCGGAATAATACCCCCTCTCCCCCGGCTCCATAATTTATTTATTTTTTACCTACATGAGCTATATAGTGGGGAACATGCTGGAAAAGGAAACTGTTATGCAAAAGAAAAAATGAACATAAACTGAACTGTGATTGAACAGGACATCGGCTTCAATGTGGCGGTTCTGCTGACCAACCTGTCGGAGCACATGCCTCACGACACCCGGCTGCAGACCTTCCTGGAGCTGGCGGACAGCGTCCTCAACTACTTCCAACCCTACCTGGGCCGCATCGAGATCATGGGCAGTGCCAAGCGCATCGAGAGGGTCTACTTTGAGATCAGCGAGTCCAGTCGAACACAGTGGGAGAAACCTCAGGTAAAGATGCTTCAGCGTATGGATCAGTTAATATAACATGTACCACTTGATTTGGTTGTTTTCACTAATGTTCCTTCTGTTCAGGTCAAAGAATCCAAGCGTCAGTTCATCTTTGACGTGGTGAACGAAGGAGGGGAGAAGGAGAAGATGGAGCTGTTTGTGAACTTCTGCGAGGACACCATCTTTGAGATGCAGCTGGCGGCTCAGATGTCGGACGCCGGCGAGCGCTCGGCGATGAAAGAGGAGAGCGAGCGGGAGAAGCCGGACGAGGAGAACCCCGAGATGGGCTTCTTCTCCGTCACCACCGTCCGCATGGCTCTGTTAGCGCTGCGCTACAACGTCATGCTGCTGATAAAGGTGAGAGCACCAAACACAGCTAACTTTTGGAGTATTTTAACTTGTTAAGCCCTCACATCCCTCGAAAAAACACCTAAATAACTACCCAAAATGAATTAGGACTAGCTCCTCAACCATAAGGTTTATATGCATACAGTATATCTGGTCTGATTTGAATTGTAAGAAGCTAGGAAATATGAATAAATGTTAAGTAAACTAAACTATATTACCATGGAGATTACCATGGAGATTACAATGGTGAAGCAATGAAAACAAATTAGATTTTTTATCCTCATTTAGTATAAAATCTGAATTTCAAAGGCAATATATTATACATTATAACAAAGATCTCATCGATAATGATGCAACTGAATGTATTCTACTCCTCTTTACTACAACTGGGACTGTAAATTTGATGAAAATACACTAAAATACGATACAATTTATAAAGATTTACTCAGGAGCTCTCCGTGTTTTGTTCATGTATACTGTTTACATATTGACTGTTTACTGGGAGTTTTACTTAAAAAGACCATTTATTATTATACACCCATGTTACAAATAATAAAGGAATATAAAGAAATAGTTGAACGTTTTCAAAATGAAAATGTGGGGGACAGTCCTTTATGCAAATGAGCCTGACAAGCGTGACGCGTCTGGCTCACAAAACTTGGACCAATCACGTGTATTTCATTCATAAAAGCAGTAATTTTACCTCACAGAACACAGGAGTATACATATAATCTCACTTCAATAAATCCAAACTAACCCTTTCAGTTATTTCCAAATTTAGCACAGCTAACGTTGCCTCAGCTAGTGTTAGCCTTATTGGTTAGTGTACCTTGGTGACCTACGCCACTGCTTTTTTCAAACATCTGAGTCTGCGTTCCCATTTGAAAAACCTGGAAAAGAACACAGATGGAGTCGACCTTTAAGGAAACATGACTGTTTGCCAATGACACATGACAATGTATGAATGTTGGGCATTGAACAGTCCTTGTTATTCTTAGTCTCACTGAACTGACCCTTCACCTCTACTTTTCCTCTCTTTTTCCAGGTTCTGTCCATGAAGAGTCTGAAGAAGCAGGTGAAGAAGATAAAGAACATGACAGTGAAGGACATGGTGACCACCCTGGTGTCCTTCTACTGGTCGGTGTTGCTGGGCCTCCTCCACGTGGCGTTCAGCGTGGCCCGAGGATTCTGCAGAATCTTCTACAACACCTTCATGGGAGGCAATCTGGTGGAGGGGGCCAAGACCATCAAGGTTACTAAATACATAGATTATCCACAGGTTATTAAAACTAAATACAGAAAGAGCTGTTCCTAAATACACAAACCTCCTCCTCCAGGTGTCAGAGCTGCTGGCCAACATGCCCGACCCCACCCAGGACGAGGTGAGGGGTGAAGGCGAGGACAGAGAGAAGAGACCGTCCCCTAAAGAGGACCTGGCTGACCTGGCTGACCTGGCGGTCAACACCAGCGAGACCGAGCTGCTGTCCGACATTTTTGGCCTGGACTTGAGAAGAGAGGGGGGGCAGTACAAGATCACCCCACACAACCCCAACGCCAGCCTGACCGAGCTGCTCAACTCCCCGGTGCCTTCCCCGACCCCCCCGACCCCCCCCACAGCCCCCCCACCTGAGCTCAGACGGAGGCGTCAGGTGAGTCTAACTTATTCTTTCTTTCTATTGCTTTTCTTTTCTTGAAATCTTGTCTATTGACAAATCAAGGATCAATCATCAATAATCCCAAATATTAGCTTCATTTCATTTTGGGAGGGTCTCTCAAAACCATCAGTATTATGGTCAATCATAGAGAAATACAACCTGTATCATCGAAGGAAAACAAGAGTCTACAGCCATGCTACTGTAGCAGCTCTGTGAGGCTGTGATTAGGCACAGTGGTGCTTTGAGCTCAATGCTAATATCAGCATGCTAACACACTGAGGTTGAGCCATGCAGTTAGCTTGGCTAAAATATATTCATCCACACATTGGCTTGTTTGTCTGATTATATTTTCTGTTTCAGTCCAAGAGCTCTTCATCAGAGGAGAAGGAAGCAACAGCAGAGACAGAATGTGAACCTGAGAAAACATCAGAGTATGTACACATTTGTGTTATTTAATCTCTTTGTAGTGGTTTTGTGTCTATTTTTGGTTGTTTTGCATCTCTTTGTAGTTGTTTTGCATCTCTTTGTAGTCGTTTTGCATCTCTTTTTGGTCGTTTTGCATCTATTTTTGGTTGTTTTGCATCTATTTTTGGTTGTTTTGCATCCCTTTGTGGTTGTTTTGCATCTCTTTGTGGTTGTTTTGCATCTATTTTTGGTTGTTTTGCATCCCTTTGTGGTTGTTAAGCATCTCTTTTTGGTTGGTTTTGATCTCTTTTTGGTTGTTTTGCATCTCTTTGTAGTCATTTTGCATCTCTTTGTAGTCGTTTTGCATCTCTTTTTGGTCGTTTTGCATCTATTTTTGGTTGTTTTGCATCTATTTTTGGTTGTTTTGCATCCCTTTGTGGTTGTTAAGCATCTCTTTTTGGTTGGTTTTCATCTCTTTTTGGTTGTTTTGCATCTCTTTGTAGTCATTTTGCATCTCTTTGTAGTCGTTTTGCATCTATTTTTGGTTGTTTTACATCTATTTTTGGTCGTTTTGCATCTCTTTTTGGTTGTTTTGCATCTCTTTTTGGTTGTTTTGCATCTCTTTATAGTCGTTTTGATCTCTTTTTGGTTGGTTTTCATCTCTTTTTGGTTGTTTTGCATCTCTCTTTAGTTGTTTTATATCTCTTTTGGGTTGTTTTATATCTCTTTTTGGTTGTTTTGCATCTATTTCTGGTCGTTTTGTATCTCTTTGTAGTGGTTTTGCTTCTATTTTTGGAAGTTTTGCACCTTTTTGTTGAATTTTTGCATCTCTTAGTGGGCGTTTTTTTGTAGTTCTGCATCTCTTTGTGGTCATTTTGTGACTTCCCAACACTTAGCAGTTATGTAAAACACAGGCTCTGGCCCAGGTTCCCCTAACCTGTTCAGTAATCTGTCCATGATATTATCTATTTAAAGGAAACATGGCAATCGATAGGATACGTTTGGTTAAAAAATGTAGTGACATATAAAATGTACACATATTTACAAATTAGCTTTGGTTTATAGACCATTATTTTAAAAGTCATTACTCATTAACTTAACCCTCCAAATGAAGCCAAAGTGAAGCAGTATTGTATTGTTAGCTGTGTGTAAGTGTGATGTGTTTTGTGATTCCAGGAGTGGACATGTAGAGAAACAAGAGAAACAACAGAAGAATGAGAAGATGAAGCCCAAAGTGAGAAGACATCACACCTCAAAGTCTGATGAACCGGATCTGCATGAGTCTGCCTTCCTGAAGAAGATCATAGCCTACCAGAGGAAACTACTGGTACGGGAAACCTTTCTGTCCTTTTGTTTCAACGCTCTTTGTCAACTCAGTACTTTTCAGTCACACTGTGAACATGTTCACACAGTTTAGTTAAGCTTTGACCTTGAACTGTTAAGGTTAGGACAGGTCGTCTGGCAGCGAGTCTGGCGAGAGTTTTTTGCAATTATCTGATTTATCATCTGGACACAACTGCGATTTATTTGCAGGAAATATTCACGCTTGGTCTGTGATTTCAATTTGTTGGGGAACAAATGCATCCTGAAGTTCAGCTGAAACTAATATGAGGATTACCCGTCTGAGTTAGACAGATCTTCCAAAGTTACAGCTTTTTAAGGACCTCTTTGTTTCACCATCCCTCCACTGCAGCTCAGCACAGGAACGCTGAGCAGGGAAACACAAAGAGGGAAATGTCAAACAAAAAAAGGCTAAAACTTTGAGAGATACCCACATAGTTAACTCACATAATAAGGCATTTTTACACAGAAGAAGGAGGACTGTGGATTTTGTTCCCCACCACTTATTGTTGACAGACGATACTCACATTCAGTTGAAGCAGCTGATTGATTGAGGAGTTTGGGTGGAAGCCCAACATGAAGTGCTCAGTGTGGAACATCCAGACAACACATACAGTAAACAGCTCTTCTTTCCTTCTCCCCTGCAGAACTACTTTGCCAGGAACTTCTACAACATGAGGATGCTGGCGCTGTTTGTTGCCTTTGCGATCAATTTCATCCTCCTCTTCTATAAGGTAATGGTATATATTAGATACAGGTGATGGATGATGGTATATAGGGATGTTGTTATCAGGTAAGAGATGGACAAACACGGACTTTCACTGCTGTTCGTGTCCCGTGTGAAACCAAGTCAAGATTGATTGGCAGCCCTAGTAGAGACCAAACCAGAGCTCAAAGAGAGTGAATATTGGACTCTAAGTGAATGAGAGTTTTTCTCTATGTCTGCTGGAAGTGTAAATCAATTTTATACGATGATAATATGTCAGATGTTGCGCTTCCAGCTTGATCAGCTGCCTCCAAGTGGCCAATAAAATGAATTAAGTTAGCTTGAGGTTTCCACTTACAGTCTTACTTCACATATACTCCCTGTAGTTATAAGGTTTGGGGGAATGAACCCTTCTCTGACAATCTATAAAAACCTTTAACATGCTAAGCTTTACAAAGGTGGTGTATTTTATTGTGAGGCTTGAGTATAGGATTGCACATTTTATAACCCACCCATGATTTAGTTACATCATCAGGGTAACGACGTGTTTACTGTCATGATTCTCACAGCTTGATTTCCACATTTAAACGACTAATAACTCGTCCTCTACCAGGTCTCTACGTCCTCGTCTGTGGTTGAGGAAAGGGAGGTAGTGTACGCCAGCAGCCAGCCACACAGCAGCGTCCAGTGGGATCCGCTGGGAGGAGAAGCGATGGAGACGAAGGAGGAGGCGCTGGACGAGGCCGGGGAGCCCCTGAAGCCCGTCACGGTGCGTTTTGTCCTGGAGGAGAGCAGCGGATACATGGAGCCCATGTTACGGATCCTGGCTGTCCTGCACACGGTCATCTCCTTCTTCTGCATCATTGGATACAACTGTCTCAAGGCAGGATATATTAATATCACTATTAATAAGCAGAAATAATTCTAAAAAATGTGATTAATGTGGTTAATTTACAGTTAGATCCCAACACATCATTTGTTCTTACGGTCCACCATTTAATGGTTTTCTGAGATATTTTCAAATATTTCAAATCCAAGGATTATAATTGTCTGAAATCAAATAATTAGTGTGTGCGTGTGTGTGTGTGTGTGTGTGTGTGCGTGTGTGTGTAGGTGCCTCTGGTGATCTTTAAGCGTGAAAAGGAGGTGGCCAGGAAGCTGGAATTTGATGGCCTTTACATCACAGAACAGCCATCAGAGGACGACATCAAAGGACAGTGGGACAGACTGGTCATCAACACACAGTGAGTAGGCTCTATGTGTGTGTGTGTGTGTGTGTGTGTGTGTGTGTGTGTGTGTGTATGACAGTTATAGACTGTATATATAGATGGACGCCCACTCACCTGCCAGAGCCAATCGCAAGCCGAGCACGGCCGCAGATTGTTAGCAAAGAGTATAGAAGCAAAGAGACGAAACTCTGGTGTTTTTTTTTTACAACAGCCGCCATTTCGGACTTAAAGCGCTTATTTTATTTATAATATTTTATTGTTAAACCAAGGATGCACCGATCCAACTTTTTCAGTCCCGATACCGACAGCTAATACCTGGGCTTTAGGTATCAGCAGATACCGAGTACCGATCCGATACCAGTGTTTAATTGATAAGCTGTATGCCTCACTGTGTGGAAGTGAACGGGATCATTCTTTTTTGTGTAAGGCGACATCAGGCTGGACTGATTGCATACAGAGATCTTTATGTTTGAAACTGACAATCACAGATATGGAAAGTTGAAGTTAACATGTCTCCTCTCTCGTACAATTCCCGATTAACTGGCTCCACGTCGACTGCTTCACTCAGAGCAGCTGTCAATCATGATGTCACACCCCCTTTTAAATATCTCATTAAAACTAATCTGATCCACCAGGGGGCGGTCCAGATGTTTTGGCTTCACTTTTGGGAGCTGTCATGTCGTCCATCTTTATATTCAGAGTGTGTATACATGAGCTTGTAGTTTGCACTGTACAGTATACATGTATTCTACAACATCTCTTGAAAAGACAAGAGGCGATAACCGGGAGATGTGTGAAGAAGCAGGAGGAAGAACATGAGATGTGGTTTTGTCTTGTGATTTTAATACACCTTTAATGTGTGTCCTGTGATTTTTCAGATCTTTCCCCAACAACTACTGGGACAAGTTTGTGAAAAGGAAGGTAGGTGTCACTGTTTTTTTGTAGACCTGGGGCCATATTCACTAATGATCTTAACCTTACAGTACCACCAGGAGTCTGAGCACATCCACACATCCTCGCATCTGACCAATCACGGTGTAAAATGTTGAAACGTCCCTCTGATGTCAGAAAGCTGTGTGTGACGAGCAGCTCTGATGGAGAACAATGGCCTCCCTTTAGTGACTTGGTAGACTCTGGACTGCCTCTAACCTCTCTCAGATTTAGGAGCTACTTTTAGCAGACTTTTAGGACTGACAGTTTATCCTCCATTTGTGAGCTACTTTAAGCCTCAGGATGTTTTGTGAATACGACCCCAGAAAATCTCCTCCGGTCCAAGTGAATTCTGGTTTAGCTACTACGGATTCAAGACAGGTTAAAGGAGATGTGTTTTAGATTTATATTATATTCATTTACTGTATTACATTTAGGTTGAGTTTAGACTAATAGAAGTCTGAAGAAGATCTGGACCAGTATTAACAGCAGGTTGCATCACACCCATGTGGAGAAACTGTCTTCTCTCCGATCAGTAACGTACAAGATAACAGAAAAGATAAATAAAGTTTATCTTGACGAAGGGAGCTGTGTGCCACTTTTAGCTTTCTCTCTGACAGACATACTTTAACTCCTCTCTCTCTCTCTCTCTCTCACACAGTCTCTCGCTCCATCTCTCTTATCTCTGTCTGTACAGTTATGTCAGACATGTTATATATAGGGCTGTCAATCCATTAGAATATTTAATCGTGATTAATCGCATGATTGTTCATAGTTAAATCATGATCAATCACAAATTTATCACACATTTTTTATCTGGTCAAAATGTACCTTAAAGGGAGATTTGTCAATTATTTAATACTCTTTATCAACATGGTGTATATTTATTATTGGAAATCAATTAACAACACAAAACAATGACAGATATTGTCCAGAAACCCTCACAGGTACTGCATTTAGCATAAAAACATATGCTCAAATCATAACATGGCAAACTGCAGCCCAACAGGCAACAACAGTGTGTCACATATCTTGAGGTCAGAGGTCAAGGGACCCCTTTGAAAATGACCGTGCCAGTTTTTCCTCGCCAAAATGTAGTGTAAGTTTGGAGCGTTATTTAACCTCCTTCATGACAAGCTGGTATGACCTGGTTGGTACTGATGGATTCATTAGGTTTTCTAGTTTCATATAATACCAGTGTCTTCACTCTAGCTTTAAAACTGAGCCCGTTACAACCTAGAATTCACAAGATGCATTAATGCGTTAAAGAAATTAGTGGCATTAAAACGAATTTGCGTTAACGCGTTATTATCACGTTAACTTTGACAGGTCTATCACAATATATATACACGTTATATGGTCATTTAGAGTACTGAGGTTTTAACTCACAGACATCAAAAAAGGTACAAAATACACTGGTAGCCTTATAACATCTGTATAGACAGTTCATGTAGATATTGTAGTGAACATCAGAATGAACCAAGGCCCAGAAATTGAATATGAATCAGGCTGAAACCTTGTGTGAGCCTGTAGCTCCTGTTGGCTCTGGTAACACAGAGTGGATGTATTTATTCTGATCTGAGATCTGTGACATGTGGTTTCACATGTGGAAAGTGTTTCTTCAACAAGTCCCGCCTCCTCCTCAGGTGATGGATAAATACGGAGAGTTCTACGGCCACGACCGCATCAGCGAGCTGCTGGGAATGGACAAGGCTGCTCTGGACTTCAGCGACTCTCACAAGAAGAGGAAGCCCAGGAGAGACAGCTCACTGGCTGCTGTGTGAGTATTCAGACAAATACTGTATTAATACTTTCCTTTATACTAAGAGCTTGATTTTTAATTAATTAAGCCAATTAACTAATAACCCGATTAACATCCTGATTTCATTCATTTTAAATCATTTTTATTTTCTATACACATGAAGCTGTGTTGCCGTATTTTGCATCTGCATGCATTAAACTACCAGTTTAATCCAGGGAGTGCTTCTGTATTAAGGCATAAAAAACATGGAAGGTGAGTATTGAGATGCACAACTTTGAACATGATGTCATATATTGGTTTGTGGACTACGGTTTGAAGCCTCGAGTTTGGTATCTTGTTTTTTTGCAACCAGAAGTGACAGGAGAGGGTGGAGCTAAGTACAACCGAACGCTGACTGAATAAGACATTTTTATGCGACCAAAAAGGTTCTAATTAACTTTGATGAATTGAAAACACACTGTGAAAGGGTTAAAGTTCTACGACGAAAACACAGAGCGTTTATTGACCCTGAGAGGAAAGTCTCCTCAGAGGCTCAGCTCTGGTCGTATGGTGAGATCACACATGGTCGCCCCTCTGTGAGCCTCTTCTCCTTCTGTCTTCAGGCTCAACTCCATCGACGTCAAGTATCAGATCTGGAAGCTGGGAGTCGTATTCACAGACAATGTGAGTATGTCGAAGCAGAGCCGTGCACGTCTGGCTCCATCATGTGGAAGCACTGCTGCTGACTCTCCCGTTCATAAAATAACAGGGTTTACAAAAATATTTAAAAAATAAACGTAAGAATTTAAATATTATCATGATGTCCACAGTAATTCAAGTTGTTCATAAATATAAAAAAAAAAAATAATATCCTGTTTATGGATGATAATAAAAAGTAAAACTGTGGCTTAATTTACTATCTTTAAAGAAATTTTCTGATTTCTAAACTTAAGAATTTAAATATTATCATCATGTCCACAGTAATTCAAGTTGTTCATTAATAAAAAATAAAATTAAATAAATAACATACTGTTTATGGATGATAATTAGAAGTAAAACTGTGGCTTAATTTGCTATTTTTGCAGACATTTTCTGATTCAAATAAACTACACTATCACTACATTACACTATATATATTGTCTTACACTGACTTAGTGGTTTCTAGCAGATGTGGGAATATTTAGTAAGTAATGTATTTATTAGCGGGGCACGCGCAGCAACAAATAGTGAAACTAAAATCCCCAAATCTTGAAACGTCTTCTGTATTACATAAAACGATCATTATGTAACTATTTCAAACTTGCACATGTAAAAATTAATTCATTTCACAGGTCTGCAAATGTCATGGTAATTAGGTGATAATTAGCAAGTAACCTTTTTGAAATTTCTTTGGAATTACTGCCAAATTACCCCAATATTTACCTCAACATTTATCGAAATTACTTTATTATAAACATTATTTAATAATTATATTCTGCTGTTTCCTAATAGTTGGTTATTTATTTAATACATTTCCAGGAAAAGAATACAAAGTTAATTGATCTGCTGATAAATAGATAATAATAATTAGCAAATAACTTCTTTGAAATATCTTAAGAAACCTCCCTGAATCATGTCATCAGTTACCAGGTTACAGTCACTTCATATCACATTTTCATGAACTGATACACTAACCTGCAAATGAAGCCAAAAATTGAACTGATATCACACAGTTGTCCATATGTATCTGTAATAGTCACGACCTTGACTGACCTCTCCCTCCCTCCCTCCCTGCAGTCCTTCCTGTATCTGGCCTGGTATATGACCATGTCCATCCTGGGTCACTACAACAACTTCTTCTTTGCTGCCCATCTGCTGGACATCGCTATGGGCTTCAAGACGCTGCGTACCATCCTGTCCTCGGTCACTCACAATGGCAAACAGGTAAACCACTACATACTCAGCTATAGTATAGTCAACAGAAATACGACTGCACATATATCTAGGCATTTACTCAAATACCTACCGGCAACTACTGTATGTGTTAATAAGACTATATAGCTGTTAATAATACGATCATAAACATGGTTATTGTTAGATTATAACACCTTTATAATGCATAATAAAGGATTTATTAACCTTAATAAGGCATTATTCTCGCTATAGATTCAGTAGCTGCAAAAAGCAACGTTAACTGTTAATAATAAGTGCATAGTTAAATGATAATAACTGCATGATAAAGTATGTATTAATATTGATAAAGCAACAAAAAAAAAAAAAGGTTTTACAATGACATAAAAGGTAAGTTAGTTAAACTCAGTAAAAATGTTTGTAATACTATTATAAACAATAATAGGAAACTCATAATGCTTTTATTAATGTTCTTAAGCAGTCTATAAACTCTTATAACTGCTTATAAATGTCTTATAATCTAACAATAAACGTGTTTATAATGCTATTAACACATAATAATGTTCATAAGCATCTTATAAGGGCCTTATTACCTATTAACTAACGATTATTACAACGACCTTAATATACATTTCTTTGTACAATGAACCAAATCAATATGTAAAATATTGCAGCTGACGTGAATCTGGTCAATTTACTCACATTTATACATATACAACATTTCATACAGTGTTTTACAGACCATCTCACATTTTCTTTAAAGTAGTTAAGGATGAGGTGTTGTTGTGCATCACAGCAGCGTTGTGTTTCCCTCTCTGTCCTCCAGCTGGTGTTAACCGTCGGCCTGTTAGCGGTGGTGGTGTACCTCTACACAGTAGTAGCCTTCAACTTCTTCAGGAAGTTCTACAACAAGAGCGAAGACGGAGAACTGCCAGATATGAAGTGTGACGACATGTTGACAGTGAGTATACACATTCTCACCGTACTGTACAATAGCTCAAATGTGGACGGATAGATGTGGATCATCATCAGTCATTTCCGGTGACTTTACAAGCAAATATTCTGAAAGTTAAATCTGCACATTACTTTTGTTAAAATCTCTCATTTTGGTCATCTGCATGGTTGAGTGTTGTTAAATGTTATGTATGCATGGTTTGGACTCGCTGTCTCATCAGTGGCTCACTGCTGTTCCGGCTGCTAATGTCAGTAAAGCCCGTCTCATTGAAAGCAGGAAGTATCCCCGAGGAGTCGGTCTGTAAAGAGGGTCCAGCTCCATTTATGGACAGAAAGTCATGGGTCCGAGCTTTTTAGTCTGACAGTGTTCACCCTCGGGCTCTGACTGCGGTTCAGCTGAGCTGCAGTTAGATTACATGCTTCTTTTTTTTGTCAGGCATCCGTTAGCTTTTTAGGAATAGGATCAGAAAGATGGATTTTATGCTGCCGATCTGGGCTGGTTATCGTGATGCGAGCTCAGTTAAAGGCTCTTTGTGTACAGTACCAGTAGGGATGGGTACCGAGTAAGAAGGGATTCTTTCACAACAGTGACCCGCTCGCTGTACATTATCCTGCTTATTACACAGCTACTTACTGAAGAAATCAATATTTTGACACAAAAATGGTCCTCCAGAGTCCGACATCAGAACTGCGCCCATAGCAACAGTCTGTTATACGCAGCAACGGTCTGTTATACGTAGCAACGGTCTGTTATACGTAGCAACGGTCTGTTATGCGTAGCAACGGTCTGTTATGCGTAGCAACGGTCTGTTATGCGTAGCAACGGTCTGTTATACGTAGCAACGGTCTGTTAAACGTAGCAACGGTCTTTGATACGTAGCAACGGTCTGTTAAACGTAGCAACGGTCTGTTAAACATAGCAACGGTCTGTTAAACGTAGCAACGGTCTGTTATACGTAGCAACGGTCTGTTAAACGTAGCAACGGTCTGTTATACGTAGCAACGGTCTGTTATACGTAGCAACGGTCTGTTATACGTAGCAACGGTCTGCTATACATAGCAACGGCCTGTCCGTCATGGCGGCCGCGGCTAATGCTAAACGTGAAGTATAAAGTAGTAATAAGATGGAGCTCAGAAATGGAGGAGCAACTCGTGGATTTGTGGCAACAACACAAGTGTTTATTTAACGTGTCTCCACCTTCCTGCCCGTCGTCGGCCATGTTTGTTTACACTAAAGTCACGTTTGATAACGAGAGATTCTGCAAGATTTCCGGGTTTTTTTTTAGTCAGGACTCTTGTTTGTTCATGAATGAATTTGTTAGTGTGTGGTGTTGCTGTTTTGGCCAAATCGTTGTTCTCCACACACTATAGGAACAAAACTGTTACATTTAACGTAGCATGTCGTTTTGTGTGGGGACTCTCTCTGTTGGCCAGCCTTTAGCCAAACAGGTATAATCAGGTAGGAAGCGTAAACATGTGTCATATAAGTGGGAACATGTTGTTGGTGATGGAGGGAGGAAACAGGTAGAGACAGGATGACTGACTGCTGTGATGAGGCTGCTTCCTGCTACCAAGCCATCTGAGAGAAATACTATATAAGGGCTCTATGGTGTGTGTTTTCTGAGGGTGGTGGGGTGGGGGGGGGGGCTTCTGTCACCCGGAAATTTCAGGAAACACACTCTCTAATAATCCCCTATAGTCAGTCACCCATAGCATTCCATAGAGCTGCTCTGTTTCCTATTAAGGGGCCACGGGTGGCAGCTCTAACTGGTGTACAGGAAGGTGACAGGGGCTTAGTGGGATGGAGGGATAGACTGATGAAGGCCACTGGCCCCCGGCAGGTTTATGCTCCTTCCTCTCCTCCCTTAATGTGAATAAATCCCTTACAATAACACGGCTGTGAGCTGATCTGAGCTGATCTCTTCTTTTCTCTCCACTTGTTCCTCACTTAGCCTTCAGTTTTCTTTGCACTGGGGTGATCCCATCTTCTTCATCCCCTCTCTCTCTCTCTCTCTCTCCTCTTGCTCACTTCTTCTCTGCATCTTGTTCCCCTTATATACACACAGCCTGTTTAACCTTTTAAGTCTTTCGCTCTCTCTCCAGGTTTCCCATTAACTATTTCTCTTACCTTAGATTTCTTGATCCTTCTTGTTCTGGTCATACTACGAATGTTCTCTGTGGAAAAGCACACAGAACAGAAGCATTTGAAATTGAAATGTTGAAAGGAATGTCAAAGATAACACGTTAACACAAATTAGTTTTAATGCCACTCATTTGTTTAATGCAACTTGTGATTTTTAGGTTGTAGCGGGCTCAGTTAGAGTGAAGATACTGGAATCATATTAAACTAGAAAACCTAAGCAATCCGTTGGTACCAACCATGTCCATGTCTAAATAACGCTCCAAACGTTTGGTGAGGAAAAACTGTCATGGCCATTTTCAAAGGGGTCCCTTGACCTCTGACCTCCAGATATGTGAATGTAAATGGGTTCTATGGGTATCCACGAGTCTCCCCTTTACAGACATGCCCACTTTATGATAACAAGTACCTGCAGTACCTGTGAGGGTTTCTGGACAATATCTGTCATTGTTTTGTGTTGTAAATTGATTTCCAGTAATAATTATACACGTTTGCATAAAGCAGCATATTTGTCCTCTCCCATGTTGATAAGAGTATTAAATACTTGACAAATCTCCCTGTAAGGTACATTTTGAACAGATAAAAATGTGCGATTAATTTGCGATTAATCTTCCTGTGTGTCTCTCGCCCCTCTCTCTCTCTCTCCCAGTGCTACATGTTCCACATGTACGTCGGTGTGAGAGCAGGAGGAGGGATCGGTGACCAGATCGAGGACCCGGCGGGTGACGAGTACGAGATCTATCGCATCATCTTTGACATCACCTTCTTCTTCTTTGTCATCGTTATCCTCCTGGCCATCATCCAGGGTGAGAGATCACACACACACACACACACACACACACACACTGAGTGTACAGAAGGGTGCTTACCCATGGAGATGACTCCCTTTTGTTGTTATGCTGGTTAATTATAACTATAAAAAGCACCTGAAGAGCTAAAACTAGTCCTGAACCACCTCCTAATAGTCTGGGTCAGATCCACATCTAGCAGTTGTTATTATGGGTGTTGGTGGGAAGAACAAATGTAGTGGGAGGTGAGTTCTTACATCAGGAGGGTCTGACATCTGGGACTTGAGGTGAGTCGGCTGCTGAACAGTGAGCTCTGATGTTGGGAGCTGAAAGAAATGTCAAAGGTTGTCAAAGGTCACTGTGACCTCACAAAACACGTTATTGGCCATAACTCAAGAATTCATATGCTGATTATGACGATTTCACAGAAATGTCTAATAGGACTTTGTTGACATCCGCCGTGCGCGCCGCTCGTGCACGCTTTTAGTGCATGTGAGCGTACCCCACTAGCTTGCTTATGGCCGCCGCTCTGCACTGCTCTCACACAGCGGTTACAGCTGATAACGCCGTCCCGACCGACGCCGTCGTCGCGGAAACATAGCGCCCATCCTCCGGTTCCCCCTCAGGTTAACACTGTTAGCTCTATTGTTGTTATTTGCACTGTTAGCGCTGTTAGCACCGTTAGCTGCGAGAATTCTGTCATCTTAATAATTTTATTATTTACACTGGTGCTTTTCCCATTTTAACATTTGGTTTCTTTCCTCATTATATTTCTTTAAGAATGATCAATTCTTACTGAACTTATGTTTAATAATTATCATATTTACCAACAAAACGTAGCTATTCCAGCTTAATTTTTACACTACTTGCTAACTACAGTACATGCACTGGTTGCAAATTGTCAACCATCACATGGAGGGATAATATACTATAATATACTATACTAAACTATACTCAGTGGTCATTGTGCGACAACCTGAAGTTACCATGGGTCAAATGTGATATTTTAAGCTTCACATTGACTTTGTTTTGAGGCTGCATTTAATATTCTGTCTTTGTTTCACATAAACCAAATAAAGTTGTGATCATTATTATGATAGTTATATGAAGACTGTACTATATACATACATCCAGTACTTTTTAATGTCCATTGGAGTCCAGTTAGCTAACCTCTACACTGCTGTGGTTCCAGGGTTGATCATTGATGCGTTTGGAGAACTGAGGGATCAGCAGGAGCAAGTGAAAGAAGACATGGAGGTGAAAAGACACACATTCTTTACTACTTATTATACAACACATGAACTGGCAGATTGTTTTTTTACATCCTGATGCAGGTTGCAATTAAACAGCCGATAGGGGTCACAAGTAAAGAGTCGCAGGTACATGTTTTGGGTATAATGATACTTCAGCATCACTTTAAATCTTCCATGTTTGTCTTCCAGACCAAATGTTTTATCTGTGGAATAGGTAACGACTACTTCGACACAGTGCCACATGGCTTTGAAACGCACACGCTACAGGAGCACAACCTAGCCAACTACTTGTGAGTACATCTGGAGTTTCTGTGTGTACTTGTACCTCTAACGTAGTGCCAAACTATAATGACTGGGAGTTTTTCATGTAAACACTAGTGTGGCTGTTTGAGGTTGCTTGTACTCAGTGAATGCAAGATTCTGGGAGCTGACCCCCCCCCACATGCCCCAATGCCACTGAATGTATGGATAATGTGCAAACAGTCTATAGACAACAAGATGGCCGACACATTTCTCCGCTGTATGATTTGATGATTTTTGTAAACTCATTTCTGGGTTTTAGGACTCGTTCCTGTAGCTCTCCATTGTTTGACTGGAGAAGTTTCGGTACTATTTGGGACTGGGTTATTTCAGTCGATATCTTAAAAGGTATCAAGTACCGATACCCAGCCTAGGATTGGATTCATGGTGATAATTCACCCCAAATCTATATTTTCTATATTTTGTTTAGCCCAATTTATGGAAATATACTCCGCTACCACCAGCTTCACAGCGTTGAGCTCTGTGTTGATAGTTCAACTCAGAAATAGTGAGGGTTGGATTTTATTTAACATCAGGCTCTGTTGGTGTGTGTTTGTGCATGTGTGTGTGTGTGTGTGTGTGTGTGTGTGTGTGTGTGTGATAATATTGTCAGTGGATATGTTTTTCTAATGTGTGTGTCTGTGTGTTTTTCAGATTCTTTGTGATGTATCTCATCAACAAAGATGAAACAGAGCACACAGGCCAGGTAAACCAGCTCCTCTTCCTTTGGTCTCAGTAACTATACATTACTGTGGTATTGTAATGTGGTTAGTAGCTACAGCTCAGCTTCAAACTTCCCTCAAGTGTTTCTGATCCTGACTGTCATTACATGTCGCCGGTTTATTCATCTGTCAATCGTTCATCATCAGAAATGTATGAACTACATGCGAAAGACAAATACCCATAAATAGAAGCTGACAGAGGCATTTGTTTTCAATTTACAAACGGGGTGGTATATGACATTAGGATCTACAAGCCAAATGCCAACTACACAACCATCCGGACATAGATAAGCTAGCTAATGTTATGCTAACAAAACGCCCATTAAAACTGCATATTTAATCTACCGGTATCTTGCTAAATGAAACCCATAACGTTAGCCTACCTCTGTCTGACTGTATGCTATATATATATATACTACATTTTGGCTTTTGAATCTTATTAACTGTGCAGTTTTTTGCGTTAGCTTTTGACACTTGCAGTAAACAGCCAGCGGAGCGCGCTCTTAAACTTTATCCTCTAAAAATGGACGACTTGCTGACATCACATTCCCGTTCCCTATACTAGCTGACATGAAAGAACAATTAAAACTTGTCCAACTGAAACTAATTCCTGAAGACCTCTCTCCATTCTGATCGTAGATCAGCCAAGGCGACCTCTACTTCATGTACTGTGTTTACTGGCGAATTACAGCCATGCGTAAAGCGTAGCCTATAGCGCCAACTTCTGACCAAACTACGCTGCCTAGTTGATGGAAACAGACGTAATTTGCATGTCTTTTTTGCGACATTTCAAAAGTTTGCTTAAAATTCTCTTGACAATGGAAACACGGCTAATGAGTTTGGCTAATCGGAACAGGTAGAAACACTTTCGCGCTGGTCGTACGACAGTTTTTTCAAGCATACGACATTATTATAATATAATATAATGTTTTAACGATCATACCTTCAGTCTATAGGCTACCCCCTAACACTGCTACTGCAAATACTATTATGCACTTACTAATAAGAGCAATCAGAATAACAGGCAAATAGCAGTACATAAATAAATAATGGTAACTATAAATATTATTATATTAATATTAGTTATGATGATAGTACAGCAATTATAAAAATCAAAATAATCTAATATCATAATAATAATAATAATACTAGTTTTTAATAATTACCTGATGATTGATTGAATCCCACCATATCGAAGGACAGACCGGTGATCCATGAACCGGAAGCAGTGACGATCTGTGGGAAAAGAAAAGAAATCGTAACGTTAACTTAACGTTACTCCTGGTAGATCATAAACGTCTGAATATAAAACGACCCGTTGAAATTGGTTTAAAAATGTAGAAGTTATAGTGCTTTTTATCCGGAGAAATGGCAGCTCCACCGTTCACAGTTTCAAGTTTGCTTAAAATTCATGTTTGAAGCTTCCACTGCTGTTACTAACCTCAGTAGCTGACTCTAAATATGTTGTATATGATGTAATCCCTTCCTACCTCCTCCCATCTGTGTGTCTTAAAGGAGTCTTACGTATGGAAGATGTACCAGGAGCGTTGCTGGGAGTTTTTCCCCGCTGGCGACTGTTTCCGGAAACAGTACGAGGATCAGCTCAACTGATCTGTTCTTGGGAGCAGCAAACTCTTTCATACTGTAACCTGTTCAAAGGCCCTCTACAGCCATCTTCCCTTTGCTTATCCCTCAAACCTTTCTTACTGCTCTCTAAGGGGGGGGTCCCTGTTCTACCGAACAACGGGTTCTACACTCGGCTCCACCTCCCAGGCTGGGAGGAACTACATCTCCAGCCTCCTCGGCAGGCCCCGCCCCCTAAGCCTTTTCTCCCAGCTCTTCCTCATCCAGGCACTCGACTCGCCGGCTCTGCCCAAACTTCCAGCACACTTTGTTTGGAATGCTTCGAACTCTGACTTTGTACATAGAAAACATCAGAGTATATGCTGTACAATATGTGACTGGTGGCACGTCAAGGTTTTCGGCTCAGATGATGACTTCTTTGCTTCATCTTATTCTACATTCACAGTAACAAGCAAAAAATACTATAAGGAATAATAATGGAGCACGGCAACAAAAGGAAGGACAAGACGGAGAAGAGAGAGAATACTTCCTGAAAGACTTTCAGGACAATGATCGATACACAAAGAGCAGGCGTTAGTATGACGATGTTTACGACTTTTCATGTGTACAATGCACGTTGCATGTAGGTGCAGGGGGTGGACACAAAAAAAGGAACACCTGTACAACCCTGCGGTAATCCAACACAACAGCTCTGCAATAATCGGACCTTTGAGAAGCGTCAGCTTGTGTTAAGACTGTTAAAGAGGCGATTAAACTCTGAGGTATCTTTTTTTGTAGTTTGTGACACAAGTGGGAAAATATAAGGTGCCTCTACATAATAATCTAACACCACGAGTGGAGTCGACACCTCTCACTGTCGACAAAAAACTGAACATCCTGAACAAATAGGGCCGTTGTACTGGATCGAATTAAAGTAGAGTTTACGGGTGTTGATGTTGTGTCCACACCCTGTACATGCCAACACTGTGTGTGAAGGGCTCCTTAACTAAGTGTTCACATCGCTAGCAACATGGTCCATTTTGTTCCAGCGGAGCTGAGCGACCTTGGAAACTCAGCCAAAGTACGGACGTCAACAAGTCATAATCCTCCATCAGCTTGCAAGTTATCTACATCTCTTTTTTTCTTTGGAAAGACTACAGATATATAAATAAATAAATAAACGTCCCCAAAACTATGCTTGCAAAATCCATTATTGACATGTTTGTAAGCTGATTTTTTTTTTTTCCTCTTATTTAATCTTTTGCCCCAGTAGCAGCACGGCCTTAGGATAGACACGTCTGTCCGTCCAACACTCTGGTCCAGATCTATATACAGTATGTAGGCAACTACTAGAGAGATTACCATGAATGTTACTAAGCACATGACATAACGCCAACATCAAGACAAACCTTTAGTCCCACTACTGGTCACCGCCATAGACATATATACACAGATGCCGCACTGCAGCGATATGTCAACAAGGGCGCCATATTGGACAGGGCAAGACTGTCCTGTAACCCAATACAAGTGAACGAGGGATAAGAAGCACTATAACGTCTATATTTATCAACCGATTTCAAGTCGTTATTATATTAAAGGGTTTATAGTCTACGTTGAGTAGAAAAATAAACTTTTTTCTATATATATAATATAATATAATGTTTTAGCGATCATGATTTCAGTCTATAGGCTACCCCTTAACACTGCTACTGCAAATACTATTATGTACCTACTAATAAGAGCAATCAGAATAACAGGCAAATAGTAGTACATAAATAAATAATGGTAACTATAAATATTAGTATATTAATATTAGTTATGATCTGAATTCATTGAAATATGATGGTGATAATAAAGCAATTATAAAAAACAAAATAATCTAATAGCATAATAATAATAATACTAGTTTTTAATAATTACCTGATGATTGATTGAATCCCACCACATCGAAGGACAGACCGGGGATCCATGAACCGGAAGCAGTGACGATCTGTGGGAAAAGAAAAGAAATCGTAACGTTAACTTAACTCGTAGATCATAAACGTTTATACACTCGTACAGGGTTACAGGTCTGTCTTGCCCTGTCCAATATGGCGCCCACGTTAACGTACGGCCCAGGAGTCAATGTGGCGTCTATGTATATGTTGGTGCCTTCAAATGGAACTCGTGAGCTCGTGTTTACAACATGGGAAGTTGTGTACACGATATGCTTGGCATTCAAGTGGTCAAGTCGTGAGAACACCGCTGCTAAGCAACGGCAATATTAACGTTACTGTCGGCGTCTAGAAGCCACAGAGGCTAACAATTTAGCAAGTGGGCAACATAATGCATGAAATGCAAAGGTATAATGACAGAGGAGAAAGATGAGGCCATCAACATTTTCCTCAGACATATTATAAAATTACCTAGAAAAACAATATACGACTAAAATTACAATAAATTAACTTATTATGCACCAAAAAATGAACTTCCATGGCCTCCACCATTTCTGACAACGTCAACAAACACGTCACAAGTGGTGAACTCGGAGCTTTCGGAAACTTTCCACTTCCAAGGTCGTGAATACGACATGAGGGGGGATTCATATGGGCTCAATTCGTAAACACGGTAAACACGACCCCATTTGAAGGCACCACATGTCTATATGTCTATGGTCACGGCCCTAAGAATAGCTAAATAGTGAGCATGTTTGTTCTGTCCAGTAGTATTGTGGTGTGTAAGTAACATAACAGCCTCTAGGTGTCACTAGTGGGGGGTCTTTTTTCAATTAGGGCTTGTGCTGTACATTTGTTAATCAAATGATGTAGTTTTATGAAAAAGCAATACCAAAGCAGCAAAAAAAAAAGTGTTGTCTGTGTAAGACTTTATAGCTGCAGACAAAGTTAGCGCGCACTTGTTAGCTAAAGATAAATAATCAGACAGACTGGAGCAAACCAATCAGTCAAAGACAAAATGATCAATGTATGGATGGAAGCAGAGGGAGGGAGGGGGGACGGGAGGATACAGTGCCTTACTAAGCCAGAGGGGGAGTTATGCAAGCTGGAGGAGGAGGAGAGGAATGTCACATAAATACGATGTAAAGACCGAGGACGGGTGGCGGGGTGTTAGAAAGTATGGAGATGGACGGAGAGAGAGAAAAGCCCCCAGGACTTATTGGAAATATAAAATGACTGGCGTGTCTCACTGGTCCTTAAGCAGTTTTTGGTGAAGACTTGAGTAGAAATATCACATTTAACATAATTTCAAATTTCAGTTGTGCTTGCTTTATAGCTTTATGCAGTGCAAAAAAAGGGTGTTACAGTTTAAAAAATGTACAATTCAATATGGTTTAATCAATTCTGTTTGATTATACAGTACTGTCAGATGGTCTTTAAGTTGTCTTGTAAAGTATAAAGTACAGTATTGCAGCCCAGTCGCACAGCAGTTCATGAAATAGTCACGAAATTTAATGTATTGATTCGTGCGCATAGACATGAATTTTACTTTCTTTTTCGTGATGGTCAGCACGAAACCGATTTGTATGTAATCCACGTAACTGTGAACCAAGAAGTACAAAGAGCGGAGAACGCCACGTAGGGAGGAGGTTGGGATGGAAGGTCGAGTCAAAAAACACAGGACTCTCGCCAAGGAGACCGGTGTCGGTGTCCTGTGTGAAACCACAGGTCAAAGTTGATTTATTTGTCACGTAACTTCCGTACTGAAGTTACAGCACTTCTGGAGGGGTTCCTAAACTTTTTGGCTCCAGGGACCCCTTATAGGGGAGAACATTTTCCAAGGAGCCCCTCTTAAGGGGGGTCTTACACCTAAAGAAGTTGTAGTTTTATTGCCTAAACCTAAAAAAGTTGTAGTTTTATTGGCTCAACCTAAAGAAGTTGAAGTTTTATTGGCTAAACCTAAAGAAGTTGAAGTTTTATTGGCTAAACCTAAAGAAGTTGTAGTTTTATTGGCTAAACCTAAAGAAGTTGAAGTTTTATTGGCTAAACCTAAAGAAGTTGTAGTTTTATTGGCTAAACCTAAATAAGTTGTAGTTTTATTGCCTAAACTTAAAGAAGCCTTTTTGTTTGTGTTCAAAATGTGACGTTTCAATCAGTTTTACAACATGTTAGAACGTGTTTCACTTTCACAACGTAGTAGGCCCCTACTGACCCACATCTATGGTACTATGCTCTATAGCGACTGATCTATTTAATGGCCTGATAACAGTCGTATCGGGTGCATATGTTGGATTGTACACTGATTTTTTTTTTTCTACTTTGTATTTTAATTGTTACACCCCTCACTGCAGATCAGGAGGATTAACTGACCGTGTTTAACCTTCCATACAACGCATTTCATGACAAAGTTTGTAGGATTTGGGTGCACAGACAAGGGCCGAATGAATAATATCAGAAAATAATAATATCACAAACAAAATAATCTATTTAAAGCATAATTATTAGTGCAGTATTATTTATTTTTTACTGATTCATTCCTCAGTGATAGGAAGTGTGTGTTGATTGAATGAATGCTCAGAGCTGACAAATGTTCAACAAACCTGGAAACATTTTCAAATAGGGATTGTTTATCTGAAGTTTATTATTTATTTTTTTTGGTGATGATCTTATGCAATACAGCGAAGGGAATTACTCTTTTTGTATAGACGCTCTCAGAAAAAAAAAATGCCATTGCATGTTTATTATGCAGGTTTAATTAATATAACAAAGACACTGAATCTGTGTCACCCATAAATTGTTTGATAGGATTATTTAAGATGAATTAAGATTTCTGTATTATTGTATTTAAGTGTTGTGGGCTTCATTGTAACTCTTCAAGTCATTTGCCACAAGTACATCCCTCAGAAAAAAAAGAAAAAAGAAAGTGGCTCCAGCTTTTCTCTCACTTAACCATCTCTGTTTTAATATAGTCGAAGGTTTGTTTAAGTATTATTTGGTTTTAAGCTCAAGCAATAGCCCTTCAGGGAGTGTACGGGAGGCGACTGACCATTGTAAATTGCAAACAAAAGGCAAAACGAATAAAAGCTTGCTTAACTTTGTCTCAATCTAAAATAAAATTATTTATTCATTTATTATCTATGTATTTTATTTACTTAAATAATGGTAAGGAAATAAAACTGAGGTCCTGTTAAATTAGTTTACCTCTTAATCTTAAATGTGCAATATACAGATATTTTGTTGGCTCTTTGCACAAAACCATCATTACATACATGCAGGCACTCGTCTGTTTCAGCTTTCTAAAACAGGTAGAGGCCCTTTTTTATAAACTTACGGAGAATGTAACATTTTAATCATTAATCGCAAATTAATCACATTTTTTATCTGTTCAAAATGTACCTTAAAAGGAGATTTGTCAAGTATGTAATACTCTTATCAACATGGGAGTGGACAAATATGCTGCTTTATGTAAATGTATGTATATATTTATTATTGTAAATCAATTAACAACACAAAACAATGACAGATATTGTCCAGAAACCCTCACAGGTACTGTATTTAGCATAAAACAATATGCTCAAATCATAACATGGCAAACTGCAGCCCAACAGGCAACAACAGCTGTCATTCACATATCTTGAGGTCAGAGGTCAAGGGACCCCTTTGAAAATGGCCATGACAGTTTTTCCTCGCCAAAATTTAGAGTTAACTTTGGAGCGTTATTTAACCTCCTTTGTGAGGAGCTAGTATGACATGGTTGGTACCGATGGATTCATCAGGTTTTCTAGTTTCATATGATACCAGTATCTTCACTCTAGCTTTAAAACTGAACCCGCTACAACCTAAAAATCGTAAGTTGTGTTATTATCACGTTAACTTTGGCAGCCCTAGTTTAAATAATAACGTAACTAGCGTAAATAAATAACGACTTTCGATTTCTTACGTAACGTTACTCAACAAGCATTTTGTCTGTATATTTATTTCATAATGTCTTATTAAATATTTAACATTTTGAGTGTCCATAATAAGCGACCTACAGTATGCTGCAGTTAGCCGTATATGCTACGAATGTCCAGCGATACTGGCGATCAGTAGCCCCTAGGCAACAAAACTACTTGGTTAGATTTGACATTTAGGGTTAAAATAACTACAGAAGTGGCGTTACTTAAGTACGGACATTACGAGACGAATAAGTCAACGATGACTTCTGGTTTCACACGGGACACGAACAGCTGTCTCTTGAGTGAAAAGTTTGGTGTTTTTAGACAAAACCGTCCACCACGACCTCGTCCCTACGCAGACTTTGTCGCTCTTTATGCTACGTCACCTGTCCTGACTCACGATTACGTGGATTTACATACGAATTATAGTGTTGTATATTTTCGGTGGGTATAGCTACGAACAGTGTATGAGAACAGCCTGAATAACAACACGCTTGCTAATAAAAGCACTATGAAAAACATCATTACATCATAGAATTTGCTTACAAATACAGGCCGCTAAAGAGCCATCTTTACTGATTGCACCTTTAATGCTGAGTGAGGATGCGATTTACATTTAGCACAGACGACTATATACAAGTATGATAACACGGTGTTACAGCTGCAACCAACCAGTGTGGAGTATGTATAGCCTATTGCAGTGCGCTCATTATGCCATGCTGATGTCCTGCCTATTTTTTACTTTTTATTTCCATTGTAACACCACATCAGACTGAATACTTAGTGGTATTTTGCTCATGTAAAAATAAATATTTTCCATATTTACCACAGAGGGGGGGGGCATGTTTAGTTTGCCACACAGTAGTGCACTTTTTGAGCAGGCTGTTGCTACTTCTGAGAGATAAATGTATAAAGAGGGGACTGAGTCTACGAGTAACGAATGGATTTGCATGATTTTGAGAATAAAACTTTATTTATTAACTTGTGAGGAGTATAGAATATTCTTAATTGAAGTCTATCAATGCTTTGTGACTACTTGCAGGCTGTGGACCCAATTACATACATGCTTGATCAACTCATTTCTGACTATGTGTAATAGAAATAGTGTCCTCTCTGGACCTGGTGGACATGTACTGCTGGATTTAACATTATAGACACGAGCACTGACTATTTTGTGTAACAATTTAGCCACAAATTCACTTGTTTTTGTCGTGTCATTTGAGCACTGAAAAAAGTTGAGAACAGCTCAACTGTATTTGTAGCGCATCAAGCAGCGACAAGAAAATGCCTCGTAGCCTGTTGCTGTGTCGCTTGTAGTGTGAACACTGCATAAGAATTTCTCCTTAAATGTCTTCAAATAAAACACAAAATGTCACACATATCTTATTTTCTAATACGTAAGTCCTAGCCACCAGAAAAAAATCATTAGAGTATATGATTATAGCTTATAGACTATAGGTCTAAACGCCAGGATTACTAACTGCTGAGTACCCATGTGACGAACATTAAGTACTCCAGAAAGAGCCTTAAACCTGCAGTAGGCAGTATATTTTTGGCATCATTGGGCAAAAATCCCATAATAACCTTTCAGCATATTGTAATTCAAGTGTTCTGAGAGAAAACTAGACTTCTGCTCCTCCTCATGGCTCTGTTCTCAGGCTTTAAAACATCTAGCCCGTGACGGGAGACTTTGACCAATCACAGGTCATTTCAGAGAGAGAGAGAGCGTTCCTATTGGCTGTGCTTCATCTGGTGGGCGGTGCTTGGTATTTCGGGTCACAAACTCTCATTTTACAGCTAAACAGTAAATACAAGATGATTCTGAGAACATCTGAGGAGAGAAATAGGCATTACAGTAACAGAATATTGATTCATATTTGATCAGCGCTGCCTAGTTTGAAGCGTTTGATCGGAGTTCGAGAGTGATTGACAGCTGCTCAGAGACGGCAAGGCTCCAGCTCGGCTCTGATTGGTTGTTTTCCTCCGGTCTGTGAAATCCTGCAGATGCCGTTAGGAGCACCAGAGGAACATGATTTTTTTCAGATTACCCGTCTCCTGCAGTACTGTCGGGGTATAGCGACCGTTCTATAATCTGCCTACTGCTGCTTTAACACTTGTGATATCGGTGTTGTTGTAAAGGTGGAGGAGTAACTGGATGGTTCAGAGGAAGAGCAAACTAAGGCCAGCCCTGTCTGCTTTTGTCTCTTTCTGTTTCTTCCTCTCTGTCGTTCTCACACTAACTTAAACACGTGCACGCTGACACACACACACACACACACACACACACACACACGGTCCCTTCATTATGTGGAGATTGACTGTTTGCTGGATGGATGGATGCTTGATGAATTCTTCAGGAGCTCTCCTGACCAAAGAAGGCCATATAATTGGCCACTCTCATACAGTGTGTGGAAACAAGCCAATGGCCAAACTCTCATGACCCCAAAACACACACACACACACACGCACGCACGCACGCACACACGCACACACACACACACACACAGAACAGTGAGTGTCCAACAAGGAAGTAACGTCTCAGTTGTTGTCCTCTTGTTAAGCTCAGAGAATAGATTAAGGACTGAGGTGAAGGTGAAGTGCTTCGAAGAAATCACCAGATATATATAATAGTAGTGCTGATTACACAAACAATAGAGAGGCGAAGTCTCTCCCTGTTGCTTGATTATGGGCCTTAGTTGCTTAATATAAGTAAGTAAAGGGAAAACAGCAAAAGGCTAAACTGCAAATATTTTTAAAATCCAATTTGTACCTAGATTTTCATAGTGATTTTTCATCCACCTTTAAAAAAATTGTATTATTCAAAATAAACAGATAATTGCTGTTGTTTTTTTTAAACTAAAGCTGAAAATAATGAGCCCCAAACGTAATGCAATCCAAGACAACAGCCCTGCATTAAAGCTGAAGTAGGCGAGATTTGAGCAAATATGATTTAAAAAAAGTTATTTTTATTAAACGGTCGCTATATCCTGACAGTAGAGCATGAGACAGACAATCTGAAAATAAATCATGTTCCTCTGTGTCCTCCGGTGCTCCTAACGGCATCTGTGAGATTTCACAGATCGGAGGAAAACTACCAATCAGAGCCGAGCTGCCGTCTCTGAGCAGCTGTCAATCACTCGCAAACTCCGACCAAAAGGTCATACTAGGCAGCGCTGATCAAATATGAATCAATATTCTGTTACTGTAATGTCTATTTCTCTCCTCAGATGTTCTCAGAAACATCTTGTAGTTACTGTTTAGCTGTAAAATTAGAAAGTTTGTGACCCGGCAGCCATGTTGAGATCAAGATGAGGAAATACCAAGCACCGCCCACCAGCCGGAGCATCATTTTACAGCTAAACAGTAACTAAGATGTTTGTGAGAACATCTGAGGAGAGAAATAGACATTACAGTAACAGAATATTGATTCATATTTGATCAGCGCTGCCTGGTTTGACCGTTTGACGGAGTTCGCAAGTGATTGACAGCTGCCTTCGTTAAATGAACAGCCAATAGGAACGCTCTCTCTCTCTGAAATGACCTGTGATTGGTCAAAGTCTCCCGTCACGGGCTAGATTTTGTAAAGCCTGAAAACAGAGACATGAGGAGGAGCAGAAGTCTAGTTATCTCTCAGAACACTTGAATTCCTGAAATGTTATTGTGGAATTTTTGCCCAATTATGCTAAAAATATTCCTCCTAATGCAGCTTTAAATGAATATGGCTTCAAAACACACCCTATTATAATTTTTATATTATTAATAAACTACCAAACATATGATCAATAAGAACTACGGCAACTCTTCAGACCAAAATCAGCCCTACGTTGAAGCAGCGCAGCTCCTATAAAACACATATATATACTGTAATTTTGTATATATGTATTTTGACCCGTCACAGGCTACTCAGGCTTGTCATGTACCAGCCCAGATGTGAGAGGTTCTGCTGCAGACTGTAGCACAGCAGCAAGTCAAAGGCGGAGCTGGACGTTCCCGTCAGTCACACACACCAACTGAACAGTCTGAGCCTCAGCAGACAGAAGCATGCTGCATGAGCAGAGCTGAGCTTCACAGCAGGATACCAGCATATTGGATACTGGGATACCAGAGTGGTAGACTGGTAAGTGCATTTCATTACAGCAACTCACCATTTGGCTTTTTGCTTTCTTGAATTATTAAATATGATAAATGCTGCAGGGGGCACAAATAGTATGACAGACAGACAGGGGCTTTAACTAAAAATAAACATCCATACCTAATTAGGAAAATACATGAAATGCATTAACCTCTTGATTTTCATCTTTTCATCTATTTATTTAAAATTTTCTAAATTAAAAAAACACTTTATGATAGCATCAAATACTGTAAAGTTTATCCGCTTGTTCCAACAAATGTGAATATATACATTTTCTCATTTTTTATGCTTACACGTATCATGCAAAACAAACGAAATATAGTTTCAGTAAATTAAAGCAATTTTTGGAACTATATACACACATATAGTTCCAAAAATTTTGAATCTGTTTTCCAGTCCAGAAAAGCGTCCTCGATCATTACTGAACCACAACAGTGCAACTGGGCTCTAAATATGGAGTTAGTCCCTCTGCGGTCCACTCAGTGGTTAGATCAAAGGTCATACTAGGCAGCGCTGATCAAATATGAATCAATATTCTGTTACTGTAATGACTATTTCTCTCCTCAGATGTTCTCAGAAACATCTTGTAGTTACTGTTTAGCTGTAAAATTAGAAAGTTTGTGACCCCGCAGCCATGTTGAGATCAAGATGAGGAAATACCAAGCACCGCCCACCAGCCGGAGCATCATTTTACAGCTAAACAGTAACTACACTGAAAAAAAAAGTCCTTTGGATTTACTCGATTTTAATGTGGACATCGGTCCCACACCATCAGAATGTGGCCATCTGACATAATTTTCCTCTTCTCCTCAATTAATTATTGCTCATCAAACCAACATATTTCATTCACATTAGACTGTTTAAAAGAATCACGTTGATTCAACACATTATTTTTCAGTTACCGTAATACCAATTTATTGTGTAATGTTAAAGTAATTTCATCATGTCCAGGGTACATGATTTACAACTGTAACTCCAACTTGATTTCTTAATGCTGATATTATTCAAAGGTATTGTGTAACTTTAAAACAATTCCATTATGTTCCTGGTACGCGAGTTAGGTCTGTAAATCTAACTTGATTTGTTAAAGTTAACTCTAAACAAACATATTGTAGATCGGTTCCATGTTGCGGTTAAGTGTGTGCAAATACAAAACCATAAATGTAAAAAAGCTGATTTGCATTGACAAAAAAAGGCAGAGTCAGAGTTCTGTACCAACATTTTTCTATATTGAGCCCTGCATCAACAGCAGTGGATTCAAACACAAAAACATAATGCAAACCACACAACTGTTTGTGGTTTCATCAAACAGTGGATTCACAACAGAAAAAATGTAAATTCTGCATAAAGGGCAATGGATTCACAATACATACAATTTTCACAGTGTATCAATAGGAGCATATACTTTACATACTTCAAACGTATCTTCAGAGTGGATTAAGAACAGCAAATACAGTTATAAAGTGTAAACAGTGTAAACTGTTGTCACAGTAGATTTAAAAGTGCAAATACAAAAACTGTCAACTGTTACCACAAACAGCACATTTTCAAGAGCAAATACAAAACTAGAATAACACTATCTCACAGGTAAAGTAAATATGGCACAAAGTGAATTAGGCAAATTTGCCTCAAAGCTGTTTACTCTGCACAGACACACACACACACAAAAATGATTAGATGTCAGACATACATACATTTTAGATTTCAAATTCAGTGGTAAAAGCCTACGTTTCAATTACTGAGTGCAACAGGTATGCAAATTTATAATACAAAAATGTTTGATAAAATAGAGTTGGATAGGAAAAAAGGAGTTAAATTCAATACTTTTAAATACCTTTTTAAAGACAAATTTGATCTACATTTCAGGCTGACTTTTAGCTAAATCACCTTTTCCCAATTCAAACCATCACTGCAGGTCAGTATAAAGGTCAGTACTGTATATCTGGTCCAGATATATCTGTCAAATGTTGACAAAATAAATTAAAAAAGTTTATGTTTAAATTAAGACCTCATGAATTCATATTTAAGACTTTTTAATGACTTAAGTCAAGTTTCTATTGAAATGAAGATCTCGTGAATCATATTTAAGATTTTTTAATGAGTTATAAGCCCAATACTATACAATTTAATTTCAGACATATAAAAAATGTTTAAGGACCTGCAGACACCCTGGAATAGAGTAGGTTGGAACAGGTATTACATAAAAAATTATGTATATATATATATATATATATATATATAAAACTTATAACATGCAGGCAGAAAGAAGGTGCTGCACCTTCCTTTTCAAATATAAACAAAAAAGGCAGCTGCACTACCAAAATTCAAAACACATGAATTTATCACATCCAAATCAATTGATAGATCTTTGAATACAAGGACTAACATTAAACAACATCTAAATGTGCTTATTATATTATAATTGCTATTTTCCATCTATAACTCCATCTCTTCAATCAACTTTGGAAATATACCTCAAAAAGTCAGAATAATGCAGATTTAGGGCTTTATCAGCAACAAAATAAAATAAATATGACAGCACTTACCACTAAAAAGCCTTTGAGTATGTATGCTGTGCAAATAGGATGATGGACCTGTGAAAGAGAATATTTAAAATCAGTGAGGTGAACTCAGTGGATTTCCTCAATTACTTAAAAGACCACAAATATAACAAAAGCACAAAGCAAAGAAGTATTTTCTGTAATATGGCGCAATGTTGGACACAATGACAAGCTAAAAATAACTTTAAATCCAGTTTGAGTCCGACTTTAAGAACGTTGCTTCATTCATTTGAACACTTAGCTGATGTATGTGAGGAGAGAGAGAAGAGAAACTGACATGATAAACACAGTTTGTACTAAACTGTGGCGCGCGCGCACACACACGAGCATATAATCAATAGAGAATCAATCACTTGCCTTTACCGACACACAACTGCATAACCGACCGCCGCTCGTATTTGCCGCCCCCGCCCCGTCACAGTGTCCGGAGCCCCTCCGGAGCGGAGCGGCTCGGCTCGGGGTGAATCCCCAGGAGAGGCCCGCTGACTGCTCTCCACTGGCTGATAGTACATTAAAGCACCGCTGTCAGCAGCGGGAGCTAACGCTAGCTATTGTTAGTGTTTAGCTAGCTAGCTAAAAAGCTAAAAGATATACACAAACAAGTGGACAGACTGTTGTAATTGATGCGCAGTGTAACGCAACGTTACGAAAACAACAATCTAGTGGAAATATCGCCTACTTGAACACAAACATAAATAAATATGATGAAATTACTTTTTCAGTAGTTAGGTCTCTGTTGGAGGCAACATGTTGCTGGAGAATCTTCCACAGTTTACGCGGTCAACGCTTCTTCTTCTTCTTCTTGTATTGCTGCCGGTTGGCCTCCAGCCTCCAGCTGATTGGTGCGTTACCGCCACCTCCTGCTCCGGAGTGACCAATGACAGTTGGCCTGGCGCCATTTGAATATTTTCCATTTCCGGTGGTGACAAAACTCAATTACATTGATTTCAGTTTTTCAATTCAATCACTTTCAATCGACGCGATAGAAACTTGTATATTCAACATTTTCCATAAACAACTGAAGTCTACATGATTAAACCATGTTTACACAAGGAATATAATTGAATTGTGTTACACATACTAACTCCATTTGTGTAAATTCAAAGACCTGCTATTTTCCTTTTTTTCAGTGTACAAGATGTTTGTGAGAACATCTGAGGAGAGAAATAGACATTACAGTAACAGAATATTGATTCATATTTGATCAGCGCTGCCTAGTTTGACCGTTTTACGGAGTTCGCAAGTGATTGACAGCTGCCTTCGTTAAATGAACAGCCAATAGGAACGCTCTCTCTCTCTGAAATGACCTGTGATTGGTCAAAGTCTCCCGTCACGGGCTAGATTTTGTAAAGCCTGAAAACAGAGACATGAGGAGGAGCAGAAGTCTAGTTATCTCTCAGAACACTTGAATTCCTGAAATGTTATTGTGGAATTTTTGCCCAATTATGCTAAAAATATTCCTCCTAATGCATCTTTAAATGAATATGGCTTCAAAACACACCCTATTATTATTTTTATATTATTAATAAACTGCCAAACATATGATCAATAAGAACTACGGCGACTCTTAGCAGACATTCAGACCAAAATCAGCCCTACGTTGAAGCAGCGCAGCTCCTATAAAACACATATATATATACTGTAATTTTGTATATATGTATTTTGACCTGTCACAGGCTACTCAGGCTTGTCATGTACCAGCCCAGATGTGAGAGGTTCTGCTGCAGACTGTAGCACAGCAGTAAGTCAAAGGCGGAGCTGGACGTTCCCGTCAGTCACACACACCAACTGAACAGTCTGAGCCTCAGCAGACAGAAGCATGCTGCATGAGCAGAGCTGAGCTTCACAGCAGGATACCAGCATATTGGATACTGGGATACCAGAGTGGTAGACTGGTAAGTGCATTTCATTACAGCAACTCACCATTTGGCTTTTTGCTTTCTTGAATTATTAAATATGAAAAAAAAAGCAGGGGGCACACACAGTCAGACAGTCGGGGGCTTTAACTAAAAATAAACATCCATACCTAATTAGGAAAATGCATCAAATGCATTAACCTCTTGATTTTCATCTTTTCATCTATCTATTTAATATTCTCTAAATTAAATAAACACTTCATGATAGTATCAAATACTGTAAAGTTTATCCGCTTGTTCCAACAAATGTGAATATATACATTTTCTAATTTTTTATGCTTACATGTGTCATGCAAAACAAATGAAATGTAGTTTCAGCAAATGAAAGCAATTTTTTGAAGTATATATACAAATATAGTTCCAAAAATTATTTTGAATTTGTTTTCCAGTCCAGAAAAGCGTCCTCGATCATTACTGAACCACAACAGTGCATCTGGGCTCTAAATATGGAGTTAGTCCCTCTGCAGTCCACTCAGTGGTTAGATTGAAGAGGTTTAAACTGGGATCATGTTCAGCTGATATTCCTGTAGTGCTAACTAATAAACAAACCTTCTGTTTCTATTGTGAAGTCTGAAGAAGAGCTTTGCTAAAGCGACACGTTGCAGCTGTTAGTTCCAGCTCGTTCAAGGCTGCATTATTGTGACCTTGACACTGAAACAGGAAGCTGTTCCTGTTAAATCTGCTCACATTTTGCTGATTTCTTCTACTCTTATTCAACTGTTGCTCAGAGAGATCTTTGTCTCCTTCTATCCTTTCAGTTGTCAGTCTGGTTCAGGGGTCAGCAACCTTTACTATCAAAAGAGCCATTTTAGGCAAAAAAAAAAAAAAAAATCTGTCTGGAGCCAGAAAACATTTGATCATTGTGATGAAGGTAACACAGTTTATAGTCTAAGTATATAGTATATAAGTCTAATGCAGTGAGGGACAAAGTGGGAAATGTACTACGGAGTATTAGGGTCACATTGAGGGAAAAAATCTGTGATTTCGAGAAAAAAGTCGTAATATTGCGAGAATAAAGTCATAACTTTACGAGAAAAACAGTCGTAATATAACATGAATAAAGTCATAACTTTACGAAAAAAAGTCGTAATATTACGAGAACAAAGTCATAACTTTACGAGAAGAAAAGTCGTAATATTACGAGAATAAAGTCATAACTTTACGAGAAAAAAAGTCCTTATATTAAAAGAATAAAGTCACAACTTTACGAGAAAAAAAGTCGTAATATTACGACAATTATGTCATAACTTTACGAGAAGAAAAGTCGTAATATTAAAAGAATAAAGTCATAACTTTACGAGAAAAAAAGTCCTAATATTAAAAGAATAAAGTCATAACTTTACGAGAAAAAAGCCGTAATATTACGACAATTATGTCATAACTTTACGAGAAAAAAGCCGTAATATTACGACAATTATGTCATAACTGTACGAGAAAAAAAGTGGTAATATTACGAGAACAAAGTAATAACTTTACGAGAAAAAAAGTCCTAATATTACAAGAATAAAGTCATAACTTTACGAGAAAAAAAGTTCTAATATTACGAGAATAAAGTCATAACTTTACGAGAAAAAAAGTCGTAATATAACATGAATAAAGTTATAACTTTACGAGAAAAAGTCGTAATATTACGAGAACAAAGTCATAACTTACGAGAAGAAATGTCGTAATAATACGAGAATAAAGTCATAACTTTACGAGAAAAAAAGTCCTTATATTAAAAGAATAAAGTCATAACTTTACGAGAAAAAAGCCGTAATATTACGACAATTATGTCATAACTTTACGAAAAGAAAAGTCGTAATATTACGACAATTATGTCATAACTTTACAAGAAGAAAAGTCGTAATATTAAAAGAATAAAGTCATAACTTTACGAGAAAAAGTCCTAATATTAAAAGAATAAAGTCATAACTTTACGAGAAAAAAGCCGTAATATTACGACAATTATGTCATAACTTTACGAGAAGAAAAGCCGTAATATTACGAGAATAAAGTCATAACTTTACGAGAAAAAGTCGTAATATTACGAGAATAAAGTCATAACTTTACGAGAAAAAAAGTCGTAATATTACGAGAATAAAGTCATAACTTTACGAGAAAAAAAGTCGTAATATAACATGAATAAAGTTATAACTTTACGAGAAAAAATTCGTAATATTACGACAATTATGTCATAACTTTACGAGAAAAAATGTCTTAATATTACGAGAATAAAGTCGTAATATTACGAGAATAAAGTCATAACTTTACGAGAAAAAAAGTCGTAATATAACGGTATCATGATAAATAAAAATGAAAATGTAATGAAAAAAACAGTTATTCATTTCCATTTTTAAAGATCCACAGGGAGCCACTGGAGAGGGGCTAAAGAGCCGCAGGTTGCTGACCTCTGGTCTGGTTGAACCATTGGACAGCGTTTTGTTCTCCATGTACAAAACCCTTCCTTAAAAAATAACACCTATTTTTAAAGAAGACTTTCTGCAACTTAAAAGCATGAAAGACCATTAAAAATAGTAGTCTTAGAAGCTTATGTTGATTAAAAAAATCTCAATATCATTTCTTTTACAGTATAGCCTTTTTGCAATTGCAGCACTACTATCGATTAAAATATTTAATCACAATTAATCGCACATATTTTTTCTGTTCAAAATGAACCTTAAAGGGAGATTTGTCAAGTATTTAATACTCTTATCAACATGGGAGTGGACAAATATGCTGCTTTATGCAAATGTATGTATATATTTATTATTGGAAATCAATAAATAACAAAAAACAATGACAGATATTGTCCAGAAACCCTCACAGGTACTGCATTTAGCATAAAAAATATGCTCAAATCATAACATGGCAAACTGCAGCCCAACAGGCAACAACAGCTGTCAGTGTGTCAGTGTGCTGACTTGACTATGACTTGCCCCAAACTGCATGTGATTATCATAAAGTGGGCATGTCTGTAAAGAGGAGACTCGTGGGTACCCATAGAACCCATTTACATTCACACATCTGGAGGTCAGAGGTCAAGGGACCCCTTTGATAATGGCCATGATCGTTTTTCCTCACCAAAATTTAGCGTAAATTTGTAGCGTTCTTATATTAGTTATTTAACCTCCCTCGCGACAAGCTGAAGGTTGGTTGGTACGGATGGATTCCTCAGGTTTTATGATGCCAGTATCTTCAGTCTAACTTTAAAATTGAGCCTGTTACAACGTAAATATCGCAAGTTGCGAGGAAATTAGTGGCGTTAAAACGAATTTGCTTCAACACGTTAAATTTGACACCCCTATATATATATTTTTTTTTTTTTTTTTTTTTTAAAAAACAGAAAGAGAAAGGGAGCAACAGATAGATACTTATGTTGATTAAAAAAAAATCTCAATATGATTTCTTTTACAGTTTAGCCTATTTGTAATTGCAGCAATGCTATATAGTATATACACGACGAATACGAAACTAGCAAGATTTGAGTAGCCAATGGGTTCCTCAGGGGTTTTTTTATATTAAAGATGTCGACAAGCACAATTTTGAGCCAATATTTGGTTTGTATTTGAAAGAATAGTGTGGATAAAGTTTTTACGGTGACATACCTTTGGCTGATAGTTCCCATCTTTCACGACAGCTCCCAGATGTCAGAGATCGGCTAAATCTGAAAACAACATGAGAACAAGATGAGAACACGTAGTCAAGATAAAACACAGGGATTGAGTTGTTGTTGGCTGAAATGTATACTCCATATAAATATCCCTTTTCTTATAAAGTCCCAAGGATTTTTGATGGGTTATATGGGTTCTTCTTATAGTTGTCCTTTCATTGCTCTACATTGTTTGGTCAACAATGCAGCCAAAGCATTATGGAAATATCATACAAGGCTTAAAATGTTAAGCCAAGTGAACCTGTGCTCCAAAATATATTATGACATGATAATTTCCGACGCGATATTATGTTTTGTGATACTATATAGACTCTCAAAAACACTGTAGCGATTTTTAATTAATAGTTTACATGTAAATATTAACTCAGTCAATACTTTATTTAATTTCACTTCTGATCAGGAACAAATCTCAATCATTGTGTGATTTATTGTCTACACAAATATAACTTGGTAGCTAATGTCATGATTCAGGGAGTTTTTTTAAGAAATTTCAAATAAATTATTTGCTAATTATTATTATCTATTTACCAGCAGACATGGAAATAAAGCATATCAATTAATTTTATATATTTTTTTCTGGAAATGTATTAAATAAATTACCAGCTATTTGGGAAATAATGGAATATAATTATGAAATAATGTTTATAATAAAGTAATTTTTGAGGTAAATATTGGGGTAATTTAGCAGTTATTCCAAAGAAATTTCAAATAGTTTACTTGCTAATTACCATGAAATTTGCAGACCTGTAAAATGAAGTGTTACCAAAAACCTTTGAGGAATCCTGACCTGCACTGTCCAGTATCCAGCTATTTATTTCACAGTCACATTGATTGAATTTTTTGGCAAAAAAAAACTTACTATATGTATGGTATCGTTACACCCATACTTCCCAGTAAAAGTCCCGGAGCAAAGACAAAGTTAAGCCAATAACATTGTCAAAAAGAAGAAATAAACTGCAAATTATATAATTAAATTAATCTAACATACTGCATTTTCCATCAGAAAAATAAAAAAAAAATAGCCATGCATAAACCTACATACCTGTAGTTGTGATGAAACAGGGTCTCTCTTGCATCCACGCGCTCAGCTCCTGTGTAAACATGGTGTGACGTCACTAATTGCTCCATTCAATCAGCAATCAGCCTCAACAGTGAACTCTCGCGTGCTGAGCTTCTCCTCTAATTAGCGGGTTAATGCATGAAAAGAAATAAATAATAGCGACTCTAAAGCTTAACAATGCTAATACTATGACTTTGCATGTGTTTTAAGTAGTTTAACCTCTCATTTACGACATAAAACAGTGAAATTACAGAGAGCCGAAGAACATGCTAACCTTCCCAGTAGAAGTTCAGGAGCTAACCGGAAGTAAAGCTACCGGAAGTGAGGCACGTGCCGTTTGAAAAATAAGAGTCTCGCTATGCTTCCACCGATAACCCCCTGATATTTCTCTTTATATGAAGGTGTCTAACCTTAACATGAGACCCAACCTACTTATGTTCACAATTTCATAATAACATATTCACGCAATATCAACAATTCTTAAGAAACCCAGGAAAATTATAGCGGAAATGCTACCTAGCATCCTTCAAAATAAAAGTCCACTTAGAACTCTTCCAAAATATGCCCTGTTCATAATATAGCACAACAACATCACACTACTATATATTGACACGAATTTCACATTTTTTTCGTGATGGTCAGCACAAAATCAATTCATATGTAATCCACGTAACAAAGATGAATCCTAAAATGATGTACAAATTGTTTCTCCTCAGGTTTCTGTCAAGAGTTGGACATTATAATGATTTGTTTGTGTGGAGGCTGATGAATGTCATTAGTGAAATGTTCAGTTTTTCAAAGTCACCTGGAACAACCTGTTATATTTCATTAACCCACCTTTCCGGTCTTTCCAGGAATCAGATAATTCATTCACTCCTTTTTTTCTATTGAGTGTTACATGGAAATGTGAAATTGGAAAAAGGCTTTAAATATGCATGGGATTGATTTCATTTGTTAAATGTGTATTTGCTTTTTTTGTTGTTGTTTTTTTTTGTTATATTTAGATTTGTGTGTATGTATTGTTAAGGAACCCTAAAGTGTTCAATATTAATTTGAATAAGAAATTATTAAGTCAAATCAATTGTTTATCATAGTCAATCAAAATGCCAATTTTCAAAAGTCTATTTTTATTTCATAATAGAGAGGTGAAGTCCCACCCCTCCCGGTGGACCCCATGGGACCTTATTTCGGAAAAAAATATGTACGGTAGTCAACGGCGAGAGACAAATATTTTTTTTGATCCCACTTGAATTGAATATGCCTCCAAGCCAACCAGTGAAGTTGGTCATCACTTCAACATTTTATCCTGTTAGACGTTTGTGTGAAATCATCATGATAAGCATATGAATTCTTGAGTTATGGCCAAAAGCGTGTCTTGTGAAGTCACAGTGACCTTGACCTTTGACCTTAAATCAGCTCATCCTTGAGTTCAAGTGGATGTTTGTGCCAAATTTTAACGAATTTCCTCCAGGCGTTCCTGAGATATCGCTTTCATGAGAATGGGACAGAATGACCTTGACCTTTGACCGCCAAATTCTAATCAGTTCATCCAAGGAAGGAGTAGGCTAAAATATTATTATCAAAATAAATGATTAAATAACAATTCACAAATTGTTGGTTCATTTAGATATTTTACACAATTTATTCATTTGATTATTTATTTCATAAAGTCCCTTTTATTTATTTAATATTGAACACTTTTGGGTTCCATATTGTTTAACGTGTGTTCATTTATTTGTGTAGGATTGTAGCCTCTTTCTCTTCTCCAACATCAGAGCTATAAGGTCACGGATTGAAGACCTTTTCTATGAAGGAGATATGATGGTTCTGGCTTTAATTAGTACAGCCTGTATTAGTAATGTCATCTATTCTTTACAGGCTATGCTAATCTATGCCAGAATCAGCAATGCAATGGAAGTCGAAGATTTACCTCGAAATGAAAAAGCATGTTAAAGATCATTTTCATCATGAAAGAAAATGGAAGGACAGACGTTCCACTGCAGGGGGGGCACTAAGCCCTGGTGCTCCAGTACTTTAAGTACTAAGGAAATAATAATATTTTAGCGTGCTATTACTGCACTATTTGTTTGTCTGTGTTCATGTGCAAAAGCACTGCACAAACGAACAGAGACAATGTCATTAATGGTCAGTGAACAGAATACGGAACAAATGAAAAAAAGCCAACAACCTTAGTCAGACGGACTGAGGAGATGCCAGTGTGGACAGTGGGACTCATACCAAGGATTAAAGGAAGAGCCTCTACAGGGTGCTGATGATGCTGTGATCAGTGGCAGTTGGTGACAGTGCAAGAAATTAGACAAAAAGAAAAAGCACAGATGGAATTCTTCTGTGAGATAAAGACTGATGTTGGAACTGATACAGTAAATCTCTAAGTGGGAAATGTCCTAAAAGTTTAGGAACATTAAAATGTGTAAAAAGTTGAATGTTTATTGTGTGGAACTGCAACCCAGTCTCACGGGAAGGTGTATAAATTGCACATTCCACGTGTCATTAGTATGCCTTTTAGGTTAGAAAACCACTAACTTATGAAACAAAATTTCTCGAAATTGAATGTATTGATTCGTGTACATAGACACAAATTTTGTTTCGTGATGGTCAGCGCAAAATCGATTCGTATGTCATCAACGTAGTTTTGAATCGGGAAGTATAGAGAGCGTTGAATGCCGCATAGTGGGTCAAAAAACACAGGACTATTGCCCAGGAAACCGGTATTGTGTCTTGTGTGAAACCACAAGTCAAAGTTGATTTTTTGTTGCGTAACTTTCGTACTTAAGTTACAGTAGTTTGTTGCCTAAGCCTAACCAAGTCGATCTATTCCTAGACCTAAGTAAGTGGTTTTATTTTTAAAAGACGAGTGGAATTTGAATTTCACGTGATGCTGGACATTCGAGAAAAACGCATGGAAAAAAAGTGAAATTTGTGTATCTATATCACGAATCACGAATCAAAGAGATAAAATTTCGTGACTATTTCATGAACTGCCGTGAGACTGTGTTGTAATTACAGTAATGCAGATGAGTGTCTCTGCAACCGAGTCAAGAAGTGAAAGAAGGCCGGAGTCTGGAGATGTTCCGCAGGTGGAAGAAAGCAGATTTGGTGATGGATTTTAAGAACGGCTCAAATGAAAATGTGGAGTCAATTATAATGCCCAATTTCATCTTTGAGTTAAATAACTATTTTTTGCCCCAAAGCTTCTGTAAAAAAAAATGATAAAGAAACAACTTTCATTTTTGCATCTCAAATTCTATTGTCTTTTTCCCCCTTTCCTTCAAGATGTCCGTTGGTCATCATGAACCCGACCTCCAGCTCTGATTTTATCCACTTCCTTACCAACAGTTCTCCTGGTATGAGGGACCAGCCTGATCCCACCATCATAGCTGAGCCTATCTTAGGTACGGCACTACACTACAGCACTTAGTGTCTTTATAACAACTAAATAATGCAGATGTTGTCAAGTTTTGTGCAGATTTTAATGTGTAAATCTTTTTCTAATCTGCTTATAAAAGTTTTGTAGACTTGTACGTGACAGTAATTATTGACTCTCTTAATCTCCTTTGAGGCTTTAAAAAATACTTTTTTTTCCACATCTCCAGATGGCTTTTACCAGGAGCTGGTAGTATTATCTGACAGAGTTGGTGGGTGGAAGCAGCATAATGTCAGTCACGTCTCAAGACAAGGAGGAAACTTCACTGATTCACCAGTTAACAGGACATTAATGCTGCCAGCAGAGGATTTTGACCCATTAGGAGGACACACTATCTTGCAGGTAACAATCAGCTGTTCTACTTTTAACGTGTTATCCTCATTGCATCAGTTTATGTCAGTGCTTCGGTGACACTGTAATATTGAATAAGCCAGTATGCCAGAACAGAGTAGTTCTGTGGCCTCGCTGTGTAAATTTCATGGCTTCAGTAACGAGGAATTCTAACCACCAGACAAACATTTAGCTGTGCTCTTTACGTGACTGCTCCAAAGCTCCTGGGAATTTATGGCTCATTTGAACCGGGCGGTCGCTTATAGTTGGTGTTCCAAGATAACCATCTATGGAAAACTATGATGACTTGTCAAATTTAATTAATGAGTTGAATCTTTCTGTGTTATATAAGTACTTCCATAAGTCTGCTTCAATTTTAGTCATCCATCCAGTTTTATTAAGACAAGCTTATGTTTATTAAGAAGAAAAGCTGACTGCAGATTAACCCCTTTGTGCCCACAACTGAAATGTACTAAAGCACAAATGTGGAGAAATTTTCAAAATTACTCAAACGGATTGGCTGAAAAGTGAGTTTGTCTTATCATATATATATATCATACATATCCAGTCTTTGGGCACATGGGACTACTGTTTTTGCAATAGACTCCATTATATTGTAGGAAAAAACAGTAGTCCCATGTGCCCAAATACTAGATATACTGTAGTATGATAAGAGAATGTCTGTATCTCAGAAACTACAAGGAGCACAATCATGTATTTGGTATCTGAATTCATAACAAGTTGAATATCAAAGATATGCACACATAAGCAATGTGAAAAAAAAAATTCATATGGAAGACATTTAATAAACACAATGTTAGAGTTTTCCTCATTTAAAAAAAAAAAATCCTGACTTTGACTATTAATAATAGTAGTATTTTCAGGTATCTTAACCACCCTCTTTGGTTCTTTCTCTTCTTACTGTACCTCTTCATCTTCAGGTCATCATCATCGTCTTCCTCACTGGATCACTTTCTCTCGTCACTATCGTTGGCAACATCCTGGTGATGGTGTCGTTCAAGATCAACAAGGCACTGAAGACGGTGAACAACTACTACCTGCTCAGCCTAGCGTTCGCTGACCTGACCATTGGCACGCTGTCGATGAACCTGTACACCACCTACATCATCATGGACCAGTGGGCTCTGGGGCCGGTGGTCTGTGACTTGTGGCTCGCTATCGACTATGTGGCCAGTAACGCCTCGGTCATGAACCTGCTCGTTATCAGCTTTGACAGGTAACAGAACATGATTTATTATATTTTTTGATGATAAACTGAAAATGAAGCTCATAGCCACCATCAAAAAAAGCTATATGATGACCTTTTTTGTGGATGCTGACATCGGCTAGAGGATGATTTGTAAGAAGGGGTTATTCTGATTAGTAGAGGTTTATTTCTGATGAATGTACAGTGTTCTGAATGGATCACAGTATCCAAATCATAAAAATCATATATTTACATGTGGTATCATGATGGTTTAATACCGAGAGCCATGGGAAACAGGACATATTTAAAGTCCCTTGTGTAGAATTTAATTTTTTTTTACTCTTACAGGTACTATCAGGAGAGACAATGTGGTAGACATTAACTCCCAACTTGTCAAATACCGACGCTTGGTCAGCGGCCCAACACTTCAAACTATGACACTCTAGGTATCCTTCTAGCGTCAGGGACGGCGTGTCAGTTTCCTCTCGTTGCATGCATACGGTGTCTTTTCAAAATAAACTTCCAATGTAGTTTTACTTAGTTTTTTAGGTTTACTCAGTTAGGTTCAGGAAAACATCGTGGTTTGGGTTAAAATGAGTACGTTTGTTACGTAAAATAAGTAGCTTGGTACATAAAGCTGCAGTTGGTAACTTTAAACAAATACAGTATGATAAAAAAAAAAATATTTTTATAAAACTGTCACTACACTGAAAAGTAGGTTTTCTAAGTAGATTTTACAGATGATATTTCAAGTAAACTCTACTTAGAAGTGTTTCTATCAGAGGTACTCAAGTAACCTTTACTAGCAATTTTTCTTTATTTGTTACTACATTTTACTCACTATTGCAACTCCATTCCTGGTTTTATTTTTTACTTGCTTTTCTTTACTTTCATTGGAGAAATATTTTAGTAATATTTACATAATATTTCATCTACCTTTAACATACTCTATATCCTGACAGTAGTAGAGAGAGGTAATCTGTGGGGGAAAAAATCATGTTCCTCTTCCTCCTCCTAGTGCTCCCGATGGTATTTGCAAGTTTTCACGGCTACTTTCTTTCTGTGTTCTCTTAGGTATTTCTCTGTCACCAGACCTTTGACATACCGGGCCAAGCGTACAACCAAGCGTGCCATGACCATGATTGGATTGGCCTGGTCCATCTCCTTCATTCTCTGGGCCCCGGCCATCCTGTTCTGGCAGTACATCGTGGGCGAGCGGACAGTCAAGCCCAACGAGTGCTACATCCAGTTCCTGTCCGAGCCCATCTTCACGTTCTCCACTGCCGTCGCTGCGTTCTACCTGCCTGTGAGTATTATGGCATTCCTGTTTTGGAAGATCTATCAGGAGACAGAGAAGCGTGCTAAAGATATACAAGGTCTCAAGGGATCCGGGTCAGGCCACAGCCCGAGCCAGGCTCAGGATAAAGGGAGCGGAAGAGCCGGTGGAGAAGGTGCGACTAACAGCCAGAAGGATTCGTCGGCCATGCTGCGCCAAATAAGCTCTCAAAGCTGCAGCAGCCACGAACTGAATCAGCCGGCTTCAGAGAAGAACAACAACAAGGACAGTGCCAGCGTACCTGGAGGAGCGGGAAGCAGAGGGAGGTGCGGCGCGTTCTGCTTCCGGTTTTCGTCGCTGCTGCCCGGTCGCCGTGCGTCCGAGAGGTCCGTCAACACCACGACGACCACGTTGGGCGACGCCGAGCAGAGCAGCTGTGACAGCTTTAACAACAATGAAGGCGGCGCCTCTGGGGACCAGTCGGGTTCAGAGGACGACGCCGACGCTGCAGACCCAACAAGGCCTCCGACAGGTTGGACATAACCCTACTAAGTGGTCTTGTTTGCATGATATATATATATCAGAATAATACAAATATACATAACCTATCTATCTATCTATCTATCAATCTATCTATCTATCTATCTATCTATCTATCTATCTATCTATCTGTCTAGATGGTAAGAAGTCTAGAAAGGTGAAAAGCAACAAAGACAAGCAATCATCCAACCAAAGTCGAAAAGGTTCACAATCAAGCCCCGCCCCCTCATCACACGCCGACCAATCACCCGTAGCCATCACCATGAAAGACGCGGCGATAGCCAAGCGCTTCGCCTCGAAGGCCAAGACAGAGATCAACAAGCGCAAGAATGAAAAAAAGGCGAACGAGAAGAAAGCAGCACGGACGCTCAGCGCCATCCTCTTCGTCTTCATCACAACGTGGTTGCCGTACAACATCATGGTGCTGGTCAACACCTTCTGTCAGGACTGCATCCCGGGAACTCTCTGGGCGCTGGGATACTGGTTGTGTTACGTTAACAGCACAATCAACCCCATGTGCTACGCCCTGTGCAACAAGACCTTCCGCACAACCTTCAGGGATATTTTGATGTGCCAGTGGGATCAGAAGAAGAACAAGCCTCATTTTCATCAGAGGAAGGCTGTGGCCTTCAGGAAAAAAGAGCCGATGTAGAAACACGGTGGCAAATTATTGATAGATCTGTGTTTAAAGATGGATTTCCATGATTTGGAATGCAGCATAAAAGCCTTATATTTCAGGGAAAAGATGCTGAAGAGATTTTTTGCTAACCAAAACAAGCTAGCAGTTGGGTCAAATGCTGGTCCGTTAGTTGGGTCCATATTTGGAACAACTATTCATGCTACCAGAGCATAATCGCTGACAAATTGGTGACACCCTTCAGCTAATCTTTTCACATGGACCAGCATTTTGGCCAATGGCGCCATCGCTCAGAATCTAATGCTGGATTTTCATGATGTTTGCTGTGGATATTAATGGTTCCCAGAGGATGAATTGCAGTGCTTTTGGTGGGCCCATGGACTTTTCAGGCTATCAAAATCAAATATTCAAATCAGATTTGCTCAGCAGATTCCTGCTGATGTCACCAGGACAATTTATAAATTTCATTTCATTTTAAAGATTTGAAGTAGGGTATTTACCAAGCGTCATCCTCCAGTGCTGAGAAATGAAGCCAATGCAGAAGTGCCAAAAACTGCAGTTCCTCAAATGGCCACTTGAGGCTCCAAAAGAGAGTCAATCCCCATAGACCTCCATGTTAAAAAGCCCAACTTTACAGCAGAAATAGTTGTTTACAGCCTCTATAGCTAATTTCCCTGTTCATGAAAACTGTATGGGGGGTGAATCTTTACAGTAACCCTACCCGTTTAAATCATATTAAGGCTTAAAATGCATACGGGCCAGTTTATCTGGTACAAATAGCTAAGTTATTGGAACTAGTCTACAAAAGGGACATGGTATTAAGTAATTATAAACAAGATGTATTCTGTGCAAGCTGTGTTCAGGGTGAGAGATTAGACTAAATAAGTAAAAACTGTTTAAAAAAAAGAAAGAAAATCCCTGAGTAGAAGCCTACAGTAGTTACCGGCAGTTGAAGTTGTTTTTTTATATTCACAGATCCATCCACAGTTTTCAGTTGTTTTGAGTGAAAAGCCCCACGAACTCTCTTACACACTCACTAACTAGACTCGTTTTGCCAGATGCCATCAGAAACTACAGAACACACCATCCTCTCTGAGTTACATACTGTTGTGAGATAATATATACAAGGTTTTAAAAAGTAAATACTTTGCACTTGTGTGTTTATTCCTGTGTTAAAGGTTCCCTGTGGAGTTTTTGACCTCTAGCCCCCCCTTACAAAAAAGACGTTTATTCAAGTGTGCTATTAGTATACTTCTTTTAAACTTAAAATAAGAGAGTAGGCTTTCAGTTGACTTTTTATGTACTTATCAGAGATATACTTAATAAAATTATACTTAAGCATACTTGGCTTATACCGACAAGTATACAGAAAAGTCTAAGTGTACTTGGCAAGTATACAGAAGAGTCCAAGCATACTTGGCTTATACCGACAAGTATACAGAAAAGTCTAAGTGTACTTGACAAGTATACAGAAGAGTGCAAGTGTACTTGGCTTATACTGAAAACTATACAGAAAAGTATAAGTATATTTGGCAAAGTACTATAAGTTAACTCAAAGAAAACTTACAAGTATACTTGCAGTAAAAAACTATTAAACTAGTAGTTTGCTGAGAGTATACTTTAAAGTTTACTTTCATAAAAAAAAAGTGGGCTACAAGTACAGTATATAACTAACAGTATACCTATAAGTTCACTTGTAGTATAGTTCATATTATAGTTGCTGTACAAGATACAACTTGGATGTAAACTAGTTGTGTACTCAAAGTTTACTACTCTTACATTTAAAGTACACTTTAAAGTATACTTTTATAAACTAAAAAGTGGGCCAATTTATTCCCAAGAAGTATTGAAGCAGTACACTTACAAGTATACTACTAGTACATTGATATTAGTATACTTTACTTTGTAAAATAAACTTACTTCTTTTTAGTAAGGGGCAGCACTTCCTCCGACCTACAGGTGGCGGTAAGGTGACAATATATGCTGCAATGTGCCAGTAAAGTCAGGGAAGAAGAAGATGGAAAGCTAGTAAACATGGATGTAAACCATGCTGGATTTAAAACACTCTTAAAAATTGGCTTTACAAATGTTTTATGAGGAAGGAAATGCACTGAGGATGTGTGTTAGAGCTCAAAGATGGACACTATGCATTTAGGTGAGTAACACTGAATGTAAACTTGTTTGTTAAGAAAACCCCACAGGGAACCTTTGATTTAATGTTTGCAACTCAACTCTGCACACAATTATCATTTTTGCATTGATGTTCACGTGAATATATGAGTTGAAGAGCAATAAAATGAAATGTGTAACCTCCTTTGACATAGTTACCCGTGATTGCTGACATTGATAGATAGATTCTGGCATGTTGTGTTACTCTACTGCAACTCTGGATCAGTGTGTCACTGTGTTAACGGTGCAACAGCGCCCTCCAGTGGATTCAGATCAAACTGACCAATTTTTAGCTGTCAAACTGACTTTATTTAATGGCTAGAGTTAATGCTGCTGTACTACCATAAGTCCAGAAGAACGCAAACGATAAGTTTTCCCATCATGAGAGCAATTTATATTTGAGATTATTTTAATATTCTTTTAATAACAATATATTATTTACTTTTTCTACACAATAGTGCAAAACTTGATTTCTAGAAAAATATTTCACCACAATGCAAAGAGCAGCAAATACTACACAGGGATATACAACACAATAATTTTCAAACATATTGATCTTGTTAGGCAATCAATGATGTCGATCAAACTAGCATTATCAATGATGATTCAATATTGGGCAACTTGGTGGAGATTTTTAATCCGTTTTCTTTGATCTACCAGCAATGAAATGACAGGAAAAGGGTGGATTAGGTGTTGTCCTTATTAAAAAAGAAATGAATTAATAAATAAATACATAAATATGTCATTAAATGTAGCAAAAATAATATAAAAACTAAATGTAGCCATTATTAATTGATAAAATGTGACATAAATTGATATTTCTGTTTTAATTAGCTTATTTATTTATTTATCTTTGTATTAATTCACTTATTTATCTATACTGTTCTGTTTAATTTTCCCTTTTATTTATTTATGTATTTATTTCCATTTATTTTTTATTTATTTATTTATTTTTTGCACTTATTTTTTAAATTGAATTAAATCAATTGATTAAAATATTTAATCGTGATTAATTGCGTGATTGTCCATAGTTAATTGTGAATAATCGCAAATTAATACTCCATACTGGAGATTAGCCCACACTTAGCACGATGGGTGATGTAGGCAGAAAGTAAGGGAATCATGGGAAATGTAGTGAGCAACGGTGTGATTAGCTGCAGTAACAGACCGTATGAGAATGCTCAGCCAAGAGGAGGGTGTACATTTCACCCCCCCATCCCACCAGCGCAGTGTCACAGTTGCCAGCAGCATCTTTATTCCTCTCATGTCTTTATATTGTTTTTTTTTCCCAGCAGGCCTAGCTGTGTGTCCCCATCCCAGTTGCTCTGCATCTCTCCCAGTCTGAGCTCCACTGAACACGCAGTGCCTGCGTCACTCCTTTCAGCAGATGGAGAAGAGGAGGAGGAGGAGGGGGGGAGGGGGAGGGTAAGACAGAGAGAGAAAGGGGAGGAGGAAGAGGGAGCTGTGTGTCTCTCCTGCATCAGCGTCAACATCATTGCCACGCCAGCCTTCGTCACCAGAAAACAACGAGGAAGATCGTCGCACAACGGAGCTTTGAAAAAAAAACCCACCATCAGCACCAGCAGCTCCTCCTCCTCCTCCACCACCACCAGACGTGGATCCACAGATTAGGCCCCGACGGTTCTACGTTCCTCAGGTACAGGCATCTAAAAGCTCCCCCAGGCAGGAGGAGCTGTCCCCGCCATGACCTGAGAGGAGAGGCAGGAAGCCGTCGGACGCTCTGTAGCAACATGGGCAACCAGGAGGCTAAGCAAAAGAAAGCTGCAGCAGCATCGGGTAATGGAAGCTACCCTTCACTGGATGAAGGGTGGAGAGAGGGAGGAGGGGACATCACGAAAAAGGGAGGAAAGAAACTCCAGGGTAAGCATGGAGGTAAAGGAGCAGGCAGCGGTGGAGGAGGAGGAGGAGGAGGGATGCATGGCACAGGACCAGGAAAGAAGAAAAACAAATCCGAGTCCAAGTCCTCTGTTTTCTCCATCCGGAAGAGAAAGGGCAACCTGAAAGGGAAAGGAGACGCGTGTTCGTCAGTGACGGGCTCAAAGGAGGACGTTTTAGCATCTCAACATGACGAACTGGACAGCACAAAAACACCTGAGATGTCTGCAGATGAGCTCGGACACTCGGACACTGAGGCCGAGAAGAAAAAGAAACCGGAGCCAGCGAAGAAGGATGAAGATGTACGAGAGAAGAAGCAGGAGATGCAGCGGAAAGCCTCGACAGCAGCCACGTCTCCCACAGAGTATGGGGGGCAGAAGGGAGGGAGCTCGGGGTCGGACACGGATATCTACAGCTTCCACTCAGCAGCTGACCACGAGGATTTGCTAGCGGACATCCAGCTGGCTATAAGGCTCCAGCACCAACAGCAGCATGGGGGGGTTAACTCAATTGTGGAAACACAGGGAGGCGGCTGGGGAGGAGGAGAGGGGAAGAGGAAGCAGAGTAACGGGGTAGTTAAATTAACTCCTCCTGAGGTGCTTGACCTGACTCCAGAATTAGAGCTGGGGTCCGATGCCCTGTCATTCCTGGAGACGGGACCTCTGTGTGGCTCTGTCGAACACACGGAGCAGCCACCAACACCTCACCTCCCCGTCCACACAGAGGTGCACGAGAGGAGGGAGGAGAAGGAGGAGGAGAGGGTGAAGGAGGAGGAGAGGGTGGAGCATCCGGAGCTAAATGGGAAGGGGCAGAGGGAGAGAGAAGCCTCTCTTTGTGCTGCCACAGGCACAAAAGACCAGCATGCTTGGGTGCAGCAGCCCCCTCACACAGCTATTGCCATGGCTACCGCCGGGGGGGCGGCAGTCAGCCCGGTCACCATGACAACCGGTGGTAACAGCTTCCCCGATGTCACATTTGACAGCGCTGGGAAGACCCCAGGGGACGAAGAGGAAGCAGGAGAGGAGGAGAGGGAGGAGGATGTGGATCTCAGTCTTCCACCCGCAGACAGCCACAACAAGAGTCCCACCGAAGAGCTGAGCTCAGGGACCGTGTTCGGAGAAGGTGAGGGTCAGTTGGCCTCGGGTACCAGTGCCGAGTCCCTCGAGGACTGCCTGAGCGCTGGATCCGAATCCAACCACTCTGCTGCTGCCGCCAGCAGCAGCGGTGGCTCGCCGTCCAACCAGCAGTGCAGGAGGAGCAGCGTGTGCTTCACCCCGCTGCCCCCCCAGGAGAGCCCCACATTGGCCAAACGACTCCTCAGGTCCTCCCACTCCTCCACCTCCTCTAGCCCTGTGGTGAAACCCTACCCTCCCATCTTCCCCTCCTACATCAAGACCACCACGAGACAGCTCAGCTCCCCAGGACTGTCCCCATCCCTGTCCCCCTCCCACAGCCCCCTGTCCCCGCGCAGAGCCCACCATCACCTCCACAGGTACCTGTGGTGTTTCAACACGTTCATTACAAGAATTATACTGGCTGTCAATCGATTAAAATAATGAATCGTGATTAATCGCAAATTAATCACACATTTTTTATCCGTTCAAAATGTACCTTTAAAGGGAGATTTGTCAAGTATATAATACTCTTATCAACATGGGAGTGGACAAATATGCTGCTTTATGCAAATGTAGGTATATATTTATTATTGTAAATCAATTAACAACACAAAACATTTTACAAATTTATCCATTTGTATGCTCACTACTTCCCAAACACATGCATCTTCGCTAAAACTTAACTATTTAAAACACAAACGGTACTCGCATGGACGAGTAGTGCTCTATTTATGCCGAAGTGTTTTAAATAGTAAGGTTGCCAAATGTAACATGAGCACGCAGCTCTTTCTATAAATATCATGTCATGTCTGAATTGTAAAGAACATTAGCGTAAAAGTCACCTACTGTATGTCTGAATGACAAAAAGTCAGCAACTTTTACAGATAGATGAAGCCAGCAATGTTACGTATTTTATGCCTGAAAAGGGCTTTACAGTCTCCCTGTCTTCTCCTCTTCCAGACGGCCATTTGTTTCCATTAATCTCCATATTGTCAACTATATATAGTTATAAATAGTATAACTATATATAGTCAATTTACAGACAAAACATCCTTGTGATATGCATTCCTTTATAGTCAGCATGATGCCTGTATTTGTTGCATTAATGTCTAGATGGGTTACTGAACTGAAGCAGCTTTTAAGTTTTTAAAAGCAGATTTTCATGCACATGTAAATGAATGGAAACCATTGGCTGCATGAAAGTTAGAAAAAACAAACATCTGAAACACCACAGCATAGCCTGAGAAATAGTTAGAAGTACAAGATTCATACTGAATATCCTGAAACATGCAAGAAAACTGGTTTGGTCCTTCATTTATATATATTTATATATAATTTTATCATTGTAATGTGCCCCGTGACATTTCATTGAAAAGCCAACATGAAATGTAAATGTCGACAGGACGATGGCCGAGGGTCATCACGCCCGCAGGCAGCGCTCTCGAAGCCTCGCCGGGTCTCTGAGTCGCTCGGCCGACTGGACGGAGGAGCTGGAGAGGAGGCTGAGGGGCAGAGAGGAGGACGGAGGAGGTTCAAGAGAATATCTGGTGGGCTACAGAGGAGGAGGCAGCCAACCGCTCTGTGCTACCAGGAGATCCTCCTGTGGACAGGTTTCTACCTGCGGCTTTCAGGACATCTTCACAGGTGAGTACACAGCGGTCTCAGTTTCAATTGATGGTTATTGTTTCCATGGGGCAAGAGGAAGCACCCGATTATACTTTTATCAGGCCATTAAATAGGCGCTATCAGTCGCTATAAGCACCATAGACGTGGGTCATTAGGGGCCTATTACGTTGTAAAAGTGAAAGTGAAACTTAAAAGCAACACGTTCTAACACGTAAAACTGAATGAAACATCACTTTTTGAACACAAACAAAAAGGCTTCTTTAAATTTAGGCAACAAAAGTCCAACTTCTTTAGGTTTAGGCAACAAAAGTACAACTTCTTTAGGTTTAGGCAACAAAACTACCACTTCTTTAGATTTAGGCAACAAAACTACAACTTATTTAGGTTTAGGCAACAAAACTACAACTTCTTTAGGTTTAGGCAACAAAACTACAACTTCTTTAGGTTTAGGCAATACAACTACAACTTCTTTAGGTTTAGGCAACAAAACTACAACTTCTTTAGGTTTAGGTAAAAAAGTGAGTTAGGTTTAGGCAACAAAACTACAACTTCTTTAGGTTTAGGCAACAAAACTACAACTTCTTTAGGTTTAGGCAATAAAACTACAACTTCTTTAGGTTTAGGCAACAAAACTACAACTTTTTTTAGGTTTAGGTAAAAATGTGAGTTAGCTTTAGGCAACAAAACTACAACTTCTTTAGGTTTAGGCAAAAAAAAAAACAGGTTTAGTGAATCACCACAGTCTTCTTACTGTGCTGCCATTCCAAAGGCTATGACAGTAACAACGTACTACAGTGCATATCCGATTTTCTATGTAACCTGTTCTCTCTCATCTGGGATTTCAGCAAATTGCTCTATGAAATGCAGCAGATTTTACTATTCATGAAGTACTTGTGGATCCCAGTTGTCACATATATATCTCACATAAGGCTTGTTTTCATCACTGGCCGTCCAGGTCGGACTCTTCTGGAGAAGCTGTTCCTGCAGCATCAGCAGGAGGAGCCCGAGGAGGCTGAGAGGCTCTGCTCCAGGATCCTGGCCATGGGTCTGCTGCTGCCTTTCTCCGACTGCTTCAGAGAGCAGCTGGGAGGCAGCACCGCCCACATCACCTCCACCGCATCGGCCAAGTTCGACGTACGTAGGACCGCTTCATACACCTCTCCCCCATGTAGTTAGGTTATGGTTGTTGTGAGTTGCTTTTTACGACAGCAGGCGTTAGCAGCGTAACATATTTGTGATTGGCCCCAGTGCAAATTTTTTCATCTTTGGGCCCTCATCCCAAACACAAGCGCACACATGCACGTACACACACAACCACTCCAGACAATTGCAAAGCAGACGACTGCTATGCCACCACAGACAGCAGCCAAAGTGCTAAATCTATTAACACTAATTTGACAGCTTGTCCTGGACTCAGCGGCCAAATGTTACCACAGACACAGATTTCAGTAGGTGCACATTTTCCAACATATGTGACGTAACAGTCACAGTGCTGTAGATTTAAATCCGTGATCCCACTCCATAATAACAAAAAGAAACCAGTACTCAAGCTGTTCCAGAGATTAGGGGCGGCCACAGCAAAGGCTTGGTCGCTTTGAGTCTAGTTTTGGGGACATCCAGGAGCATCTGATTGGTCGAAACTCAGTGCTCTTACCGGAGTATGGAGGTGCAATAGTTCTGATAGATAAGGTTGAGCCAGCCCACCAATGTAAATTATTACATATAGTACCTTTGATGGAAACCTTTTCACAATGTCAGGGGGGGTTGTGTTTAAAATGTATTAGCATTATTAACATTATAATGCAGTGTTAATAATGTCTTATAATTCAATTTGCTTTTTTCATGTAATAGAAGTTTCAATATAAATTCTCATCATCATTCAGTTTGTTGTGAATTTCATCCTCCCCTTTTGGGCACACTGGTTTGTACTGTGGTCTGCTAATGGTACCCACGACAGGGGCATCGATCTTTGCCAGTAGCGGTTATGGTCTTGCAAGACCAGCAGTCCAACTGACTGTAAGATGATGAGGGATGTGATGAGATACTTATTACACATTTTACAATCTCACTTCAAATGTACAGTATATTATCAAATGACTTTTTACCATGCACATGATTGTTTCGGAAACATCTGGAAGTCAATATGAATTCTGATATATATTAGCATCTCTGGCCCTAATCCAGTATTTTACTGTCATGGTTACAGAGTTGATTGAAATGAGTGTCAGTCAGTGGTGGAGGAAGTATCCAAACACTTTACTTACAAGTAAAAGTACAAATAAACAGACAAAAATGTACTTTAGTAAACGCTGAAGTACCTCATTAACCTACTTGCGTAAAAGTCAGTAAATACTTGCTGTACTTACAGTAGTAGAGTAGAAAGTATAGATATTATAATCTACTTAAGTAAAGTAACGTTGCAGATATGTGGAAAAATACTTACTGCGATACTTACTGTACTTTTTCCAGCATGACCAGCTGTATACATGGGCAGCAGTTAACCAGCCGTCTCACTCCCTGGATCCTCTGGAGGTGAAACTAGCCGGGCAGCTGAAGGGCCCCTGGCCTCCAGTTAAGCCAGGCGAAGACAACAGGACTCGACTCAAATCCACAGAGGCTGGTAAGATCAACACGAAGTCTACACATGGTCTATACAGTATATCACACGCTGGCTATAATTTATACAAGGGTACTGCTACAGTCTCTGAAAGATAGTAAAGATGAACCTTAACCTAGTCTTTCATCCTCTAAAAGGGGAAGTAGAACATCAGGAGGTGAAAAAGTCATGGTGTTGTCTAACAGGAAGAGGGGAGTATTGTTACTAGTGTCAAAGCCAAGATATCCAAAACTCACTGATCTCCATTCAGTTATTATGCAAGGACTCTGACCTTTGTTTGTTTCTTTTCCCTTCTTTCCTTTTCTGATCATCATCTGATTGGGGTTTTTCCATCTTCGTGCTTTTGGCATTATAGAAGACAATCAAGGTGAGTAATAGTATCTACAGTATATGTTGTGGTGGTATTTTTTGTGCTTACTTACGTTTGTGCTTAAGACGTATGAGTCTTCTGAAAAGTGTTTGTGTTGTTCTGTGTTGTTCTGACCTGCTGATGTGTCTGTCTGTTCAGAACACCATGCAGCCATCTTGGGTTTGGCGCAACAACAGAAGGAGAGTCAAGAGGTCAGTCACTTTCATTTTCTCTGAAATTATTTCTATACATACAAAATGTATCCAGAGCACAGCGTGATAGTTAATTCTGTACAGTGTTTTTATGAGATTTTCCATCATTTGATGTTCTATAACAGGATCCTAAAAGAACTATTTTAAAGTTGTTGTTTTTTCTCTGATATCTATACAGTATTTTCTGTTGCACTGAGTAAGAAAGGACTCTATGGACTTAGTGGAAATTAATACCCGTTTTTTTGTTTACATTTTCATTTTTATTTATCATTATTGTAGGTCTATGGTACGACGGAGTATTAGGGCCACATTGAGGAAAAAAAATGAATCTGAGATTTCGAGAATAAAGTCATAATATTATAAAGTACTAATTTTACGTGTTACTTTCTTTTCTCCTGGTAAAGTTATGACTTTATTCTCGTTATATTACGACTTTTTCTTCTCGTAAAGTTATGACTTTATTCCCGTAATATTACGACTTATTTTCTCGTGAAGTTATGACTTTTCTCTCGTAATATTACGACTTTTTTTCTCCTAAAGTTATGACTTTTTTGTCGTTATATTCCGACTTTTTTCTCGTAAAGTTATGACTTTATTCTTGTTATATTACGACCTTTTTTCTCGTAAAGTTATTACTTTATTCTCGTTATATTACGACTTTTGTTCTCGTAATATTATGACTTTATTCGGTATTATTCAGTGGCTTTGTGTAGTCCAATGTTAATTTCTGAGAGGTGAATGTGTCAGTGACAATAAACTTCAGATGAAACAGGGAGCTCTGACTGTTGTTATACCTCTTGTTCTCTCTCTCTCTCTTTGCAGGAGGAATGTGTCCTTCCTTCAACAAAACTGAAGCAAAAACACGTCAATGTCATCCAACAGCTGGAACAAACCATAGAAGATCTCAGGACTAAGATCGCCGAGCTGGAGCGACAGCCTCCTCTGCTGGACAGGGACAGTATGAAGCCCAGCGGCGCCTCCACCACGGACAGGGAGTGTGGAGGGGAGGAGGGCCTGCTGAGGGCGGTGTGTGACGCTCACCTGCAGACCGAAGCAGCTCCGGCTCCTGGAGGCTGCCTGGAGGCCAAGTCGGTGCAGACGTCCCCCATGGACGACAGCTTTAAGTTCAAAGTGCCTTGTAGCGAGCCGGCGGGAGGGAGCGACCTCCTGCAGCCTCCCCCGATCCAGTGTTCATGTCAGCTGCAGCCTCCTCCTCCACCACCTCCTCCACCTCCACCTCCACCTCCACCTCCCCTTCCAGGAGGAGCAGCACCTCCTCAGCCTTTACCAGGACAGATAGTGGCACCTCCTCCCCCACCACCTCCTCCTCCACCATTACCAGGAGGCTCAATGCCAGCTCCTCCACCTCCACCTCCATTACCTTGTGGTTCGGCAGTTCCTCCCCCTCCACCCCCACCTCCTCCTCCTCCACTCCCTGGTGGCCTTGCTCCACCTCCTCCTCCTCCTCCTCCTCCTCCACTCCCTGGTGGCCTTGCTCCACCCCCGCCCCCTCCTCCTCCTCCTCCTCTCCCTGGCGGCATTGCTCCACCTCCTCCTCCGTTACCAGGAATAGGAGCCCCACCTCCTCCTCCACCACCACCACCACCTCCAGGCTGTGGGCCTCCTCCACCACCTCCTCCACCAGGAGCCATCTTTGTCCCCCCAGCTCTCCCAGGGACTCTGGGCTCCCTGCCTCCTCCTCTGCCGTTTGGTCTGTACGCTCTGGGTCTGACCCAGGAGAAGCCGCCCAGGAAGGCTCTGGTGGAGCCTCCCAGACCCATGAAGCCCCTCTACTGGACCAGGATCCAGCTCGACACCAAAAAGTAAAGATGACGATGGGGTGATCATACTTTACTGCGGAAAAAAAACTGCTATCTATAAGTGCTCTTCTGTGTTTCTCAGGGAGGTTTCTTCTTCGTTGGTGTGGGAGACAATTGAGGAGCCTGACATGGACTTTGAGGAGTTTGTAGAGTTGTTCTCCAAAACAGCTGTGAAGGAGAAGAAGAAGCCGCTCTCTGACACCATCACCAAGTCCAAGGCCAAACAGGTCAGTGTGTTTTACATACTGCATATATAAGGTCAACAACAACCAATCATACATTTTTAATGTATTTATTTTGATGTCATTCTTGAAACTTAAAAGTTTGATATGGTTTATTATGTGTTCTATGAAGCCCAGTCGCCAGGACAGATTTTTGGCACTGTGCTTTTCTGCAAACTACGGATACGTTGGATGTCTACGTTTTTGCATTCGGTCAGAGCAAGTGATGTAGTATATCGAACGACCGTCATTAAATGTTACGTGGTAAAATAACGAGTATAACAAGTGAGAAACGTTGTTTCGTTTCGTTACGTTGTTTCGTTACGTTGTTTCGTTACGTTGTTTCGTTACGTTGTTTCGTTACGTTGTTTCGTTACGTTGTTTCGTTACGTTGTTTCGTTACGTTGTTTCGTTACGTTGTTTCGTTACGTTGTTTCGTTAGGTTTTTTCGTAAGGTTTTTTCGTTAGGTTTTTTCGTTACGTTGTTACGTTGTTTCGTTACCGTGTTTCGTTACATTGTTTCGTTACGTTGTTTCGTTACGTTGTTTCGTTACGTTGCTTTGTTTTGTTGTTTTGTTTTGTTGTTTCGTTACGTTGTTTGGTTACGTTGTTTGGTTACGTTGTTTGGTTACGTTGTTTGGTTACGTTTTTTGGTTACGTTGCTCTGTTTTGTTGTTTGGTTACGTTGTTTGGTTACGTTGCTCTGTTTTGTTGTTTTGTTTTGTTGTTTCGTTACGTTGTTCACGTCCCGTGTGAAACCAAGACTAAACCTTGACTTTACGCTTGTTACGTAACGTTATGTAAGAACGTCCGCCAAGGGAAGTTGTTGTTTATTTACGGTTGTTACGTTACATTGTTAAGTTACATTGTTAAGTTACATTGTTACGCTACATTGTTATGTTACATTGTTTCATTACATTGTTTCATTACATTGTTCCGTTACGTTGTTTTGTTACGTTGTTTTGTTACGTTGTTTTGTTACGTTGTTTTGTTACGTTGTTTTGTTACTTTGCTTCGTTACGTTATTTGTTACATTATTTTGTTACGTTGTTTCATTACGTCGTTCACGTCCTGCGTGTAACCAAGACAATACCTTGACTTTACGCTTGTTACGTAACGTTATGTAAGAACGTCCGCTAAGGACAGTTGTTGTTTATTTACGGTTGTTACGTTACGCTGTTACATTATACATACATACATACATTCATACATACTGTATAATTTTGTGTAAAGAATGCCCATAACTGTGTATGACAATACATGTTTTTTTAGGTTGTGAAGCTCCTAAACAATAAGCGTTCTCAGGCAGTAGGAATCCTCATGTCCTCCCTGCATCTGGACATGAAAGATATCCAGCATGGTGAGTTCATCGCTTTTGTAACAGATGAATTGATGTTTAATACTTGGTTTTTATTCCTCATGAAATATCATATTGTAGACAGGTGTATGCTACACAGGTTACACTGGGGAAAAGATCCATCTCACCAAGTCATTCAGTCTCATAGTCAGAGCCTATTTTTAGGCAAAAAAGATGAGGAAGCCATGTGCTTCTGTTTGTTGCAGAGATAGTGTGTATTTTCGGAGCAATGGTTGTTTTGTTGTTGTCAGACAAATTGGCTTTCGGTCCAATGGGACATTTTACGGACTCTTGGGGTATTGGAATAATGGTCTGTCGGAACAATAGCATGGGATCCCTAAACACTGAGGTACAGGCTGATCGATTGTGACTTCTCCTTCTCTCTGTCTTTAAGCCATCCTGAACTTGGACAACACAGTAGTTGACATGGAGACCCTGCAGGCCCTGTTTGAAAATGTGAGCAACACACACTCTTCACTCTCTGACTACAAGCATGCTGAAAATCAAACATTCTTACTGTATAAATTAGATATTTCCAAAGTAAAAGTCCCTAGAAGTGTATGATTCAACTTTTTCCCATGGTCTAGTGTTAAAAAAGTTAACAAAAATCGCATAGATCTTAATATTAAATCGCAATACTTAAAAATTGCAATACATATCGAATCGGCACCCAAGTATAATGATAGTACTATCGGTAGATAGGTGTATCGTCCCAGCCCTAACTTTCGTCAACGTTGACATATTTTACCGTACTTTTGTTATGTAACTTACGTACTTCACTAATGCCGAGTTACGTAACAAACGTAGGCTACTTATTTTACCCCAACCACGTTTTCCTACACCTAACCAAGTAGTTGCCTAAACCTAAAGTTGTTTTGTTTCAATTCACAACGTTAAGTTTCACTTTCACAACGTAGTAGGTGCAGTTTGGCCTGTCTGAACCATTAGAATGGTAGTGATAACAACTGATAACTCCCATTCAATCAGCTGATAACATTCGAAATCGGTGCACTTACATATCTTTGATGTCCATTGCGAGTATGGGTCCCACATTGTCAGTCTTTGGTGTATACTTTCTACTGCTATGTTGAATTGTATGAATGTGGACACAGGTGGAGTCAGTGTCTTGTGTCTGTCTCTCCCTCAGAGGGCTCAACAGGAGGAGCTGGACAAGATTGAAAAGCACATCAAGTCCTCGAAAGACAAGGAGAACGCCAAACCTCTGGACAAACCCGAGCAGTGAGTTGCTGTTATTCCTAGACGTAATGGTGAATGCTGTGCGTCATTCTGTAGAGACTGTTTAACTTACGCAGGAGAGGATAAAAGAGTGAGTAGAGAGATGGCGAGAGAAGACGAGTTTGGATCCAAAGCAGCTGGTGTTTCCCACTTGTGTTGCAGATTTCTCCACCAGCTCTCCCTGATCCCAAACTTCTCCGGCAGAGTCTTCTGCATCCTCTTCCAGTCCAGCTTCTCTGAGTGCATGTCGTCCATAATGAGGAAACTGGACACGCTGCAGAGGGTATGCAAGGTGAGTCAGACTCTCCAAACTGAGGAGAATAACCGCCTGCCATAACTCCTTTATTTCTATCTTCTTACATTTCTTTATATTTATGTAAGATATTGATACTGATATTGATTTTTGTAGGTAAGTAAAATATGTTTTGCTGCTGCCCCCTGTGTCTCTGATTCACACACCTCTATGTCTGTGTTTCTGCAGGCGTTGCAGGAGAGTGAGACGGTGAAGCAGGTTCTCGGTCTGGTTCTGGCTTTCGGGAACTTCATGAACGGCGGCAATCGAACCAGAGGCCAAGCTGATGGCTTCACCCTCGACATCCTGCCCAAACTCAAAGATGTCAAAAGCAGCGTGAGTAAAGAGGGAAAGATTTCTGAAACTAAACTGCACTGACACACTTCCACTTGAGCTGGGTTTTCCACCAAAAGTTCCCGAGACTTTTTAGTCCCTGGAACTACTTTCAAGGAACTAAACGGTTCCTTCAGCCCACTGTTGTCTGCGTTTCCACCGCGGTCTAAAGACCTGCGAAAATTAGGCAAATTAGTCCGCTGAAGTGATGGTCATCCCTAAAATCTCCACCCCAAAAATTCCGGTACTTTCCGAAAGTACTACCCCGTGTCTAGGGCCTTTTTTGGGGGGTAAAAAGGGCCCGTAAAATGACCCCAGAACTTAATTTAGACCCTGGTCCCTGCGGTCGAAACGCAAAGAGTTCCTGCGGTGGATACCTGACTTCTCCACTCCTGTAAATTTACAATCTTTTTCTTTCCTCCACATGCAGGACGGCGTGAAAAGTCTTCTGTCTTACATCGTTGCGTACTACCTCAGACACTTCGATGAGGTAAGATTTTTAGTTCTTATACGTCCTCCCATACTGTAACTCTTTCTCTCTTTTAAACTCTTATCTGTGTCCACTGCTTATGTTGTCCCTATTTGTATACTCTCATATCACTCTTCCTCTCATATTCAGAGCTACAGGGTAAACACAGCAAACCCAAGATTAGAAACACATATTACAGACGTTCTTTAAGTAGCATTTCCACATCCCTCTAGTGTTGCATCACACCGCTGTAATGCTTTTAAAGTCCATATTTATCATCAGCAGCCATTCAATTAAAAATGATGTGGTGGTCCTAAAACAGTCTCAGACATTTATTACTAAATGTCCTAATTGATTATATCATAATCAGGGCTGTCAAACTTAACGCGATAATAACACGTTAACGCAAATTAGTTTTAATGCCACTAATTTCTATAACGCATTAACGCAACTTGAGATTTTTAGGTTGTAGCGGGCTCAGTTTTAAAGCTAGGCTTGTACCAACCATGTCATACTAGCTTGTCAGGAAGGAGGTTAAATAACGCTCCAAATTTGGCGAGGAAAAACTGGCATAGGGGTCCCTTGACCTCTGACCTCCAGATATGTGAATGTAAATGGGATCTATGGGTACCCACGAGTCTCCCCTTTACAGACATGCCCACTTTATGATAATCACATGCAGTTTGGGGCAAGTCATAGTCAAGTCAGCACACTGACACACTGACAGCTGTTGTTGCCTGTTGGGCTGCAGTTTGCCATGTTATGATCTGAGCATATTGTTTTATGCTAAATGCAGTACCTGTGAGGGTTTCTGGACAATATCTGTCATTGTGTTGTGTTGTTAATTGATTTCCAATAATAAATATATACATACATTTGCATAAAGCAGCATATTTGTCAACTCCCATGTTGATAAGAGTATTAAATACTTGACAAATCTCCCTTTAAAGGTCCATTTTGAACAGATAAAAAAGTGATTCATTTGCTATTAATCGCGATTAAATATTTTAATTGATTGACAGCCCTAATATTAATGTGTGTGTCCATCACCAGGATGCTGGTAGAGAGACGTGTGTGTACCCGCTCCCTGAGCCTCACGACCTGTTCCAGTCTTCACAGATGAAGTTTGAAGACTTCCAGAAAGACCTGACTCGACTCAGGAAGGACCTGAGAGGTAACACACACAAATCTTACACAAGGCATCTAACCACCTTTGGTACCTATGTACAGTAAGTCTGTAATATCTGTCTACATTTATCTTACACGAAATGTGCTCTTGGCTTGATTGTAATTTCTGTCTGCGTTCTTTAATCAGCGTGCACGTCAGAAGTGGAAAAGGTGTGCAAGGTTTCGGACGAGGATAACCTGCAGCCTTTTAAAGACAGGATGGAGGAATTCCTCGCACAAGGTGACTCACAAAACACACAAGTGCTTTAATTTGCGTAAACTTAACTAGCAGCGGGAATGTGTCGTCGTGTGCATGCACGATACAAACAAAACGGGAACCTTCTTGTATCTCTCCCTGGTTGTAACCATATATCCACATTTTATTTTAAAAACATCTGCACTGAACATCAAAAGATGATGCCATTGAACATCATCCAGGGTTTTTTTTCAGCATCAATGTTCTTTGTTTCTTTTGTCGACACCTCCAATTATAAGTTAGGTCAATCAATAATCTTTGCATTATGAATCGTTAAACCACAAGGGTTTAATATTTGTAAAGTTATGTTTGACATCAAATCGATGTAAAGTCTATAGGTCAGACAGGTGGGCGGCAGTAACAACAAACGCAGGTACTCTCCCGTGTTTCACTGTTGTATTGACCTCTTGTATTCTTCCTCCTTTCTTAGCTAAAAGTGAACTGGAGACACTGGAAGCTCAACTCAGCGGCACTCACAAACTGTAAGAAAAACACATTACATTACTGTACATTACATCACATTACATTACATACCATACAAACACTGTCTCCATCACTGAACTGTGATCTTTACACATCACTGCAGATTTGCACATGCTTCTATACATACTACCATGTATGCAGACAAATTCTACACATGCGCACTAGAAAACTAAGGTTGGACCTGATTTATTGTAAGGGGTCACAAGCCACAAACATCGGGAACCACTAGTTCAATCTTTAACACTGCATTATTATATTTTATATGTTTTTATGTAAAATCTTAATCTGAAAAGTACTTAGTAGATAAATGTAGTGGAATAAAGAATACAATATTTCCCTCTGAAATGTAATAATGTAACGTCTGCATAGTTTGGCTACTCGTGGATAAAAAGGGAATATCAATAAGTAAACTTGTGATTGTGTCCTTGTGTCAGGTTCCTGGAGCTCACAGTGTTCTTCTCAGTGAAGGCCAAGTCAGGAGAGAAGGAGGCTTCACCCAACACGTTGTTCTGCGTCTGGCACGAGTTCTCCTCCGACTTCAAGGACCAGTGGAAGAAGGAGAACAAAGTCATTCTCAAGGAGAGGTACGGTAACACATGCTGCTCTACAACCTGCTGTTGTCTTTCTTTCTTTAAAAACTAAACATGCGTCACTGTGTTTGTCGTACATTATTGGCTGTTGAGAAGGGGAATGCCCAGTGTTTCAAAGGCCCATTGCTCTGAAAATACACACTCTCCGTGCAACAGAAGCACATTGCTGATTAGTATGCAGAATGACTGCCATATTTCTTTTATATTCTGAGTGTGCAAGCATTCATAAGAACCCACAAAATCAGTTTTTATAAATCTCCTTCTGTGTTTGGTGTGAAACAGCTTTTAAGACGAGTCAAATGGATTACAACCATGACATTAATGCTAAATTGGAGTAAAAGTGGTTATTATGAAATTGGTGTATTCAATATTAGCATTAATGTTGTTTGTTCCGCAGGTTAAAAGCAGCAGAAGAGTGTTTCCGACAGGCCAAGGAGAAGGCTTCCTACAGCGTCAAACCCAAACATGCCTCTGGCATCGTAAGTTCACCTTTCACCTTGTTTGTGTCATCACTCCGTTTATCGAAAGACATACTAAGTACAACTGAGAAATATCTGTTACATTTCATTTTAAGTCCTCCTATTTAGAATTTATCTGTGCATCCCTAAAATAAATCAACTAGTGCATGAGGGAAAGGGGAGCTATTGAAGGTCACATGATTAAATCCGCTATCACTTGCAAGGACACTTGAACACCTAATGTTAGGGAAAGATGTCGATCAGTTCAGTGAAATTAGTTCTGAGCGCTGCTATTTCTCTCTCTGTCAAGTCCAAAGCACTTGACCAAACAGTTGTTAAGCTAAATGTTTATCCCTTCTCACTTCAAAATGAAGACAGATTTGTTAAGTTCCCTAAGTTTACGCACCTTTGCACTGCTTATAGTAAGATGATAGACAGGTGTAATCCACTTAACCTCTATAATCCTATACGTCCTTTCCACAGAAAGCCAAGCTCGGCATGAAGATTTGACTCGGTGGACTTGGAAGGCTTGTTTTCCTTTCCTGACTTTGGGCACCAGCAGTGAGTCACAGACAGAAAAAAGAGAAAAATGAAGGGATATACAGTATGTGCAGCTGACTCTGGACATCTCGTTTCGTTGATTTATTTCTTCCAGTTGAATCAGTTTCGCGTGCTCTGTCAGCTTGATGCCTTATGTCGCTCTGCCCTCCAGCTGTCTGATAACTGGATCCAACACAATCATGGATGGATGCTGCTGCAGGGCCACCAGGCACCAAGAATCATGTGTTGTTGGGATCACCACAGCTCAGAAACACTATATATATATAGTATACATCAGCTGGAATAATATTCTGTCTGCGCAGCATATAAAATAACAAATGCCTCACTAATGAAGAAGAATGGTAAAGGCAAACACATTTCAACTCCACAAATAGCAACAACAGGAGCTTATATATTTAAAATCTTTATTGTTCTAACTTATAAGCATTCCGATCCACCACATATGAAAGGTTGTTTGCAGTTTCTGTGAACATAGCTCGGGAACCATGGAGATAACAGCACAGCGCAAGGCAAATCTCAACTGGTACAGGAACAGTGTTCATCTGCAGCAACACTGATGGAAGCACAAATATGCACTCGGATGTCTCATTTCATTGTATGTTTAGTTGAGGCAACACATATTTTATTTACTTTTCTGTACAACATACATCTTTGTTACATATACTTCAGCATGCAACATGACTAATGAAGTTGAACTTGATGTTTAATTCTTGACCTTGAAAAACAGCCGTTGACAAAACAATCTCAACTAGGTAGAAAGTTAGTCCATGGGCCTGATGGTGCGTTCACACCAAGAGCGCGGCGCGATTACAAACAAGGTCAATGCGAATGACGCGATGCAAACACACAAAATTCCCGATCATTGTCACCGTCTATGTGTATAAACAACAACGTCGCAGCCGTATTTATGCCTCGGTGACTTTATCTTGAGTGTTGATGGAGCAGCTGCAGAGCCTGGCACTGATTGAGCCAAACTCCATTCAGAAAACAAGCATTTTAAAAGTTGTTTGCTTGTCGTCATGGTAACAGACCTGACAAAGCATGAATTCAGACTTTTTACAAATCAGCATCATTATGTAGTTATTTCGGCATCATTTTGATCTGTTATTGTGGGTTCATACCGCAGTAGCGACGTGTGTCTTGCTAGATACAGTCTGTATGTGAATACAGCTCGCCGCCGGGTGATGTTATGAACCTAGACATGATGGCGTTTGGTTCTCTGACATATCTGGGTCTTCCACAACATGTACAAACCAGCAACAGTGGTTATTTCTTCCATGGTTGATGGCGGAAATAAAAGTTGTTGGTATCTATGGAGACAAGCTCCTTCTCCTTTCCGGCGTGTCTAGTGTGAATGAACACAAATGATACCGGCGGTCCGACTCGCGCGAGTAAAAGGAGGTGAAAATTCGCTTCGCTCTTGGTCTGAACACAGCTTAAGAAAGTTGTGGCCATTTATAAAGCACTTTATGTTTTGGCGCATAATTCCTCAACTGTGAGGCGTATAAGCAAAATATATTATTTTAATTTGTTGGTTCAGAGATTTCACCTATTCTCGAACCATTTTGCATTTAAAAAACAATGTTCTCATCAAATCTTGAATCTACCTTTATATAAATGCTTTTGTTTTATGCTATAATGTTATTCTAAAATTGGCTATTTCTTGTTGGCATATATTATTTACCATAAATGGTCATAACCCCTTGAATGCATTGGACAATTGACCCTTCCTAAGTCCCGCCCCTTTTCGCTCTGTGCTCCAATAACAGTTGAGCTAGCTTGGAACCCGGCAGAACCTCGGTCAACGTTCCCCCGTTCCTCTTATACCTTGATATGCTACATCTGTTCAAAGGTAACATTAGGCTACTACGTACTACTGAAACATTTTAAAACAAACATTTTTACACGTTTTATTATTAAAAATCTGTTTTAGAAGAATGTACAGCTTTGGTGAAAGTATGGACGTAGGAGATTTTTTTTTTCTTTTTTGACCTGGGATTGGTGAGCATTCCCAGGAAATACACCGAGCCGGGCCAGCTTGCCCAACACAAGCTCACTCCCGACTCGTCAAATACCGCCGCTTCAAACTATGACGCTCTCGGTACCCCTCTAGTGTCAGTTTTGGACGTGTTGGGGTTAACAGTTTCCACTCATTACATGCATACAGTGTTTGTTTTTTTTCAAAATATACTTCTATTTTCACAGGATACGTACAGTTTTTGCTCGTTACATGTATAGTGTCTTTTCAAAATAAACGTTCACGTTGGCAGGAAACAAACAGTTTCTGCTCGTTACATGCATACAGTGATTTTTCAAAATATACTTCCATATTCGCAGGAAACGAACAGTTTCTGCTCGTTACATGCATACAGAGTTTTTTCAAAATAAACTTCTACACTTGCAGGAAACAAACAGTTTCTGCTCGTAACATGCATACAGTGTTTTTTCAAAATAAACTTCCGTGTTCACAGGAAACATACAGTTTCCACTCGTTACATGCATACAGTGTTTTTTCAAAATAAACGTCCACACTCGCAGGAAACGAACAGTTTCTGCTGTTACATGCATACAGAGTTTTTTCAAAATAAACCTCCGTGTTCACAGGAAACATAGTTTCCACTCGTTACATGCATACAGTGTTTTTTCAAAATACACTTCTACATTCACAGGAAACGAGCAGGTTCTGCCTGTTACATGCGTCTTTTTTTTTTTCAAAATAAATATCCAATATAGGTTTTACTTACACAACAAATCTACTTAGTTAGGTTTAGGCAACAAAACCACTTGATTAGGCTTACGAAAAGATTGTGGCTTAGGTTTTGTTAAAAATAAGTCAGTTTGTTACGTAATTGGCGTTACCGACGTAAGTTACGTAATAAACTAAGGTAAAATAAGTCGACTTGGCTGACTTGGTTTCACACAGCGGTCTCCTGCGTGAAGGTCAAGTGTTGACCCGTCCAACCAGCGCTCCCACCCGCCCTACACGGACTTTCTTGCTCTTTATACCACGTCAATATCTCTGGCCTCGGTGCGTCGGTATCAGATGTCGAAGGGCACTGACCAAGCGTCGGTATTTGACGAGTTGGGAGTGTGAATGGGTTGGCTTGCCTGTATAGAAATCTTAAAATCTCAGCAGTCACTGAAGTAAGAGAGGACGAGAGCACTTGTGGACACTTGGACAACAACTTCAAAATGCTATCTCGAAAAGTGACAGAAATCTGGGTTATCTCAGACAACAGCCATGGACACATCCGTTTAAATGCCGCAGTAAATCACCTCACATTGATATCACCACTCTCTACCTGGACTTTTACACACTACCACACTGCTGTTTTTGATTCTACATCCTGATTGTCACATCGGATTTAGCCTCTTAGCAGAAAAAGCTAACTCAGTATGCATTTGTGCAGCAGTGTCGATGGGCAGGAGAAGAATGTCACTGTAAACTTACATGTGTAATTTTAATGTACTTTATGTTCAATGATATGCCATATCATACCATAGGAAGTGTGTGTGTGCGTGCGTGCGTGCGTGCGTGCGTGCGTGCGTGCGTGCGTGCGTGCGTGTGTGTGTGTGTGTGTGTGATGTGTACAGTGCATTAAATTACAGCTATTGAATTTTGTTGCAGAATTAATGACTTTATCAACGTAAGGTAATAAATTGTTAAAGTATTGTGTGAGACACGTTTTGTGTTTCATTCATCGATGTCCTTTTCTGCTGGCCGGCATGATACTCTCAACAGGAATGTTTGAACAGTTTCATGTGCAATAAATGTTTATACATGTATATGAAGAGGATGCATGGGGTCTGGGAGCGGTGTAATTTATGTAAAATAAAGAGAATGAATTCTGCATTATTTTGGTTTCATGCAGTATTTCATTGTGATGGGTATCGAAAGATAGATAACTACGACAACTATGCTCGTTACTGTAAGTGCAATAAAACCTTCGTGAGTTAAAAGCCAATAATTTATCAATACATATAGTCTCTAATCCACCACCGCTATGTTTACACAAGCACAGCGCGCTAGCTCGGCTAATAGCGATTTGCAGTATGTACTGTATGTAGTTTAACTGTTTAGCTTAGTTTGCCACGTATTTTAAAATTCTAGTAAATATTATTTATTTTATTGACATTCTAGATGAGTTTCCAGTGAGATATAATTGAGTTTATATAGTGATTTGCTGTTGCAAACATTAATGTTGCTTCTCTAGAAACTTTTAGTTATATTTAAAATATTTAAAAAAAATTATAATCCTGTTCTAAATTTATTGTTTTATATTAAAAAGCAAATATTTAGTAATGAAATAGAACCGATAAAAGTATCGATAAAGAACCGATAAGGAGTATCGAAAAGAGTATCATAAAATCGTACCGGTACCCATCCCTTGGATAAGGTCAGGGATGTGACTGAAAGGTCGCTGACCAGGCTGGGAGATGAACACTCTCACTAAGTCAACAACAGTAACAACTGCTATTGAAATCTGCAATATATCTCTTTCTTATAACCAATAATCAAAAACTGTAGTGTTTTTAGGCGGCAACCTCTGGGTCTGAAAAGTGAAGCCAATGCAGGTTGCCTCTGGTTGCTAAAAGAAGTCTGATTGTATAGAAGTCTATAAGAAAATGAGCTTCTACTTCTCACTTGATTTATTACCTCAGTAAACATTGTAAACATGAGTTTATGGTCTCAATCACTAGTTTCAAGTCTTCTTCAATACAGCATGATGTTCATTTAGTAAATCATGGTCCCATTTAGAGTCAGATAGACCATAAAGGAGGGGATGCTTTAGGGCGGGGTCACAGTGTGATTGACAGGTTGCTACCATGGCGTTGTCCGTGTTTTCGTCTTAGAACTTTAACCCTTTCACAGTGTGTTTTCAGTTCATGAAAGTTCATTATAAAAATGTCTCATTCAGCGTTTGGTTGTACTTAGCTCCACTCACTCAACGAGGGTGCTGTAATTTATCGACACAATGTTCACGTCCTTTTTGTAAAATAATTAGTTAACTGTTCGTCATAACTTTTTTGTATTTGTGAACAGATATAATTAATGAAATATTATTTAAAAGTTTTCTGAATCTGCTCTTTTGGTTTATAGAATGAGATTTTACAGGGTAAACATTTCCAGAAGAGTTGAATGTTCAGATGAAGATGTGTAAATACTAAAATAATAATTTATCTTATATAATTTTACTTTTTTAAACTTTAAACTACTTTTTTAACTTAATAATTATGGTCAAAAATAATGTAAAACCTTCAAAACTGTATAAATTCAGAATGTGTCTATGTATAATCTATACAGCTCAAACACCTCAGCTCTGTATATATACCTGTCTGTCTGGCTGCTGTTGCAGCCTATAAGCGTATACCTATAATATATTATAGAGCGATACTATAGGCTACAAATAACACAGGAAAGAACTTAAGTATTAACACTATATACAAACACACCACCTTAACCCTTATCCCCAAAACGGAAAAATGTCCGTTTTTAAATTACAAGTGAATTACAGATTATCCAGTGATACCAAGACCGTCTGGGTCCCCACCCGTCGTCTCTACCCCCCATTCCCACCTCTGCTGTGGATTCTGCTCTCCTCCCCCCAAAGAACATGGCTATTTCTGCCTCTTTAACCCCAAACTTCAAAGGACAGCCCCCCCCCCCCGCCCTCCATCTCTCCTCAGCCCAACATTTACATGATATTGGAGGGCATTGCATCACAACTGACAGCTGTTGTTGTCTGTTGGGCTGCAGTACCTGTGAGAATGTGTTGTATTCAACCATTACTTACAAAGTACTGTGTCATTCATACACCATTTGGTGAGACTGGGCTGGATTACCACTTACTGTGTGGTGTTTTATTCAACATGCTATTAATGATGCATGTTTCAGATGTCCATCCTGTCTGGCCTCAGCATCGGCAGCTCACAGAGAGTTTGTTTTTATCTCATTACCTCCACAAGTCGACGGTTAGTCACAACAATTAACTAAATTACACTCATTACCAAACAAATTCAAGTTTGCAAATTCATGTCTTGCAGCTATAACAGCATGTGTCATCCTCAGGAATCCATTTCATCAAATGGTATAGCTGCGCGTCGGGGTGCAGCATCGCCCTGTCTGGGATTCTTTCACAGCAATGACCGGCTCGCTGTACATTATCCCTTACGTCATACCTGGAGAATGACGAATACCTCAACATAAAGAAGGCATTCTAGTTTTCTATGTGACATTTCAAATACAAGCACATCCTTTAAGCCATTATTGGTTTGATTATTGCATAAACAGTTAACTAGTGATTATCTTGATGGTATAATTGATGTGAAGCAGGGTTTTTTATTTGTTAAAAAAAATGTTTGTGGCTCAGAGACTGTTAAAATCCCCCTGCTACAACCCTGAACACAGAACAACAGAGGTTGCTTCATATGTGCCACACCTTAAGCTCATATAGATGGGATGAGTCATCCACACCAGCACAGAGGTTTTCAAAGTGCGAGACGGGCCTCCCCAGGGGGGCTCCAACACAGTTTCAGGTGAAGTGAAAAAATATTTCATTACCTGTTACACAAAAGAAGATCACTTAGAATAGCCCAAATGTGTGTGATTTAAAGAGATATTTCAGAGATGCAGTAGTTAGGGCAATATTAGGCTATTTTTGGCTCAATTGTTGAGGGTCTATGGAATAATATAATATAATCATGATCCCATAGACATCCAGGAATTGAGTGAAACTAAGCAGGTAAACTATCTGAGGGGAAGCTCACAGTCTCAGTCCTTAAAAAAACACTGCACAAGCAAGTACAACCAGGGAATGAAATTAGCACCTGCCACCTGCTAAATTACAGGGTAAATGTTGACTGTGGCAGGTACATATTTCAGGTCAACTGCTACCATGGCAGACAGGTTTTCCTTATAACACTTCATTTTACAGGTCTGCAAATGTAATGGTGATAATTAGCAAGTAACCTTTTTGAAATTTCTTTGGAATTACTGCCAAATTACCCCGATATTTGCTTAAAAAATTATCAAAATTTACTTTATTATAAACATTATTTAATAATTATATTCCACTATTTCCCAATAAGCAGTAATAAATAGCTGGTAATTTATTTAATACATTTCCAGGAAAAGAATACAAAGTTAATTGATATGCTTTATTTCCATGTCTGCTGGTAAATTAGATGATAATTAGCAAATAACTTATTTGAAATTTCTTAAAAACCTCCCTGAATCATGACATTGAAGAGCAGCCGCTTCTCAAGCCTAAGGGGCCCTATTTTAATAATTATATGCTATTTCAGCATATAATTATTAAATAATGTTTATAATAAAGTAATTTTCGATCAATTTTTTAGGTAAATATTGGGGTAATTTGGCAGTGATTCCAAAGAAATTTCAAATAGGTTACTTGCTAATTATCACCTAATTACCATGAAATTTGTGGACCTGTAAAATGAAGTGTTACCAAACACCACTACTACTACCACAAGGCCAATTTAGTAGCTGTTCCAGAGCTTTCCATCACATAACACATGGTCTTCATCATGGAATTGTACAATAGAGGCTCCATTTTTGCTGATGCTGACTTTCTGGTTGGCCTACGAAAATATCCCTGCAGCCCTCTGTATGGAAATGGTGGTTTTTCAACATTTATGTTTTATCTAGCCTACATATTATTGGCAAAATAGTTTTATCTTTTTTTATTTCTAACATTCTCTATGTGGTTGAACAGACTCATGTGCAATTGTCCTCTCTATGGTAGTGTCTCAGTCCAAATGGATAGTCTACATAATGCTCAACCAAAACATAAAGGGACCGAGAGAAAGAGGGAGGCTAGCAGAGACACATTTAACTGACACCTTTAAATCAAATCACCCACTGAAGGTTACTAATGTTGGTGTGAAGCATTGTCACTGCACACACTGCTGCTGCCATCCATGTTATAAAGTAGGGTGATGATGTAACAATGTGTGAGATTCACATCCTCCATTATTGTAAGTTTGTGTGTGTGTGTGTGTAGATAGATAGATAGATAGATAGATAGATAGATAGATAGATAGATAGATAGATAGCTAGATAGATAGATAGATAGTAACTTTATTGATCCCGAGGGAAATTCAAGTTTCCAGCATCACAGTTCCATAGTGCAAACATGTTAGTAAAAACGACACAGGTGAGTATTACACATATTAGTAAAACGACACAAGTAGTAAAAGACACATTTAAGTAATACAGAGTATAAAACAAAAAATGCTATGTGCAGAAGAACTGTTAAAAATGAATATAGTGCAGGGTAAACAACTGAGATACAGGACTATTTAAAGAAAAAGTGAATGTAGTGCAGAAAGTGATATAGTGCTGGGTGATAATAAAAAAAAAGGAGATATGGATATTAAGAAATGTCAGATATGGAATATAATGCAGGATAAGAACTGAGGTAGAGAAGTTTTTTTTTTTGTAGTGTGCAGAATTAAAGTGGTTCAGTCTATTAAAGTGCACTGTGTGCATTTTAGTATGTGGGAGGGGGGGGGGGGGGGGGCCCTCTCACTGTGAATGACTTATGGTTTATATATCTTTATGTATTTCATGTTTTTGATGTATTTTATATTTTACATATTTTATGTTTTTAGTATTTTATGGTTTAAATGTTATGTATTTTATATTTTGATGTATTTCATGTTTTTGTTGTATTTTATATGTTTTTATGTATTTTATGATTTTGATTTATTTCATGTTTTTAATGTATTGTATGTGTTTTTTTTAATATATTTTATGGTTTATATATCTTTATGTATTTGATGTTTTTGATGTATTTTATATTGTTGATGTTTTTATCTGTGGCTGTTTTATTTTGTACAAAATTCAACCTGTTTGGATTAATTCTATATTGATGTGGCACAGGTTTCCCCACATCAACACATCTCAGCCCCCAGCACCATGACACACTTTATATTAGGCAGGGGGTATTTTTACTGTATTTATTTGTGATAATGCTGCTTGACTGAAGTCTGTCATATTTATTATTGTGTCATATGTATTTATTGTATTTTGGATTGTACTTGAAACTGTGATGTTATATTGTGATCCTGTTGTGATGTTATGTAGTGTGTCTATTGTGTCTATTGTGTCTTTTGTGTCTGTGTTTAGGACTACAGATGGAAATTAGCTTCCCTGCTAAATCTGGTGCGCCCATCTTTTTGTTTCTATGTAAACAATTAATGTCTGTGCACACAGTCCTTTTAAACCAATAAAATAGAATAAATGACAGTGCATTAACTGTGCATTAAAGCTGCAGTATGCGATATTGGCGCAAATATGATTTAAAAAAGTTATTTTTAGCAAACGGCCGCTATATCGTGACAGTAGTACATGAAACAGGTGACAAAAACAGTGACCTGTGATTGGTCAAAATCTGCTGTCACGGGGCTAGATTTTTCTAAAGCCTGAAAACAGAGACATGAGGAGGAGCAGAAGTCTAGTTTTCTCTCAGAACACTTGAATTACAATATGCTGAAAGGTTATTATGGGATTTTTGCCAAAGTATGCCAAAAAATTGTTGCCTACTGACACTTTAATGATTTATCTAGCCTACATATTATTGGTAAATAGTTTTATCTTTATTTATTCCTAACATTCTCTATGTGGTTGAACAGACTCATATGCAATTTTCCTTTAAATCAAATCACCCACTGAAGGTTACTAATGTTGGTGTGAAGCATTGTCAACTGCACACACTGCTGCTGCCAACCATGTTATAAAGTAGGGTGATGATGTAACAATGTGTGAGCTTCACATCCTCCATTATTGTTAGTTTGTGTTTGTGTGTGCATGAGACAGAGAGAGATGATTCATTAAAACGTATTGAGAGTTGAAAAAGAAAAGAATTCCTCTTCAGGGATCAACAAAAGGCAACATCAGCCTACAATGTAACACATGCAATAGGAAATGGCGTATATCCGCCATTGCTGCTCATTGCTTCTTCTTCCACCCTAGGACACACACACACACAAACACACACACACACACACACACACACAGGCAGTGATGACGTAGGGCTCATGCTGCAAAAACACTGTGAGCTTCTTTATGGGCGTCTGGTAATAAAAAAATATATTTCCACTCAACTGAAATTTGTTTTAACTGTTTTCTACTTAAAAAAAAAAAAAAAAAAAATGCCCTATTTGACAACATATTCATCCGCTTCCACTCCATGAGTGTCAAGAGCGCTTGAGTACCCGGATGGAGTGTCATGGCCGCCGTCGCTGTGGATCCACAGAGAGGAGAGAAGGAAATGTTTCTTTCTGTGTGTGTTTCTTTCTCCTCGTTAAGCTGCTTCTTCATCATGCTGGACGCTGACGGGGACGCGAACTGAACTTCCGTCGAGTTCACAGTAAGGAACAACTCGTTTTCTGTAACTTTAAAATATCTTCGGCGTGGGTGGGGGGGGGGGGGGGGGCTTTATTATGGTGTTAAAATAAAACTGCTTTATTAAAAACTCCACATTACTGCGGAGCTGCTCACGTGTTCACCGTGTGTCGTGCATGTACGAGCACAGTGCATTAACACCAGGCAGCTGTGCAACTCTGGAGCCCTTTGTTGCTGTTACTGCCTTTCTGTCTCCCACTGATGCAGCGTTTCACACTGAAAACTTATGGAGCAAGTCAATTTAAATAAAAAAAAAAAAAAAAGATGTCGGATCTGTGAGGTTAAAGCTGAGATGCACACGTGTTGTGCTTGTGTGTCTCTCTCTGTGTGTGGAACTGCAGTTATGAGACAACTTTTCCCTCTCATCTCCACAAGCTGCAGTTATATCTGAGGAGCAGCCTACCTGTCTGCACTCCAGGTGTTTAAAGCTGCAGTATGCAACAATTTTTTGGCATAATTTGGCAAAAAATTCCCGTAATAACCTTTCAGCATTATTGTAATTCAAGTGTTCTGAGAGAAAACTAGACTTCTGCTCCTCATCATGTCTCTGTTTTCAGGCTTTAGAAAAATCTAGCCCGTGACCAATCACAGGTCATTTCAGAGAGAGAGAGCGTTCCTATTGGCTGTGGTCCGGCTAGTAGGCGGTGCTTGTATTTCCTCAAGAGATCTCAACATGGCTGCCGGGTCACAAACTTTCTCATTTTACAGCTAAACCGTGCAATACAAGATGTTTCTGAAAACGTTTGAGGAGAGAAATAAGCATTAGAGTGGCAGTATGCAACAATTGTTTGGCATCATTTTTTGGCAAAAATTCCATAATAAGCTTTCAGCATATTGTAATTCAAGTGTTCTGAGTGAAAACTAGACTTCTGCTCCTCCTCATGTCTCTGTTTTCAGGCTTTAGAAAAATCTAGACCGTGACGGCAGATTTTGACCAATCACAGGTCGTTTCAGAGAGAGAGAGCGTTCCTATTGGCTGTGCTCCGGTCATGTGACCAGAACTTGGCTTCCTTCAACAGATTTTACAATGGCGGCCGCGTCACAAACTTTCTCATTTTACAGCTAAACAGTAACTACAAGATGATTCTGAGAACATCTGAGGAGAGAAATAGTCATTACAGTAACAGAATATTGATTCATATTTGATCAGCGCTGCCTAGTTTGACCGTTTGGTCGGAGTTCGCGAGTGATTGACAGCCGGCTCTCGTAGACTGCAGCTGGCAGCGGACCTTGTTTTCCTCCGGTAAGTGAAATCCTTCAGATGCCGTTAGGAGCACCGGAGGACACAGTAGGACACAGAGGAACAGGATTTAACTCAGGTTACCTGTTTCATGTACTACTGTCACGATATAGAGGCCGTTTTCTAAAAATAACTTTTTTAAATCATATTTGCGCCAATCTCGCATACTGCAGCTTTAAAGGTCCCATATCCTGCTCATTTGCAGGTTCATACTTGTATTTTGTGTTTCTACGAGAACATGTTTACATGCTTTAATGTTTAAAAAAGCCCATTATTTTCCTCATACTGTCTGCTTGAATATACCTGTATGCTCTGTCTGAAACGCTCCGTTTTAGCACATTTCAATGGAATTGCAACGGAATTGCGTCGCTATGCAACAGCTTGGCTTCCATGTTTACTTCCTGTCAGCTGATGTTATTCACATACACTGCAACAGGAAATAAACTGGGACACATTTAGAATGTTTACGTTTAAAACTTTGAAATGGTCTAAATATTGTATATTTGTGACATCACAAATGGACAGAAATCCTGACGGCTTGTTTCAAAAGCTGCAGTTTCTGAATACGGGCTGTGTGTGTATTTCTCTGTGGATTAAGCGTTTCAATACTATCACAGTATTTATATAGAACTTAAACCTGCTTTATAATATAAAAGACATGAAAATATCACTTTTTACAATATGGGACCTTTAAACTAAAGTCCTGCTCAGCTTATTTACACTATTAGTGTCATATATACAGTTTTATTAGAAGCTTAGTAGCCTTAGTTGAAATTGATTTTGGAGAGTATAATTTCCACCATGTTTTCAATTATGTTATAAAAGTCAGCCTATTGTGAAGACTAGCAGAAATGTTCTCAGACTAAAGTAGCCGATGCAGATAAGTCATAAAATCAAGGCAGCCATTTTTTTTTCACCCCCCAACATGGCTTCCTCAGGTCCACAGGGTTGACAGCTGACTGAAGCATATGGAGTTGAAGGCTCCTGCTTGACCGTAACAACTTGTAATGTTGAATTGAGGTGTTAATACCTGTAATCGACACGTTTAAAGAGCGCAGCCAGTTGCATGTTGTGATTGCCTCCTATCTAGATCAGGTGTACGGCACACAGGAAATATCCTCCTTTGCAAAATCATTTCCCTGAGTTGATGAGCGGTTATCTCTAGAAAACAACACTGCTTACTCAACCGTCTGAAACCCGTGATCTCGATTGATTTTACTGTCTTTTCAGAGGCCGTAACAGAATTTAGAGTTAGAGTGAAGCTACTGGTATCATGATGAAACACGAGGAAAAACTGGCATGACCTCTGACCTCAAGACACGTGAATGAAAATGGTTTCTATGGGTACCCACGAGTCTCCCCTTTACAGACATGCACACTTTATGATAATCACATGCAGTTTTTTTAATGCAGTTATTTTCTCCTATTCTAAAATGGTGTATTTGAATATTTCTGCATACTGGGGTCCCTAAACAGTCTTTGAATTACATAAATTGGGTATCACTGTAAAGCTGAGACTCTTGTGGATCCAATGAGCCCAACTGTATTCATGTGTGATGATGTTAGTCCCCATAGGAGACATTTCATTGTAGTGAAACCAATTTTTTTTTTAGAAACTTGACCTCACTGTATAAAATGACCTGTGGTGACCTCTAGGATAATCACAGCCTCATGAAACTTTACAGCCACAAATTAGAGACCTAGAGCATTCAGAGGATGGATGGATCAAACTAGAGACCTAGAACATTCAGAGGATGGATGGATCAGACTAGAGACCTAGAGCATTCAGAGGATGGATGGATCAAACTAGAGACCTAGAGCATTCAGAGGATGGATGGATCAAACTAGAGACCTAGAGCATTCAGAGGATGGATGGATCAAACTAGAGACCTAGAGCATTCAGAGGATGGATGGATCAAACTAGAGACCTAGAGCATTCAGAGGATGGATGGCTTTACCAGCTAGATTGATAATAAGGGGGTTTTCTGAGCAGTTTACACAACAGAAGTGCTCGCCATCTAATTGCCGATAAGCTAACATGACCTGGTTGGTACCGATGGATTCCTCAGGTTTTAGTCTAGCTCTAAGACTGAACCTGCTATAGCCTGTGAAAGACAGTAAAGTCGGTCTCAGGGGGTTAATACTATGGTTTACTAGATTGTATGTATGTATAAGACTTTTGCAGTTTCTATCACTTTCAACCTGCAGTTTGTGCTCAGATAATTCCGTCAAATTTAAAGGGGCCTTGTGGGGTTTTCCTGTTTTGTGTTGCTCACCTCAATGCATCGTGTGCGTCTTTGAGCCCTAGCAAATGTGTTGATGAATTTTGTATTTGTTGATGTAAATGTATTTTTTTAGGGATGTCAATCGATTTTAAATATTTAATCAAACATTTTTTTATCTGTTCAAAATGTACCTTAATGGGAGATTAGTCAAGTATTTAATCCTCTTATCAACATGGGAGTGGGCAAATATGCTGCTTTATGCAACATATATGTATATATTTATTATTGGAAATCAATTAACAACACAAAACAATGACAGATATTGTCCAGAAACCCTCACAGGTTCTGCATTTAGCATAAAACAATATGCTCAGATCATAACATGGCAAACTGCAGCCCAACAGGCAACAACAGCTGTCAGTGTGTCAGTGTGCTGACTTGACTATGACTTGCCCCAAACTGCATGTGATTATCATAAAGTGGGCATGTCTGTAAAGGGGAGACTCGTGGGTACCCATAGAACCCATTTACATTCACATATCTGGAGGTCAGAGGTCAAGGGACCCCTTTGAAAATGGCCATGGCAGTTTTTCCTCGCCAAAATTTAGCGCAAGTTTGGAGCGTTATTTAACCTCCTTCACTACAAGCTAGTAGGACATGGTTGGTACCGATGGATTCATCAGGTTTTTTAGTTGCGTTAATGCGTTAAAGAAATTAGTAACCTAAAAACAAATTTGCGTTAACACCTTACTAATGCGTTAACTCTGACAGCCTTAGTGTTTTTACATCCTGCATTGTTTACATCCATGTTTACTAGTTTGCATTCTTCTTCTTCTTCCCCGTCTTTGCTGGCACATTGTTATGTTTCTTGACTAATATCACAAACTTTAGATCTATAGAATAGTGCGAAACTATTGCAGGAATATGTGTTGCGTCACCTACGTGCACGTGTGCCTGCACAAAAAGAAGTCTGCTCTGTAATGCTATAGGTCTAAAAGTCCACAGGGCACCTTTAAGTCCTGAAATCTGAAACACTACTTGGATGGAACTAAATAAAGGCGAAACATGTTGAGATGATGTGTCAATATTGATAATTTGGGGTTTATTTTCACAAGATGTTCCCCACAAACATAATTTATCCAAGCACGAATTAAATTTAGAAAAATCACCCTCACAGTTAATAGTATTTAAACAGAAAGTTAAGTTGTACAAACTGGTAGTTATAATTTAATGTTTCTGTCTTACAGGCGCCGTGGCAACGCTGCAAGCTCCTCTTCTTCAGACACGACATGCATTAATGTGAGTTTGTCCTAAAGGAGAACAGGTAATAACTGCTTATTAAATGTCATTTTACCATTTTATTCTTACCTCAGTCAGCAGTGAAGCTAAAACTTCAGTGTGGGCTTTAGAATCTAAAAAAAACAAAAGTTTTATAAGTTGAGTAACCTGACCAAGTGGGTGGTGTTTTGGCACTAGGGATGGGACAATATAGGATTTTATCACAGATCACGATAAAAAAAAAACTCTCTCTCTAACTTCCATTATTGAGAGAATCGTGAATCTTCACGAGTGACTTGAAAAAGCTCCCAAATCACAGCATGTCTTTTTCTATGGTGTTCCACAAGGTCTTGGTTTCATAATGTGGTATTTTGGAGGGATTATTGATCATTTTTTATTAATTCTCGATAGGTAAAAAATGGCTAAATTTAGCACCAAATCTGTGTAACAAATGGTATCGACCCCAAAAATTGCTACAACAACTTATGAGACTTAATAGAGCATGGGGATGGACATCATATACTTCTATCATAATGTTCTAAACCCTTATACACCGTTACAATTTATTTTAATTAATTAATTTTGTTATTTCATAAAACAATATATCTTTATTTAATATTTATAACTAGAATAACTTGACACACAGTGCTGAGCTGCATCTCAAATTAATCTTCAGGTTTCCAGCTTTCAGATGATGTACACCACTTCTATTTGGCTTATTCCTTTGACTTTGTATCTACCCTTCAACATCCCCTGCTATCAGACTCTTTTACATATAGTATCGGACAGCTGCTCTGCCTGTTTTTACAGCTTATTGCTTTGCAAAGATCTCAAGATGATTTATTTAGTTTAGTTGATGAAGAGTAGCCTACAGGCTGTAATGTTTCAGTAAAATTAGATTTTCACATTAAAAGGCCGTGGATGTCAGTGGGACTCACACACACACACACACACACACCTGTGTGAATATATCAGCAATCGCTGGTTGGAAAATGAACATATCACCCAACCTTGTTACTCTGGCTGTCGCTAATTAACGCCGGCGTTGTTTGCCTTTTTTAAAAGAAGAATATATAGCAGAACTGTTTAACTGGATTGCATTAGGTTGTCTAGTTGTAGCTGATAAAGTCCCCGATCTGTACACGTCTACACAGTCCCGAGCAGAGGTCTAATCTAACACCTGTGTGGGTGGACTCTGGGTGAATAGGGGCTTTAGGTTATATCATGCATTCCATCTGTCCTCGTGTCCTTGATTCTCCAGCAGTTGGACATCGTTTCAGAACTTGTTTCTTTGTTAACTCTTAGCTGGTTATCTTTAGCTGCATGGTGCTGTATAACGTCTACTCATACTGGCTCCAAAGAGAGGAAAGAGATCAGGGGGTGGAGGTCAGAGAGACGGCAATAAGTGGTCAATGTATTGTCATGGGAAGCTCGAGGCTTTATTAAAGCAAATGCAAAACATACTGTAGTCTCCAACCTCGGAGACTGTATTGAAAGGCTTTGCATGAGAGAAAAGCTAATTTGCATGCAAGTAGGGAGGAGAGACTTGATTGGTGGGATTTGTTTTCTCTGATTCATCCTTCAGTGACCAGGCCGCATACTTGCCAAACAATGTGTGTCACTTCCGTCTACAATGACAACACTGGTGTGCAGGCCAGACTATATTCTGTTTTGACTAAATGTCTCTCAGTATCTTTATTTTGGCTTTTTTTGGTGAGCTGCAGATAGCAGCGTTTCCTCCAAGTGTGAGGGTCATTAGTGAGAGCAGTGTGGGTCGTAAGTGTTTCATTATATGTATATATGTTGGTGATAATAACGCAGAATCGTTTTAATACCACTAATTTCGTTAACGCATTAACGCATGTTGCGATTTTTAAGGTTGTAGTGGGCTTCAGTTTTAAAGCTAGAGTGAAGATACTGGTATCATATGAAACTAGAAAAACCTGATGAATCCATCGGTACCAACCATGTCATACTAGCTTGTCGATAAGGAGGTTAAATAACGCTTCAAACTTATAATATATATGATAAATCGCGATTAACTATTTTAATGGATTGACATTCAAATTTATAAATACTTTTTATAGGCAACTGTACAATGATAAAATAGATAAAAAATGTGAAAAGAAAATACACATTTAAAAGTGTATTTTATAGGTAAGGGATTTAATCCTCTATAGAATTATTTAACGATGCATGTGACTTAAATTCTAACTGGTGTGTCATTTTCCATTACAGCTCAAGTTTGTTTAAATGTTAACATTTAATTATGTGTGGACTGTTTTGTTCAGTATGTATGAGAGAATAATGAAATTAAAGTGTAGTTTACTGACCCGAATCACTGGCCTATAGGGGTGTAAATCACCAGTTTCATCACAATATGATATTACATCGATTCTTTGGACAACGATACGATATTTGCCGATATCTCAAAGTCTGCCATTTCAATTTGAGTCAATTCAGGGACCTGTGATCGATATGAGACGATATCATATGCCCTTAAACTGGGCCTGCTTTAAACTGAATTATAGTCTGCATCACAAGTTTCTTAGAATATATAATCACTGCATTAATCAACGTTTTTCTTTTTTTTTTAGGACAATTCAGATTCTGTTTAGTTTGTGAGGTTGGCCTGAAATGACTCATTCTATCGACTTCTTGCTAACAAAGGTTTGCTGTGTGAATGCTCACAGTAAACCGTAATGTAAAAGTTCAACAAAATGAGCCCACTGTTTTTACCACGTTGTTTTTTGGCCCTTTATTCATTTGTAACTTAATGCTGTGTTTTATCCAAACGTACTAAGATGTACATGTTAGTGATGCCACGGTGAGGAAATTTTCCCACCGCTTAATAAACTTGCGGCAACACCGGTGTTAATGATTACACCAGATATTTTACAAGAAAAGATGACGCTCGATATATGCAGAGCGCTTACTTTAATCTTTAAACTGTGTCTGGCCTTTCCGGTCAAGCTTTTGCTGCAGGGCCGCAGGGCCGCAGGTTTCCACCCGCTCCTTTTTGTGCAACCGGGCTTAGAGAATTTGATGTATGAAATTGCATATCCTCTGTATTTTTATGAAGTTTTATTTCATAAAAGTGTATTCATCTCTTGTGATGTTAGTAGGGAGAGACTTTATTTCAAGGCAGTCCACCTCCACTATTACATACTGCATCAAAACCTGTGCGGTTTGTTTGAAATCATGATCAGTCTGATCACCAATGGCCCTGTGTCTATTATTATTATAATGCATTATAATGCACCATTGGATAATAGGTGTTGTTGTCTTTCTGCTCTACAGCAATGTTAAATGTATATAGAGTGAATGGGATCCTTCCGATTGCACTAATAAAAAACACATTTGTTTACTTGTCTTACAGATCATCTGTAGATTTACAACTATGGAAGAAGACCTCATAATACTTAACGATTCTGCCAAAAACCGCAACATATCAGTAATAGGGGATGAAAAAGAAAAGGTAAAAGACTTTGTGTACAAGCATTTTAGAGAAGTGACGACGGATGGGTCACTCTTCAATAATGCAGAAGAATCCTCCATTAGGGAACATGGGAGTTCCCCCAGGAAAGATAAACAAGTTCTCAATAAAGCCCATTGCAAAATTCAGCAGGGGGCCGTTTTCTCTGGAAAGATTCTCAGTTTTGGATGCTCTGTGTGTAAAGATGATTCCACATATAGCCCCAATGACCTCCTCAAACATTTCCGAGCGGCCCATAAAGGAACCCTTCCTACATACCCTTGTGACCTGTGTGGCTTTGTCACGAACGAGTTCCCCGCTCTTCAACGCCATCGGATCGAGCACAGGAATACTCTGGTTACGTGTGAGCTCTGCGACAATGACGTTCAGTACTCTCTGCTGTTGCTTACCAGACACTACATCATGTGTCACAGTCTAAATGGACAGTTTAACTGCGACTGGTGCGACTTTACAACTCTGGACGCGGGTACGTTCGTCCAGCACATTCATCATCATAACGAGAGTCCTTGGAAGTGTTCGAAATGCAGACACATCAGCTCGAACGAAGAGGATCACCAGAAGCATATGAAAGCTCACTCGGGTACGTTCCCCTTCACCTGTCAGATCTGCGGATATGGTGCAGCGAGAAGCGAGAATCTTAAAAAACACACGGCAGCTGTTCACAAAGAGGAGGCTGAGAGAAGGAACGCACTGAAGGCAATAGAAGACGGCGTAACTCCGGCAAATTCATCTGCAAGCTTAAAACTTTTGCTGAAAAAGAGCGGTGAATCACAGGAGGCTCAGAGAATATCGAAACTGAACTGTCTTTCTGGGAGTTTACCGAACCAAAACGGCAGGCTAATCAAACCAGAGATATCCATCGAGGAGACCCACCACTTTGTTGATGCAAAAAAGGAAAGCAAAAATTCTAGCAAAGGCTCTCATAATGCAGAGCACTCAATGCCAGTAATGTTACAGGAATGTGACAACTCTGCAAGTTCTGATGCTGCAAGTCACACCAGTCCTAATGGACTGACTGTTCTGATGGTTAAGAACAAAATCTCTCTTCCCCCCAACTGCACAACCAAAGTTATGGGATTCAAGATGGTTGATGGCAAAAAACATTTAGTTCTCAAAGTAATACCAACATCAAAGCAAGATTCATCCACTCAGAGCCATTCCTTGGTTGAAGATGTGGGCTCCTCGGCACCACATCCCGTGTTGGATAAAAGTAAAGTCTCTAATGAGAACGGGGAATGCTCTAATAGCAAGAACTTAACATCACATTGTTTTGCTCTTTCGCCAAGAAGTGGATCTTGCATACAGATGGATCAAGAGGATATTATGGCAGTAAAAGTAAAGATTGAGGAGGAAGAAACCGCTGTTTGCAACCTTGATTCCACCCCACCTAGAGATGATGTCGGGGAGCAAACTAATCCTTTACTAAGTAGGTCGTCGACCTCTGCAGATACGTTATATCCCATGACAAATGAGTTTGATCACGTGGGCGACCAAAGTCACCCACCCTGCTCAGAGAGAAGTAAGTTTGTTAATAACTCTGATGCAACCTGCCATAGTGGTTCTCAAATGAGTAATACTTCAACAATGTGTGCTGGTAAGGTCACTTGTTTATCTTCACCTTCAAAAGTTGCTCAGGAAACGTTACTTTCCAAACAAGTCTCCAAAGAAACTATTGAAAACTGTGGGGCTGCAGATGAGTTAGTAATGTCTGATACAGACAAATTCATTGACCAACACAAAGACAATATCACTACAGAAAATGATGACCAATCTTCCCGGAGTACTCCGGAAGAAACCGGTGGGGTTAGAACTGTGATTGAACATAAAAACAGAAAGCAACATTATAAAAAGCTTTCGACTCATCCATCAGAGTCATCCCCGCCCACTTCAGGTAGCCGCAGAGAAAGTGCCACGGGCTCAGAAAACTGCACACACAATTCCCCAAACCAAGAAGTATTTTCTTTTCACAATTATTCCAAGGAGACTTTTGGCTCTTCCCCTAACACTACCCAAAACTTTGACAATATGTCTGATCATTCATCAGACAAAGACAGTGTTTGCGAATCACAGTTTAGCTTGACGTTGGCAGAGTCTCCAGAACCATTCACAGAAAGCGGCAATGGAGAAGACTCGAGTCAAGAGAACGTGTCGGATAGTGACGTCGAGGTTGACGAGTGCGTAGCTAGTGTTGACGATCCTGCCTCTGAGGATGAAAATCCTGAATCGGTGCTCCAAGACTTTAATATTATCAAAATCGAGGAAGAGAGCATTCCTATATCCAACAAACACTCAGAAACGAAGACTTGTTCAACTCTCTTGGGCAGTTTTGTGGAGGAACATTCAGATGCAATCATTACCCAACAACTTAATAAGGAAAGAGTTGGATCTTCAAGTAGTGATTCTTTAAAGCAAACAAAAACGACTCTACGATTTCTTCAATTGCCAGAGGGTAAACAGTCCGTACTCCTGAGAACTACTGAGAATCGATTTGCAGTGCCGATGCAGGTCAAAACCACTCCGGGTTTCAAACTGATAACCAATTCTGCAAATCCTCAGATCAATGTATCTTATATGAAGCCGGGATTAGAAAGATCAAGTAACCCTACTGGAGTAACCCTTACTCAAAACAGCAGAAGGATAGGTGCAGGAGCTGCTGAAAAAGGGACAACACTTTTCTCTGCTGTTCAACCAGGTGTTGGCACCACCGCAAATCACTACCTTATCAACAGCCCAGGTTTTAAGGGTCCCGTTTTCCTTTCAAGCACACCGCATAGTTCACCTACAGACAAAACAGCAAAGACACAGCCAACTTGCTACTTGGTGCAGAGGTCTGTTCCATTTGTTCAGACCCCCAACGCTCCTGGCCTCAGACTGGCAAGCACACAACTCCCACTGAACTCGCGGCCGGTTCTGGCCATGCCCGTGAGCTCTGCAGACAAACCCAGCACCCTGCAGACTGGTCGCCAGGCGTTCTTGCTACGATACATTTCTCCACCCAAATCAGGCTTACGATTGAACAACCAAGATGCAAAGACTGGCGCTCAGTGTAGCCAAACCAGTGAAAGTACTGGAAATAAAGTCATATTTAAAATTGTCGGTCCCACCGGGAGCCGTCTTACAAGTGGTGCTCCCACCTCAAGCAGTCAACCTTTGTTTCTGACCACCAGACCTCAGACCCAGTGTTTTCTTGTTTCATCAAACAAAACAAATGCAAATTCCTCTAATGGAGTAAAGAAATTAATCTCCATACAAAATACTGCACAGAAAGATGTCATGTCGCCCTCTCAGATGAATGTAAAGCTACAAACGTGTGAAGCAGAGAAACCTATCCTAGCCCCAAGGCCAATTCGGCCTCCAAGCCAAAGGAAAAGACGCAGGAAACCGTTATTTGATGAACTTCCAGCAACGGTGCATAAAGCTAGAAGACTCGCAAATAGAGTAATGACTGAGAAAGAGACTGTGTTATGGAAGCCTGTAGCCAAAGAAGTTGAAAGGACACTAAGGCTTTCCCCGTTCAGTTCTCTACAGCAGATCAAATGCCCTCGTAGATACCAACCTGTAGTGGTGCTCAATCATCCAGATGCTGACATTCCTGAAGTGGTCAATCTCATGAAGGTGGTTAACCGGCACAAAGGTGCTGTCACTAAGGTCTCACTGTCTCAGAAAACAATCCAAGCTCTCTCTGAGCTCAGTGCTGTGTTGGAGAAATCCTCGACCAAAGGTGCTTCGTCTCACGGCGACGATCCAAGACCTCGGCCAGTTCAGAGTTCTGTCCGAGAGCGATTCCACCTGAAACTGAAGTTAAGGAAAAAAAGCAAAAGAAAGTATGAGGTAGTGGACACTTTGTCAGGTTGTAGAGAAGAGCATGCGGTGTTTGACTGCTGGTTTTGTGGTCGGCTCTTCAACAACCAAGAAGATTGGATTGGCCACGGCCAGCGGCACCTCATGGAGGCAACTAGAGACTGGAATAAACTGTTCTGAAAGTTTCCATCACCTTTTAAATGGGACGATATTCTGTCCCTTTTTGAGGTGGAACAAATGGTTGAAGTTGTATATTTTTTAATGACCTTCCACTATACGTTTGTTTAATTTCTGTACCTGTAAATACATATTCTTAAATAAATCATAGTTTATCTTTTCATAGGTGCATTTTCTGGTAAATTATGTACTGCAAGCATGATTTTATATCATGCATGCACAGGTCAAATTGAACTGTGAAAATGGTACACTGTAATTAGGAGTTGTGGTAAGAGCACTATCTTAAAAGAAAGGGGACAATATCAGCAAAGGTTGTATGCAGAGCTGGATTAAATTACTCAGGTGATTTCATATTAATCTGGTTCGTCATATTTGCTCAAATTTTTTGCTTCAATTAAGCAGAGGCCTAGTTTAAGGGACTTTTGTATCTTTTATTATCCTACACATGAGGATGGGGAACTATTTGTATAGCGTAACTCTAAAGCTTGTAGTCAAATTCCTTTGTTTTGCGCTTGTGATGAAAAATTGTTCTTTGTTCTCCAAATTATTCCATTTTTGTATGATGTTTTTATTTGAAGGGGATGTAATTTTCCTCTATTCTATCTTCAGGATTAGTTTACAGTTTCCTCGTCAGGGTTTTGTCAACCTGTAGCATGCGCTTGTTATAACTAGATCTGCGATTTTTTTCACGATAATCTCTTTAATCCCGTTGCAATAGACACACGGTTTTATAAAAATACTTTTGCAGAGAAGAGAAATCCTGTATCTGTTATACATGGCTTTAAGCCCATTTTACACCCTATGCAGTTTCCATGCAACAATATATATTTTTGTCAGCAGCTCAGACCGTTTACTTGTTGTGAATCACGAGAATCCACATTTTGATTTTCAAGTTTACGATAAATCTTTAAAAGGTCCCATGAATTTGCTTTCAGATTGTTACTTTTTTTGTGGGTTGCAATGTTTGTTCATTTAAGAAGATTGTGGTGCAGGATGCTAACATCAGAGAGAAACATGTCAGGTGTTGTCACAGGGCTCCAGAGTAAGATTTAACATCCACTTCCAAACCTTTAAGATGCAAAGGTTGACACAATGGCTGCAATATTTTAATCATTTATAGTCTAATGAGTAATTATACCCCGTATGTCAATAATAAGTAATATCAACATTGGTTAAACTGGGGCTGCAAGTGACAATTATTTTCACTATCTACTAATCTGTCGATTATCTTGTTGATTAATCAATTAATTATTCGGTCTGCAAAATGTCAGAATATATTGATCTATATTCGAAAGACCAAGGTGATATCATCAGATGTCTTTGTGCAGTCCGAAACCGAAAAGATATTCATTTTATTATCACATAATAAGGAAAAGCAGAAAATCATCTCAATTTAGAAGCTGGAAAAATTATTTCAATGATTAGTTGATTTGTCAGAATAGTTGGGATTATTTTTTTTCTCTCGGTCGACTCATCAATAAATCGACTTATCGCTTCAGCTCTAGGACAAACAATATTACTGTAGACTCTCAAATAAAAGCAGGTATTAAAATAATGATCAAGTCTCAAACAATAATTTAACAAATTTAAAAAAAAAACCATTTTTTTAACCCTTTTTTTCCCTCCATTTTTAAATTGTTGTTAAGCTGCCATCAGTCAACACTTCCTGCAGATATTTCACATTAAAAGCCTTTCAGGAAAGAAAGGGTTTATGCCCTTCAAGCCGCTGGAAGGCTGGCTGGGCAGCCAATAATGTCGAGCCCTGTGTTACAATAACACCTTCTACACAACAACTCATTTTTAGGCACTTTGGGAGATGGAACATTGAACCTGTGTGGTCAGAATAAGGACTAATGTAGATTTTATGATGGGAGGGGTTGGCTGGATCACCCCAGAAGTAAAACATTTAAAACTTTACAGGAAGAGATGAATATAAAACCGTGAAACGGCACGTTTTTACATCAATTTGCTATAGAACAGAACCCAGATAAAAACACAGGAAAAGGCATTTCCATACTTTTTTTTTTTTTTTAAGCATTTCTTGGTTCAATAAAAAGTTTCTTGTTAATATTAGGGATGTTAATAATTAACCGTTAACCGACATTAAGCATTTTAACCGATTAACGCTATCTGTTAAAAAGGTTAAAAGAAATGTTAATAATTAATTAAAAAGCTGAGAAAAACTCGTCACTTTAAGGAGAAAAGCTGGTCCACCTTTAGAGAGTCTGAGCCGGCGTTACAGACACAGGAAGTTGGCTCCCGTCTTGAGCTCGCTTGAGCTACAGTTGCTAACGTAGCACAAACAAACACACTCAGTTGTCTGTTGTGCTCATACACTGCAGCTGCAGTGCACAGCTGCATGCGACGCACTAATCTTGGTTAATGGTTAATAATCGGTTAACGAGGGTCGGTTATCGGTTAGGAAAATCTCTCAAAATTAGCATCCCTAGTTAATATCAAATACTTTCAGAGGTGATTTGATAGTTACCGTCACATTTGTTTTTTTTATGCTCTGTAGACATTTTAAGCCCTGAACGTAACACATGTGTTTGGACTCAACTTCCACCTGTTATTGCATTAATGTTTTACTAAAAATCTGCTCACTGGCACGATCAAGTCCAGTACGTTGTTGTACATAACATTTGTTTTAATGTTACATTTAGGACATGGACCTTGTTTTTTCCTTCATGGTTTTTAATTGATTGTATTACATGATGATCGAACTGTGGAATTAATGTTTTATTCCGTTCAATATGCAAGTTACTGAACAATGCAAGCCATGCTAATGTTTTTATACTTTCAAAAATGGTTCTAAAACAGCCAGCACTCCAATTAACTGAAGTTCTGACCTCAGCAGGTGTCGCTTTTCACCAGCATTCGCTAAATGTTCATTTCAATCAACAACAGGGCTTTTCTATTCTACATTAGGTGAATTCCCTGGAATCATTTCCTGTAAAACTCCCTAAAAATGCAGCATTAGTAGTCGTAGCTACATCCACTCATATCTGTCACTTACCAGTGAAACCAAACAAGAATTCAACTTTCACTTTCTTCATGGAATGTACAACAAATCTAATAAAATGTGTCAATTATTGAGCTTTAGAGGCGTTGGTAGCTGTGGACAAAGCTAGCGTAGCTAGCCTTTAATCAAACCAGCCTAGCCAGCTGCAGAAAGCTAACTTCCGTGGTCATAATATTCTTTGAATTCCAAGAATTTTGTTCCCTTTTAGATGTGATAACATCCCAACCCAGTTAAAAAGCTATTTAAAAATCTACTGCTCTTAACAATTCAAGGTAAATTTGCAAGTGAATAATTCTCTGTTTATGGGGGGAAAATAATCATGACTTGATGTCGCCTGCAAAATGTCCAAATTCATAAGAATCAGTGTTATAACTTAAAGGACTGGAGTTATCGCTTCTCCTGAAATATTCATGTGGTTGGTGTTTCTCCTTTCAAACTGGTTTAGGGCTACAATTTAAAACGTTGCTTACATATACAGTAAAATAACAGGAAGTAGAGGTTCATTATGTTGGGGGATAGTCCGTTTTTTGATGATTGCTTTTTCATTATTTAAACTGGAATTCAACTAATTTCTGTGTTATGATATATAACAATATTGAGTTCTGGGATACGATTAATAACGTCGGCTAATGATGAATGAAGTTTGACACAATTTAGTGTTTTTCAGCCCATTTTCTCTTTGATTTTGTAGCTCATCCCCCCCCCCCCCCCCACCCCCTCATACAGACGAGCTTGAAATGATCCAAATGGATGCAAACACCAAATGAACTCCAGGTTTTACTTCAGTTTGTTTCAGATGGGTTTCATATATATATATCTATATATATATAGATATAGATATATATATGATGGAAATGCACAGTGTGAAAACAGCCCTGTTGTTTCATCTGTCTTGTCATGCTTCTTCTTCTTCTTCTTCTTCTTCTTCTTCACTGCTCTCAGGCCAAAGAACTATTTTGGTTTTATCATCATAACATTTTAAAAAAGAAGTGATTTCTAGCTGTACGAATGAGTTCTGCACTGTGATAAGTACAAACCACTCATTATATGGGGATACACTACTAGATCAGCTTATTTTGAAGTGAATAATTGAAATCTGTTTATACATAACTCCTACAGTTCAGCCTCCTGCTGCCCATCTTCTCATTGAACTAGATTTTAGGTTTCAACCCTTAAAATGCTGAACTCATCATGTACAGTAAAGTGTTCCTTTCCAGCAGGCTGTTCAATTTTTTTGACTGAATCTTTTTCCTCATGCGAAGTGCCTCGAATGTCCTTTGGCAGGTTGACAATGTGTACTGTATTCTTTTGATCGACTTAGTGGTTCACTCTCCTCTAATAAATGTACATACTGTACCTTATGGAAACACTGTGGTGGCTTTTTGTTGTTATCAGAGATAACGGCACACCTGTTACTGATGACGCAGTTTGCGATAACGTGTAATGCAAATAGTTTTAACACCACTAATTTCTTTAATGCAACTTATGATTTTTAGGTTGTAGCGGGCTCAGTTTTAAAGCTAGAGTGAAGATACTGGTATCAAATGAAACTAGAAAACCTAAAGAATCCATCGGTACCAACCATGTCATACTAGCTTGACATGAAGTAGGTTAAATAACGCTCCAAACTTGCGCTAAATTTTGGCGAGGAAAACCTGTCATGGCCATTTTCAAAGGAGTCCCTTGACCTCTGACCTCCAGATATGTGAATGTAAATGGGTTCTATGGGTACCCACGAGTCTCCCCTTTACAGACATGCCCACTTTATGATAATCACATGCAGTTTGGGGCAAGTCATAGTCAAGTCAGCACACTGACACACTGACAGCTGTTGTTCCCTGTTGGGCTGCAGTTTGTCATGTTATGATTTGAGCATATTGTTTTATGATAAATGCAGTACCTGTGAGGGTTTCTGGACAATATCTGTCATTTTTTTGTGTTGTTAATTGATTTAAAATAATAAATATATACATATATTTGCATTAAACAAGCATATTGATAGCCCTAATTTCTATGCTTTATATAGCACAGAGGTGAAATAATGAAGTTGCCCCTCTGTGTGACTAATGGTGATGATACTGAAAAGATCCACAAGAGGGCAGCACAAGACAAAATGTTACAATAATCTTCTACCTGAACTTTATTCAGCTGAATATTCTTTCAATTTATGCCATAACTTACGTTTTATATGGGCTTGAATAGAAAGTAAAAGTTTTATTGTTGGCATACTGTAAATAATTATGAACTGAACTGTGGAGTAATGAATAAGTTAGACAGGAAGTTACACATTTCCTAAAAAGAAATCAAACATTTAATGGATCATTTCTAAAATCAATATAGATTATGTTATTATTACTCTAATGTATCTGGAGTTAGTGCATGCTTTAAAAAATGTTTAAATTTTATACACACTCAGTTGCCCGTTTATTAGGTACACATTAGGTTTACTAGCTAAAACAAATGCTGTCTAATATAGGGATGCATGATCCGACCATTTCTGTCCCGATTTTTCTGTACCTGGGCTTTGGGTATCGGCCGATACCGAGTACCGATCCGATACCAGTGTTAATTAATAATCGTAAACGAGTAACTTGGTAAAAAAAAATCTTCAAAATTATCAGGAATTATAACTCAAGTGTAAATCTTTTTAATGCAGCAATAAATTGGTCAAAACTTAAACAGGAATTAAAATTCCAGTATATAATGTATATAAACATAGAAGTGAATTGAATAGATCGGCCCCATTGTCAATACCCGATCCAGCTATTTGAGTCAGTATTGAGCAGTATTGAGTCAGAAACTACAAAGTATATTAATGCAAAATACAGTTTGTGACTAAATACAAAATGAACTTGAAGGTTTGTAATATCAATAAATCATAACAAAATAATTCGTCAGTTGACTAATCAATCAATCAACGAATCATTTCAGCTCTTAAATCAATTTCAAGTAAATATTCACTGACATTAATGCATAAAAATGTAATAACATGTAACACAAGCACAGAATAATAACTGTATTGTTGAGCAGTGATGTGATTTGTGTGCTCATGCATCATGCTTTGATATATTTAAGTATCGTCGTATATATTTATATTATATATATAGTACTTCTTAAATGAAAGTGTTGGTGACTGGAAGTGGTTTGAAATAAACTGTCCTTACCAGTGAAATAAATAAATATAAAATTAGATTATAAATAAATAAATACATAAATAAATAAATACATAAACAAATAAATAAATAAATATAAAATTAGATTATAAATAAATATATACATAAATAAACAAATAAATAAATATAAAATTAGATTATAAATAAATAAATACATAAACAAATAAATAAATAAATGTAAAATTATGCAACATGCCCATTTAAATTTAAAATATTCTGTTGTGTTATAAATATCTAACTAAAGAATAAGTGTATGTATAAAAATAGGGTCTTATGTGTAGAGAAACTGCAGAAATGTGTCCAGAGGGAAGGCAGTGCAGCAGAAAGACTGGACATTTGTGCAGTAAATTTGCAATAATTAGGCATGAATATTGTTATTTCAATCTAAATGACAAGCATGAATCTTTAACCATGTGTATATATATATATATATATTTATATATATATATATATATATAGCATGTCATGTAGGCAGGTGCAGCCGACAGGCCGACGCAGCAGGAAGACAGCCAGGTCTGCAGGCTTCTGTAGGGCTTCAAAATAGGTCATGTTCACATCAGGGACGTCTGCATAATCTTTCTGACTTCTCTGCTGCTGAAGTGGTTCAGGCCAGTGGCCCGTGGCTGTGGAGGAGAGCGCTGTGTGGGGGGGGGGGGGGGGGGGGGATGGGATGGATGGAGGCGACCTCTACATGAAGCATTATCATCGTCAGAGAAGCTGAGACACAAACACGAACACAAAGAGCTGACTGGAGACTCTCTGCTGACTTCTTTATCAGTCAAATTGATGGAATTAAAGTGAGAATGTTTAGTCACATGATGTGTCAATAATAAGAACAAGCTCACGGATTCACAACTCTACTCATGTCACTGATATGTTAGTTATCAAAAAAGAACAATTAATCATTATTGTCATGGCATATAGGTAGAAGACAAATAGAGAATAGATGTGTTGTTGCGTCTAGGGCGGGGATTCTCAAACTTTTTGGGGCCAGAGACCCCTGATAGAGGAGAACATTTTCCGTGTACCCCCTCTTAATCGTAACATCGATTAAGCATAATACTTACTACCATTTTTGCTCTTAGATGCCATTTGAACTAAATATGTTCAACCTAAATACTTCAGACCTGTTTCATAGTGATAAACACAAACACATTTCAATCTGAGTCAGGTTCAGATAACATGAGATAATCCTTTATTAGTCCCACAGCGGGGAAATTATCAATGTTATTGAATGTTAATACCACTTATATACCTTTAAATAGAGGGTGATGTTATTCAAATTGCATTCGGACTCAACTTGACAGCATTTATAGCCTACATTTCAAGTAATTGATCTGAAAAGCGTTCAGATAATTAACAGTAGCAAGACATAATTCTAATAAATCCAGATATTTAAACTTACTGTATCTAACGCTGACTGTCAGTAAGTGCTTCAACTTAAAAATAATGAGCTCATTGCTGTGTGTCACAATCATATCAGAGTTTCTATTGGCCCAAAGCTACAATTCAAGCTTGTTTTTATTGGCACAAATGGTCCCCATCTGTAGATATTCACTTTTTAGAGCTGCAGTGGGTAGAAATGGAGCAACCAATCAGAGCCGAGCTGGAGTCTTGCCGTCTCTGAGCAGCTGTCAATCACTCGCAAACTCCAACCAAACGGTCAAACTAGGCAGCGCTGATAAAATATGAATCAATATTCTGTTACTGTAATGACTATTTCTCTCCTCAGATGTTCTCAGAAACATCTTGTAGTTACTGTTTAGCTGTAAAATGAGAAAGTTTGTGACCCGGCAGCCATGTTGAGGAAATGCCAAGCACCGCCCACCAGCCGAAGCACAGCCAATAGGAACGCTCTCTCTCTCTGAAATGACCTGTGATTGGTCAAAGTCTCCCGTCACAGGCTAGATTTGTTTAAAGCCTGAAAACAGAGACATGAGGAGGTGAAGAAGTCTAGTTTTCTCTCAGAACACTTGAATTACAATATGCTGAAAGGTTATTATGGACATTTTTGCCCAATAATGCCAAAAAAATTCTGCCTACTGCAGGTTTAATAAAGTCAAACAATATAGCGTCATCTTATCTAATGTTAAAAAACTTAAAACCTTTATTAAATTGAATTAATATGAGCAAATGTGCAATAAAAAAAAGCATTTTAAAAACTAATACAAAATTAAAAGACCGTCGGGCAGCAAGTCTCGCGAGAGTTTTCACACATTTTCGCAACTTGTGAGTTACCTTCTGGACGCGACCCATAAGTTAACGCACCGTGGAGCCGCGCGTCCCCGTCTCTCCCTGACCTGCCTCCACTGGTGATGACGGACAACCTGCGGGCTGTTTGACGGTCAGATGACACGTCACACCCCCCCCACGCCCCGCCTGCACTTCACTGAACCGAGCGGGTCTCCTCCCCCTTCCCCGCCCCCCCCCCCCCTCTCCTGCTCTCTCTACGTAACATGCGGCGCATCGTTCCGGGCTGATGGAGCGCAGCCTCTCTCTCCACTGACCTGGATACAGGAGGCTCCGGATCCCACTCAGCACCACCGCAGGTAACTCTAACCTTTTTTACTCCTCACTGAATATCATTGTTATATTATTATTACTATTATTATTATTATTATTTATTTGTCACATTAAGGGCTTTGCAATAATGGGAAAATAACTGTGAGAGCGCGGACGCATGCGGACACTTTCATCTCCTGTCGTCACCATGAAATATGAAATCATTATGAAATGATCTGTCCTCCTCCCCTCCGCCCACACACACACACACACTGTGTCAGATGGCTCTGTTATAGAGAGACACAGTACTGGATGATCCTCTCCTGCCTCTCTCTCCCGGATCAGTGCCGCCGCCGCCGCCGCGCAGATGGAGTCGGTACCGGGAGGCCGTGGCTGCAGCACGTCGGCGCCGCCGCTCCCGGAGCTCCCGCCGAGCTGGAGGAAGAAGAGCACCGCCGGCCTGATGGACACCAACAAACAGCAACTCCTGTGATCACATCATCATCATCATCCTCTGCTGCACCGGGGAGCAAAATACAGCAACTTGATTTAAAGGTCCTCTCCATGGAGCCGGAGGGCGCAGGGTAGGGGGGCAGCCAGGGGGGGCCTCCGGGAAGAGACCAGAGCTTCACAACTCAGGTGTAACTCCACTAAAGCTAATGGTAAGATGCTTTTATTCACTATGGTATCATATCTAATGTGAATTAACCTGCTGCTGCCTGTCTGTGAGTGCTTTATAGTGACTGAGGACAGTTATTCAAGTCACAAGTGAAGTTAAAACTTGATTCTTAAAGCTTCAGTAGGCAGATTCTTTTTGCATCATTGGGCAAAAATTCAATAATAACCTTTCAGCATATTGTAATTCAAGTGTTCTGAGAGAAAACTAGACTTCTGCTCCTCCTCATGTCTCTGTTTTCAGGATTTAGAAAATCTAGCCCGTGACGGGGAGACTTTTGCCAATCACAGGTCATTTCAGAGAGAGAGAGAGCGTTCCTATTGGCTGTGCTCCGGCTGGTGTGCGGTGCTTTGTATTTCGGGTCACAAACATTCTCATTTGACAGCTAAACAGTAACTACAAGATGTTTCTGAAGACATTTGAGGAGAGAAATGGTCATTACAGTAACAGAATATTGATTCATATTTGATCAGCGCTGCCTAGTTTGACCGTTTGGTCGGAGTTCGCGAGTGATTGACAGCTGCTCAGAGACAGCAAGGCTCCAGCTCAGCTCTGATTGGTTGTTTTCCTCCGGTTTGTGAAATCCTGCAGATGCCGTTAGGAGCACCGGAGGACATGATTTTTTTCAGATTACCTGTCTCATGCACTACTGTCAGGATATAGTGACCGTTTTATAAAAATAACTTTTTTTAATCATATTTGCTCCATTTCTACCTGCTGCTGCTTTAAAGATTGTTTCAGATCTAGAGGCAGTTTTGTGAAGTTTTTTTATACTTATTGTAAAAACAGAAAGGTCAGTTGCACCTTTTAATCCTTCAGACACTGTCCCAGCATGCATTAGTTATTGGCAATACTGAAGTTTAATTGTAGTTCCCAACTAGGAGTGTTACAACCGTGTTCAAATTTTCTATAGATATCGCGATAATATCGTAGTAAAATCTTTTAACCTAGTAGTGATAATCTGATATCGTGACAGGCCTTTTTCCACCCAACAGCAGAAGGATGGTTAATGTTTTAACACACATACAGTATACTGTAGCTCTGCTCACTGACGCTCACTGTCAGTGTGGATGATGTTAATTGAAACTGTTGCCTGCGGTTCGCTCTCAGTGGCAACTTGCTTGCAAAGCTGCATGTTAGGAACAGAGGTCTTTAAGCAGGGCCGGATAAACCCACAAGGGGGCCCCCCCCCCCCCGGGGCAAAAATGATGCATGTAAAATGCATGTAAACTAGGGCTGTCAAAGTTAAACGCATAAACACAACTTGCAATATTTAGGTTGTAGCGGACTCAGTTTTAAAGCTAGAGTGAAGATACTGGTATCATATGAAACTAGAAAACCTGATGAATCCACTGGTACCAACCATGTCTTACTAGGAGGCTAAATAACGCTCCAAACTTGCATTAATGTTGGCGAGGAAAATCTGGCATGGCTATTTTCAAAGGGGTCCCTTGACCTCTGACCTCCAGATATGTGAATGTAAATGGGTTCTATGGGTACCCACGAGTCTCCCCTTTACAGACATGCCCACTTTATGATAATCACATGCAGTTTGGGGCAAGTCATAGTCAAGTCAGCACACTGACACACTGACAGCTGTTGTTGCCTGTTGGGCTGCAGTTTGCCATGTTATGATTTGAGCATATTGTTTTATGCTAAATGCAGTACCTGTGAGGGTTTCTGGACAATATCTGTCATTGTTTTGTGTTGTTGGACAATCAGCAGGAAGCTTGATGGAATAGCTTGATTAAAAAGAAATCAGGCTTCATAGTAGATGATACCAGTCAGTTAAAGAATGTCTTGATTAGCTCCCCAATACTTCCAGCATATCAGCTCAAGACATTCCTGATACTAATGAAACATGTCAAGATCAATAATCCTTGAGTGCTCGGTTCAGCTCGTACCTCTCACAGAAATGTAAAGAGATGAATGCTCCTGCTTTCGACCGATCAAATGTATTTAGAAGAAAATCTGATTTAGTATCTTGTAGCTGGTGTAAGCTGGTGAAAGCTCTGATGCTCTTAACAAAAAAAAAATCGCGTTTACACACAGGCACGGGCGTCCGACTCAGAACAAAAAAGAAGCCTAATTAAAATCTTTGCTCGTAACACAGCTCGTGCTTCGGTCACTGGAGATAAGTGGAGCGTAGTGCGCGCAGATCTCTGCTGCTTTGCCTGTGTGTTTTTTTTTTTCATTTTATGGGATCTGCAAAGGATTTAATCAGTCATGCTCTGTCTAATAGATGGGTTGTTCAGTGGAGCATGATGAGAGAGCATGCTGTCCCGGAGAGAGAGAGAGAGAGAGAGAGAGAGATGAGAGAAGGAAGACATGACAGTGTCTCTAAAATACAAGGCCTTGGAACACAAAGGAAAAGCGAGTTGACGCTGTCATGAAGACGGAGCCAAGTTAGCTCTTGATTCCTGCCTCCACAGGAATCCTCAGCTTGAATTATGCACATGCAGGAGTGTTGTTTCCAGTGAGAGAAAGGAGAAGGCCTAACTGTTTGTTTGAAGGCACGTTTTGCCTTTTTAACACGGAAGGAATGCTCGACCTGTCCAGGAGATGCACATAACTAACTGTATATGAGTCACTTTCTCTAAGCCTCCTCCACAACTCCTGCCTCCACGGCTAAGTCATCTGAGCTTATAGCGCAGTGATTCGCATTTCACAAAATGTATTTGTTTGGTAGCTTCGTGAATTTGCTATCACCCAAAAGGTCAATCAAGAGTGTACATTAAAGGAATAGTTTTAGAGAAGTGTTTATTACCGAGAGAGAGAGATTAGAAGATTCATATCAGTCTCATGTTTTTGTGCAACTTTTTCATGGGACAGCCCAGAATGGCACAGTATGTAGAGTAATCTTCACCACTGTAGCTGTGATTCCCATGTGTGTTTTTTTTTCCCCCCATGTAAATGTACGATGGTAGATGCTGATTGTTTGTGGCGGTGACCGTGGCGATGTGCATAAGTGACGTCATGTGCAAACGCTGTGATGCAAATGGACAGTTTGATGCTTTTCGCCAGTGGATGTGAAGGTTCACACTGAGATGTGATCAATGAAGATTTCTCCATCGTAAACTGTGTGTGTGCTACAAAGAGAAATATGTCACTAATACAGCAGCGTGGCACTTTAGAGTGACACCATATGTGTTTTTAATAGTTCTTGGATGACAGTGGAGGTCTACAGCGTGGCAGGATGAGCTGCTGTACATCAGTCTGCCTGCTTATTAATCTGATAAATCTATTTTCAGTTTTGGTCGCTTCAGGACATTTGTTGATGAGTTCACGACTCCTTCAGTAGACCTTTTTATAGACTAGTCTTTTATATGAAAGGGATATGACACTGACTATATTTACATGCACAAAATACTCCTTATTCTGAAAAACACAATATTCCTACTAGGGCTGTCAAAGTCAACGCAAATTCGTTTTAACACCACTAATTTCTTTAACGCATCAACCCAACCTGTGATTTTTAGGGTGTAGTTGGCTCAGTTTTAAAGCTAGAGTGAAGATACTGGTATCATATGAAACTAGAAAACCTAAAGAATCCATTGTTACCAACCATGTCATATTAACTTGTCGATAAGAAGGATAAATAAGGCATTAATTTTGGCGAGGAGAAACTGGCATGGCCATCTTCAAAGGGGTCCGCTTGACCTCTGATCTCCAGATATGTGAATGAAAATGGGTTCTATTTGTCATTGTTTTGTGTTGTTAATTGATTTCCAATAATAAATATATACATACATTTGCATAAAGCAGCATATTTGTCCACTCCCATGTTGATAAGAGTATTAAATACTTGACAAATCTCCCTTTAAGGTACATTCTGAACAGATAAAAAATGTGTATTAATCGTGATTAATCATTGACAATCATGCGATTAATCACGAGTGATAGAAAATAATCTGCAGATTAATCAAAAATGAAAATGGTCCTTAGTTGCAGCCCCACATTATTAGCAGGAGGATCGGGGCAGGCTTTCATAATGGCCGTAATGAATTCATTTATGCAGTTGGGTTCCCAAACAAGGTCTGATAATGTGCCTCTTGTTAATTTGATTCCACATTTCAGGAGACACTGAAACCCCTGCTACCACGTTTTACATGTTTAATGATGTGCAGCGAGTTATTTTAAGACAGTGATGTCAGTGCAGTTAGGCAACACCACAACTACAGTAAGCAGTCGTACAGCGACTTTTACTGCTTAAATCGACTGCAACACGAGAGGGTTTGCTTTAGCAATGCAACCTATAAAATTATAATAATTTACATTTACATTACACTACAATGCACAGGGGGGGGGGTTTTACGGTCACACTCGCTCAGTGTATGTTAAGTCCTGGTACCATGTCAGGAGATTTCATTACTGTAATGCACTCGTAGTGAAAGAGGCGTGAGTAATTGTGCAGCAGGGCTTTGGAAACATGCAGCACAGTCCAGCCTCCAGCAGCAAGTCTGCAGGCTTCATGTAGACATTCTGACTAGCATGAGTGAGGCTGGATGTTAGCATAGATGTAAGCATTTGCATAGAGGAACCATGATTTGGACTGTGGGAGGAAACCTGAGGACCCGGAGTAAACCCACGCTAACACGGGGAGAACATGCAAACTCCACACAGAAGTACCTCATCTACTGTAGGTAATACACTGACTATGGATGTGTCTCATACAACCCCACTTCAAAACACCTGAACTATCCCTTTAATCGGTGAGCTTTCGAGGCGTTGGTAGGTGTAATTTTAACTTGGGACAGAACCAAGCCAGGTCCTTCCCCCTTCTTCCAGTCTTTATGATAACCCAGGCTAACCAAGTTAATTAACACATAACACAAGATCGACATCAATCTGAACATCTAAGACTTGAAAAGAAAGCGTATATTTATTTTCCTAAAATGCTGAACTATTATTTTAAGCCGAACAACGTAGGCAGACAAAAGCACCAACACACCATCTGGACAGTTTTGTAATAACTTTGGCAACGCTAAATCACACTGCATTGTTTTTTTTCATAGAACGAGGGCGTATATCTCCCCGTGTGTTCTTTCTATTTATCATCCTTGTGGCTCTAAATATTCTGTTCTATTTGTAAACTTCATGCAGGATTTGAAGAGAGTGCTGTCCTTCCCACCGTACCCCGGGGATTACCTGCATCCAGTGGTGTACGCCTGCACCGCAGTCATGCTGCTCTGTCTGCTCGTCTCCATCATGACCTACATCGTCCACCACAGGTGAGGAAGGACATTTATCGAAGGATGGTTTCACATTTTTCAGGTCTTGGAACATCTAACAGCGTCTGAAACCATCTGACAATTTGGTAACTGCCAAAAACAGACAATCCAGCGATGGCGCCCACTTTATGTAGGGAACGGCCAGGCGTGTGCTGGCGTGACAGTAGGCAGGATTTGAACTTCTCTCCTCCGCTCTGTTTTTTTTTTTCAATCTTCACACAACTTGCGAACCACCGAGCGCAACGCCGTGAATGCCTTCGAGGAGAGATTGTCTGAAAGTTGCGCAATGTTATCCTCATTCGTATGATACAGCCGTTGAGTGTGGTCATTCTGAACGCTGTAGCCTTTAGACATTGTCGGACAACACCTCACTTATGGATACCTTACAAAGACTTTTAAAAGACTGAAGTCTGATACCCTCTCACATCTAAAGACAATGTGTCTTAAGACTGTCGCAGACTATAAGATTTTGCAAAGACTGGGGATCTTGCAGGGCCATTATTTACAAGACTACAACTAGATTCCTTTTGAGATGATGTCACATCCTGTTCCTGGTGGAAATAGAGAGGCGAAGTCCTCCTTACACCCGTACTCCTAACATGACTGCAGTGTACGAAATGGGCGACAAAATCCTGATCCTCACTCCAAAGTTAGTCTTTTTAGTATGAAATTGCCTCTTTATTGTGAAAAGCAATGCACACTGTCTGCCAATCAAATATGTGCAAGCGTGTAGTCCTGATAGATTAATTAGTAAAATCCTGTCTCATAGTATTTTGAACAGTATTTTGAAACTTTATAAGCCTTAAAACACATATCTGTCACTCTTCCACACAGTTTCTTTTGTCCCTGAAAATCGCCGAAGATGATGCTGTGTGATAGTTCACATAACAACATTAATTTCTACAACCCACTTTTTTAGTGTGATTATGCATAAAAGGTAAAAAAAAACTGTTCATCTTTTTAACTTTGAACTCATTGTTTGCAGTGTGATCCGCATCAGCAGGAATGGCTGGCACACACTCCTCAACTTCCTCTTCCACACGGGGCTGACATTCGGAGTTTTCGCCGGAGGCATCAATCAGATCAACTTACCTTTTGTGTGTCAAATTGTAAGTCGTGGTTTTCCCTACTTTTTTTTTTCAGCATAGTGTTATTTTAAAAACGTTTTCTGAACAGTTTCGATGATCCAAAGAGAACAGAAAGCTCCCTCAGTTGTTAGTCGAGCAGTTTCGAGGTCACTGGCAGCTAAAGGCGTCACTTAGAAACCAAGAGAGGCTTCAGTGTCCATGAGAGAGCCAATGTTCACTGAGTGTTAAAGTTAAATCACTACTACCATGAGCAAAAAATTGTTGAAGCTTGATATTATTTTCTGGTTTCCTTTCAGGCTGATCATGTGTGAAATTTGTTCTGGCTCAAATATACAGAACAGTTCATATAAAAGGTATTTTTCTCATAGTCTCGTAGAGTCTCAGTGGATCAGTATGATGAAGTACTTCTTGCCAATCAATGTCAAACAAGACTACGGCCACGCTCGCAGCTCTGTGAGGTTGTACTCCGGCCCAGAGGTGCTGTGTTAACATGCTGATGGTATGCTAACTAATGATAGCATTGCAGCGATGGTAGCTTTCTATGTGCTGTCACTCCTTTTTTCATCCCTCCATCATTATAATTTTTTTTTGTTGCCATTTTACATAAAGATATAAATATAAAAGAGGGTGACCAACACAGAATATCATGAAGTCATATATCATTGTAAAGCTTAGACTACAATCTATCCGTCGGTCACGTTGCCATGACACTGAGGTCGAGAGAAGTTGACCTTTGACCTCTAATGCTGCAATGGGGGCAAATTCTGAATGCCACATGCAAATGCCCTTATAACTAACTTCATATTGATCTGATGTGCCCATGGATAGTTCCAGCATAAAAAAGCACATAAAGAGCTTTAAAATGATATATTACATGAATAATAACAATAACAATATTTCTTGTCAGAATTAAACGAAACTTTGTGCAGTTTGTATCTGATTGAATGTTCAGAACTTTGCATTGGATTCTGTTATTGGGGCCGTTAATGGCTTTCTTAGCAGCAGAAACAGGAAATAATAAAAAAACTCAAATTTTATTATTTTAGCTAGCAAGAGTTGCTCTCTGTCTTTTCCTTCAACAATTTCCCTCGGGATGACACCTACAGTATAATCTTATTTTATCTTATCTTAGCAGCATGATAATGGTATGATAGGCTGGAGCGGAAAACACAGAACACTAATAACACCCACAGAACTCATATTGCTTTTAATAATCTGTGTTCACTACTTTATCTGTGTCAGGTTGGCATTGTGCTCCACTACGCTTCCTTGTCTACCATGCTGTGGCTGATGTTCACCGCTAGAAACATCTGTAAAGATGTGTCCAAAGACCCTCTGAGGGCCCAGAACAGGAACGGGCCGGCCCAGACTCGCACCAAACCGACCGTCCTCAGGTAAACTGTGAGATTGTTAGCAAGCAGGTCTTTATGTGCACGACAGAGCTGATCATTGTTCTGATTACATCACTAAATGACAACGTGTGAATGAATCAGCTTCACTGCTTCTGTCAGCGAGCAGTATCCTGCTTTTCAAAACCATCGTGAGAGCTCGATGTAAGGCAGCTTGAAAGATGCTCAACTGTGTTGCATAATAATAAGGATTATAGCAGTGATGGACCTCTGTCTCTCTTTCACAACATTTTCATCTGATTGGATAAAGCGAATTGTTGAGTGTTGAGCTGACCGGTCCTCGTGGAGTTCATCCTCCGGTGCCCTTGCAGACTTGTCGTTAACAATAATACTCGGCTCCTTGATGCTGCCCCTACTTGCTCATCCTGTCGGTATCAATCAAAGTCAAATGAAGGAGTTTGAATATGAAAGAATTTGAAATTGAACAAATAAACTTGAGTTACTGAATCACATAAATGTTTAGCATCACTTGCCTCATGTCCTAGTGAGTCACCCCCACTGTTACTAATATCAGCTTGTTTACTGCCTGACGTTTTAGCAAAGCTCACGTTTATCTTTACTTCAAATACATTTTAATAGGATGATAGTTGAAAAAGAAAAATGCTGATCTTTTTTACCAAACGTGCCGATGCGTAGGCCCAGCGGGTTGTCAACTTGGGCCCGGTAGGCCGTCGGGCTTGCAATACACTGGCAAAAAACCCTGGACTAGAAACAGGAAGAAACAGCTAACCTGAAAAACCTGAAAAAATACACCTACCATCACCTTTTTTTAATACGTACACACAGAAATAAGACGAGAAGAGAGTCTACAGCCATGCTGGTGGATCTGTATCCACAATGTTATCATGTGGATGTTTAGCATCTTTGGCGGTTAGCATGCTGACTTTGCAAATTAGTACTAAACCAAAAGTACCATAGATCATGAATGTCTGAATGAACCAAATTTCATGGCGATCCATCCAAAAGATTTCCAGATATTTCACACAAAAAAACAAAACAAAATGTGAAAGGTGCTAATTGTAAAGTCAGAGGATCACCAAAGTCATAAGGATTCATCATCCAATAGTTATAGAAATTATAGGAATAGAAATTTCTTTTTTTCAGCTGGATTTTCGTCTGTCTCTCTGCCCCTCCCATTACCCTGCCAGCATTTATACTCTTATATTTTTAAACTTTATTTGCAGATTTTATCTTGTAAGTGATGGAGTCCCTCTCCTAATCGTCGGAGTCACGGCAGCGTTTGGTATGGATAACTACGGCAGCAGGGATGACGCTTTGTAGTAAGTATTTCATTATTTCTTAACAATCATGTTTTCATTCCTTCTTTAGTGAATACCATAAATGTCTCTGTGTGTCTTCTTTCAGTTGCTGGATGGCATGGGAACCAAGCCTGGGAGGTTTCTATGCCCCCATCAGTCTCCTGGTCTTAGTCATGTCGGTGTACTTCTTGTGCACTTACATCCAGCTCAAACGCCACCCGGAGAAGAAGTACGAGCTGCGAGTTCTGAGTGAGGAGCAGCAGCAGTTGTCCTCCAGTGAGTCAAACCATCACTGCCACGCCGACACCGGGGGAGTTTCTGGGCCTGCTGGGGACTGTCCGCCGTTTGCAACGGGCGTGTCGGTGCTGGCCAACGAGCACTCGTTTAAATCTCAGCTCCGGGCCACGGCCTTCACGCTCTTTCTGTTCCTGGCTACCTGGGCTTTGGGAGCGTTGGCGGTCTCACTGGGACATTTCCTGGATATGATATTCAGCTGCCTGTACGGGGCTTTTTGTGTCACTCTGGGACTCTTTCTTCTCATCCAGCACTGTGCCAAACGTGATGATGTATGGCACCGCTGGTGGGCCTGTTGCCCATCCAAGTCCAAGTCAGAGGACGGGAATGGGGACGGACAGAGCCAGAGGCAGGAGCTCCATCAGCCACACTGCCACCTGAGCTCCCCGTGCTCCGGCAAGCTGCCTCTGCTCTCTCCTCACCTTGTGCAGAGTTCTTACCATAAAATGACACCACCTTCCCAGAGCCCCACAACCAATCACACGGGTCCGTGCTGCGTGGCCGTGATGAGTCCCGTCTCCGCGACCCCCATCTCGCCTCTCGTCGAGTCGGTGCCCTCGCCTCGTCCACCGTCGCTTTCTGACGAGCTCCCTCGTCCCGCTCTGCCGCTACAGAGCTGCCTTAATGACCGAGCGAAGTCGCGCTCCTTCAACCGCCCACGTCCATGCCTCCAGGACTACCGTTCTCACATGACTTCCACCAGCATGGATGGGAGCGTGCACAGCTCCCACCTGGACAGCCCTCACACGGTGCACCACCTCGAAGGCTCGCCGCTGGTTTCCAACAGCCCGCACCCGGACCTCCAGCTCCCCTGCCCCAACCCTCACATGGATAAGCAGCTGGCGTCCTGCCACAGCTTGCAACGCCAGAACTCCTGCCACAGTGTGCAAGACAGCATCACTTCCTGTCACAGCCTCCTCCTGCCTTCCCACGGGGTCCACACCTGCCAGTGGCACATGTACAACTCAGCCGATCACTCCTCCACACCAAGCTGCTGTGAGAAACCCGATCCCTTCGCCTTGCAGTACCAGCAAGACCCCGACACATACAGCTGCATGTCCAAGACAACAGATAAAGAGAAGGAGAGTCTCAACGTAGAGGCGGAGCAGAAAGGTTTCCCAAGGAATACTCTGCCTCGGCAGCACGGCACCGTCAGCCGGCGAGGAACCATCGGCCGGAACAGGAGCCTGCAGGAAGACGGCCTGTTTGGTTCAGACGCCACAGGAAACATACGGACTGGCCCGTGGAAGAATGAAACCACCGTATAGTTTTCTTATTCTTGTACCTTGTACTTGCCAGACCTTCCAGCAGCCCTGTAATTGAATTACTCCGTTAAGTGTTTGGGTCTCGATGCCTTCAGCTTTGCCCTTAAAACCACCAGGTGTGAGTTTTCAGTGAGGCCTCGTATCCTGATGATATTTCAGAACCCTTTATGACAAAGTTATATTTAAGTGTGTTACTAATCAGTTTTTATAAGGAATATTCAAACACAAGAGAGGTTCAATTAACGTTGAATTAATATTCTGCTCCATGTTTAGTTTAAAGTTGCAATCAGTACTGTACGGCTCTTTAGGGGCACAGCGGCTCGGTAGTTAGCGAGGTCACAGCAAGAAGGAGTTTTTTGTGTTTGGTTTGAATGCTCTCCCCAGTCGCTCCACATTCCTCCTACAGTCCACAGACATGCAGCTCAGCTGCAAGGAATACTCCAACCTACCACAGATTTAAAACTTTGGACCTTATCCCAAACAGACCAGTGGAAAATGTACCCAAACTCAATGGGCATAATTTAGTTGTCTAAAATAAGAGACCTGATTCAGGAGGGACTCAAGGACTGTCAGACCCAATCTGAATAGACCCAAAGATTGCGTCGACCCCTTAAAGGTGCACTAAACGATACCCAGAACATTAATATAGAGAGCTGCAGGAATGAGTCCTAAAACCCAGAAATGAGTTAGCATTTTAGCACTTCCTGTTCCCTCGTCTGGAAGCTAATGTGTTTTTAGTTAGATGCCTGAAATAAGGTCTGTGGCTAACACAAGCTGAACTGATTTTAACGTTTTGTTCTACGACATTAAAAAAATAAATACCCCACTCGTGAATTTTGAAGCCTTTATGTGTCTTAAAAAAGGCGGTTGCTAACAAGTGGCTAAATGAGACTACTAAACGTCATCACGCCGACTCGTCCTCCTTTACAGCCTCGTTGTGTAAATACTCGCATTGATTTACGTTAGCTTTTTACTTCTGCCGATTGCATTCACACTTCCAAAATCATAAAGTGGTGTTCATTTGTATAGATTATCTTGCATCACAAGTATCACAAACGTGTTTGCCACAGAGCTGATTTTCTGCAATAATCCAAAACCCAATGGAACAATCCCATTGGCTGTTAGTGGAGGGAGCCAGGGCGATGCTAACTTCCTGGTTGGCCTACAAAAATACGTCATCCCTGGAGCACTCTATTGCAACAAACAACTGTCTATGTAAAGATATAGAGGAGTAATGTCTACCTGAGCAGAGAATGAAGTCGCTCTCCCTCTGTGTGTGTTGTAATCCGAGCTTCTCCTTGCTTTGATTACATCGCCGGGCCGGCTGCTTTTAGTGCATGTGAGCGTGCTTCACCTCAACCGACGGCGCTGCCACAAAGGCATAGTGCCCCCCCCTCCTGTCCCCCCCCCCCCTCCTGTTCCCCCCTCAGGGCAGCAGTGTTTTCACTGTTAGCGCTGTTAATTATGAGCCGCCGGCTCAGCTGTCGCCATGTTGAGAGCCATGCGGAGGCAACAGAAATGCTCCAAATCTGGCATTTAGCACCTTTTAACTTAATGAGTATGAAAGTTGATGCTCATAAATACTGTTGACCAACAGTCGTTACCAAGCAAGCTGTGACAGCAGCTGTGCTGTGAGATCAGCTATATTGACATTTAAAATAGGGCTGCAACCAACAAATATTATTTATATTATTCAAAAAAACAAAACGTATTCCTCGTCTAACAAAAAACAAATTACATTAATATTCTTTCTCAAACATTCAGAGTGGGAAGCTCCTGTGTTCACTGAGGTTCTGGTTAAACTGTGCCGACTGCGTTATGAGTAGTTTAAGGGGTTTGTTTAGAAAACTTACACCTGTTGATTACAGCATTATGCAAAGAAGCAAGTAAAATATCACTGATTGCACCCTTAAATACTAGGATTGATCATTTAAAAAAAAAGATCTATATTTGTCAGTGTTATTACGTTTCTAATGGCATTGCTAGACACCATATCATTTTAAATGTGAGTGGTTCCACACGTGAAAAACACTTTTGAATCAGTGTGAGCATGTGTGTGTTTTTTTATGTGTGCAAAAGTGCATGAGTAAGTAGGTACATACAGATGTGGTGTGTCTTTGTGCTACATGTATTTATTATTATGGATTCACCCTTGCAGAATTTTACATTCATGAATATCTTGATAAAGATTAATTTATGAAGCCTATGAAGATTTTCTATGGAGACACTTTATGTATGCTGCCAAATAGAGTCACATGGACTCTCGTCTGACAACTATTGCACTAGTATGTACTATAAGTAACTCACCTGGTGAGGTCATAATTCCAAAAAAAAACCTGCAATGTGCTACAAAGCACAAACTTTGTATAGTGCCAAAATTATGTGCCAGCTTTCACTGTGATGAGAAACTACCCACAACTCATTCTCAATATTGAGAGATCATATAGTTTGTAGCATCTTACAAACTTGAGCTCAGGTTTTAGAAGATCATCAGCAACCCTTTCAAGTCGTTCCAGAAACTTCCACATGTTTTCTCCAGAGAGGTGTTTCATAACACAGCGTTACCAGTTGAGTACTTAGTAAAAATCAGGCTTATTTTCTGTGTCATATGGAGCCTTCAAATGGGGTCATATTTACCGTGGTTACGAGAAGAGTCCATATGAACCCCACGCCCCCCCCCCCCCCCCCACCCCACCCCTCTTGTTGTATTCACGACCTCGTTAAGTGGAAAGTTTCTTTAAGCTTTGAGTTCACGAGTTGTGACGTGTTTGTGGACGTTGTCAGAAATGAGGGAGGTCATGGAAGTTAATTTTTTGGTGCATAATAAGTGAATATATAATAATTTTTGTTGTTTTTCTTCGTAATTGTATAACATGTCTGAGGAAAATGTTGATATTCCCAACGGCCTCATCTTTCTTCTCTGTTATTATACCTTTGCATTTACTGCATTATGTTACCCACTTGCTAGCTTGCTAAATTGTTAGCCACTGTGGCTTCTAGACGCCGACAGTAACGTTAATATTATCGTTGCTTAGCAGCAGTGTTCTCACGACCACTTAACCACTTGAACGCCAAGCATATGGTGTTACGCTGTGTTACGTTGCGTTACGTTACGCTGCGTTACGTTAAGCTGCGTTACGTTAAGCTGCGTTACGTTACGTTGTGTACGTTATGTTACGTTGCGTTGCGTTATGTTACATTGCGTTATGTTACATTGCGTTACGTTACATTGCGTTACGTTACATTGCGTTACGTTACATTGCGTTACGTTACATTGCGTTACGTTACATTGCGTTACGTTACATTGCGTTACGTTACATTGCGTTACGTTACATTGCGTTACGTTACATTGCGTTACGTTACATTGCGTTATGTTACATTGCGTTACGCTACGCTGCGTTACGTTACGCTGCGTTACTTTACGCTTCGTTACATTACGCTGCATTACGTCAAGTTACGCTGCATTACGTCACGTTACGCTGCATTACGTCACGTTACGCTGCGTCACGTTACGCTGCGTCACGTTACGCTGCGTCACGTTACGCTGCGTTACTTTACGCTTCGTTACATTACGCTGCATTACGCCAAGTTACGCTGCATTACGTCACGTTACGCTGCGTTACGTTACGCTGCTTTACGTTACGCTGCTTTACGTTACGCTGCTTTACGTTACGCTGCTTTACGTTACGTTAAGTTGCGTAGCGTCATAGTTTGTCGTGTAGGGCCACTGACCAAGCTGCCGTATGTGACTAGTTGGCAGTGAGAACGTGTTGGACATGTTAAGCACAGAAAAATATTTTTTACAAGCACATGAATTATATTTTGTAGAAAAATTATTATCATGTAAAGAAATATTTACATTGACCAAAAAAAAATATTTTTCTGTGCTCAATCATGTTTTCAGAAACGAGACACGTTGTAAGGCCACAGAGACGAATGTTCCAGAAAGAGCCAGTGAGAGTTAAGTTAATCCTGGTTCAGTAAGCTAGGATCACTAAAACCAACCTGCTTTTCTTCGTGTTGTTTTTGTTGCGTCTTGAAGCACCTCTCTGGTTCATGGTATTTAGCGGCACATTTGGTTCAAGTGAAAGTTCAAGTCTTGTGAATTTCACCGACATTTTATTCTACTTTTAGGCCATAATCAGGCCTTCGTACTGGAACAAGTGTTGATTAAAAAGGAATGAGTCATATCACTGTTATTTATCGTAAGTTAAACACAGATGTTCACTTATATGTCTGCATATCCCAGTTTGATGTAGGCGTAGGTGTTGGTCATGAAACGACACTAACCCCCGGCCTGACGTTGATGACTGTGTACACGTGATGTGTTGTTGTGTCCCAGTGTTGCGACAGCTTTAAGCATCGTCCTCCCAGGCCCCGGGGGGGGGGGGGCAGGGATCACCTGTTAGTGTTTAGTGACACTGAAGGATGCTGTCCAAACAAGAAACCATTTTAACGTGGCATTTCTTTTTATTTCTCACTTCTATTGTGGATTATTCACAACAGTGTAAAGAAACAAAGTGACACCTTGTAAGACAAAGGGAGAACCAATATGAGCACTGTGTGTTGTCTGCACTAGAAATAAAGATTTACTGTGATGCGCTGCGTGAGTCATCGTTCTCTTCCTGTACAGGGCTGCAGCTACCGTCCTGGACCCTCGCGTCTTCTCTCTATTTTACTTTTCCAAGGAATTTAACAACTTTCAGACCCGATACATTAAAATAGTTTAAACTGGACAACTTTTAGAAGAAAAAAACAAACAGATTTAGTCTTTTAGAAGATAATATTGTATCAATAAACCGTTTACTGAATAAATAAAACATGAAAATTCCAAATAATTCCACAATATTTAAAAAACTTTTAGTGTCAAAGAGCCACATTTCTGAATGGGGCGGTACAACCAATATACAGTAAATCAAGTGTGCACATTCAAGACACACACTGTTTATCAATCATGTATCGTGTAATTAATCTGAAAGATTTCTTAATTGAACAACTGAACATTTTTAATTTTAATGTTCAACTATTATTTAATTTAAGAAAATGAATTTAAAGTGTAATTTTTATGATTAGTCTGCTGTCATTTGTTATGTATGTGTGTGCACATCTTCTTCATGTCTTTTAAAAGGCTGTTGAAAGTAGTGGCAAACTATCAGATATTTATATATTTTTTTATTTCTTTTCATTTTTATATGACAGGTTAAATTAAAAAAAAAAAAGTAAAACAAAACACACTCTACCAGACAATAAAATGTAATAATAATAATAATAATAATTTTAATTAAAAGAATATTAATTTCAAAATGATGGAGTGTATTCCTCTGAATATGCATGTCATTGGACAACCCATATCTCCCTTATATTATATTCATATTCTACTAATTTACAACAACAAATACATTCGAGGAGGAACATAATACCAACATAAGTAAGTATTTAAATCAACATAAGGACGTTTTTTGTTTGAAACTCAAAAACTCTTAACCAAAACCACAATCTTTTTTCCTCCAGTTATTCAGGCAAGAATTCCGTTTTGTCTTAAATTAGTATATAAATATATATATATATATATATATATATATATATATATATATATATATATACATACATACTTATTATCTATTCAAAGTGCTTGAGCACCACCTGGAGTCTTGTCTGTGCACTTGCCTGTTCATCCTGGACCTCGAGCAGCAGTTTGATGGGCGTTGCCCTGGTAACCACCACAGCGTCAACATGTCGGGGGGAGAGACACGTCGTGAAAACAAAGAGCAACCGAAGGTAAAGGATAATAGGCTGCAGGTATATTAACTGACCGTCGTTGTGTTTGATCATCTGTAATAACTAGAGTCTTGTTTTTGTTTCCTTCCGGTCAGAAAGAGTTCCCGGTGTTCCTCCGGTGGGAAGCGGCGCCTCAACAACAGATCTCAGAGCTGCTGGACAAAACTAGAGATGAACTGCAGCTGTAAGTAGCTACCGTCACAGTCAGACACATATTCCTGCGTCAAAACGAGATAGTTTACTGTTAAATAAATGATTAAATAAACAAATGTCTCCATAAATGAATAAATATGTTATTAAATGTAGAAAAAAATAATGTTAAAAATAAATGTTTCCATTAATTAATTGATAAAATGTGACATAAATTGATATGTGTGTTTCTGTAAGTTGCCTCTTCATTTATTTATCTTTCTATTAATTCCCTTATTTATTTATTTATTTATTCATTTAATTCTTCTTCTGTTTCTGTTTATTTATTTTTGCATTTTTTATTATTCATTTATTTTTTATTTATTTATTCATTTTTGCACTTATATTTGAATAAATAAATTCATTTCAAAATTAATAAAATAAATACATAAATAAGGGAATTTATAAAAATATAAATAAATAAAGAAGTTAATTAAAACAGAAACATCAATTTATGTCACATTTTATCAATTTTAAGCAACATTTAATGACTTATTTATTTATTTATCGGGTTATTTGTTTGTTTGTTTGTTTGTTTGTTTGTTTGTTTGTTTGTTTGTTTCTTTCTTTCTTTATTCATTCATTTATTTTTGATGTTGGCAGATTCGTTAGCTTACTACGGAGGACGGAACCTGCCAAAATAAAAAATAAATAATTAAATAAACAAATGACTCGATAAATAAATAAATAAATATGTTATTAAATGTAGCAAAAATAATGTTAAAAATAAATTTTGCCATTAATTAATTGATAAAATGTGATATAAATTGATGTTTCTGTTTTAATGTGCTTCTTTATTTATTTTTATTGTATTAAGACCCTTATTTATTTATTTATTTATTTATTTATTTATTTATTTATTTAGGACATTTGTATCCTGAATGGTAGCTATGGCCCAGATGTTTCATCAGCATTTAAGTGACTCTATTATTTCCATATTTCCTATTTCCATGCATTATAATAATTACTGCTGCTCTTCAATAGTATGTATCCAGATGTGCTCTCTGTTGTCTGCAGTGAAATGAAAGAGATTCTGGGCTTCAGGAACCATCACATCTGTATGAAGGAAGCTGCCCTGCTGGATTACTATGTCTGTGGTTTCTGGTGGGCGAAGGAGGCCAAGTTCACCCCCGTACAGACCTCCTTCACCATGGCTGTGCTGCACATGCTGCTGGATAACATAAGAGGTGGGGAGGACACACAGAAAAGGGATGACAGGCAGGTAATAATGACTGAGGTACTGTCTGTAATATGTCAGAATCGCAGCCCTAATATGTCCTTTATCGTTACTGTATATTCCAGAGAAACAGATGGTTTTGGTGGAGAACTTGATGGAGTTTGCTGAGGTCTTAGGTGCTGCCAGCCAGTGCTGGACGTCAGAGGAAGACACCTCTCCACTTCTAGACAGAGAAGAAGCCACGGCACTCATAAGTTACATCAGAAACAGGTCAGAGGTTTCCTTAAAATGCTCTTGTACTCACAGGTAAAATCTAGATATGAATTTTTGTTCAAGCTCTGTGTAGTAGTAGTAGTACTAGTACCATTGTATCATTTAAGATATGTAAAATATGCTCTTTTAGGCTATATTGTGTTTTAATAATTAACAGCTCACCCTGTGTGTTCTGTTGGCTGCAGCCTGTTTCAGAAATACCGACTCTATGAGCTTCTCTTCACCACATCCAGAGAGGAGCTGCTGACAGGCCTGGAGGTGAGGCAGCTTGTGACTCTTGTGTGTGTGTGTTCATGTCTATATGCATTTTAAAATAATATTTTCTGTTTTCCAGAGAACCATTGAGGTGTTCGGCTGTCAGGATGCTCTCACTCCATTGGAGGAAGGCATCTCCCCTCATCACCTCTTCTTCAAGTGAAAGCTTCTGCCTGCTATCCAGAGAGATGAACAGGTGACGTCATCTTTGCCCTTTGTTTCTGCACCCGCCTCACATGTGATCATTTACTATGAACAAGGCTAATATTTAGACTTTGTATGGGTCAAGTGGTATGTAACAATGACACAGAAGATTACACATGGTAAGGTGTGCCCGTGCTTAATTTTGTTGCCTGTTTACAAAAAAATAATAATAAAACAACCCTCTTCTGAAATATACAAATGGCTTCATATAACATTATTGTTCATTATGGGACTTATTGCTTCCCTTATTTAATATTCTACCCCTGTCCAACATAAGAGAAACTTAAATTTAAGTAGAGTGTTCTTAATCAGGGCTAGCTCTAGCCCTTTTGGTGCCCTATAGGCGAAATTGGGATTTGGACCCCTGTGCACCCACCTCTATGTTTTCCTCCTCTTCTTTTCTCCGTTTTCTTCCTTGTGCACCTGAAGGCTTGGACCTTTTCATTACGATGAAATAAAACGTGAAAATACTAGATATCTGCGCCTCTTGACATCTGTCCGTCTAGCGAGCTACCTTTAAAATAGTCCGTGGGGACAGATCATAAAGCTCTGGGTCGCCCTGCACTAAAATTATTAACTTGTCCTCCATATATTTACCGTAGACTGATATTTACAGAAGAAAGACAAGGTATCTGCAGCTGTTGCGCCCTAAAAAATAGGCGCTCCCGGATTTGAGCGTGCCTGCCGCGCGTCTACATTGACAACAATGTATTTGAGGGCACAAACAATGCAGCATGTGTACGGCCCCTAACACATCACCTATCATTTATTTAATCTGTACACAAACAGAAATGTAAAATACACAAAAATGTGAAACTACTCCATATAAGGTACCACATTTTATAAGCACGTAGCAATGACATTCTAATTGTCATAACAATATCTAAAAGATCTTACATAATGAATATAATATAGTAACTCAAGCTGATGGACGTTATCTCTGACCACTGAACAGACATTCTGTAAACCTCACCACAGAGTCAGTGCACATTAATAATGCAGGCAAGAATGCATGAATTCCAGATGGGATTTAACACCTGTGAATAATGCATGAGCTTGCGTTCTATATATTGTTGCCAAAGAATACAGGCATTTCAATAGTGTGTTGTCGGTATGCAATGTTTAGCTGGGTATAAAATTGAGGGAAAATAAAATATATAATATAATCTCTAAAACAATCTTACTCAGTTATTGTTACTTCCATTTAGCCCCTCTCCTTCAGTATCTGCAGTAGTGATAACAATAATAATAATAACCACATGTTTTAATCAGAAAGCTTTTATCAAGGCAAAATCTCAAACTGCTATGAGGAAAGGTTTGCGGAAGGATTTTGTGTCTGTATGTAGTCAGAGATGTCTTCAACTCAAAATGTATTTTCCAGCAACTAAAAATTTAAGTATAAAGACATTTCTCTTCACAATTTTGTGGTATTTTTTAATTGTTAAGGGACACAGGTAACATGTTTTATAATGTTTGTGAATATAATCCATTTAATCTTATTTCCATATGTATTTTGAATTTACCCTTGTTAACACCTTAAAAACCAGACATAGTCAAATGGATGTATACATGCATGCTGTCATGTTGATCTGAAAGAAAATTACACTTTGTTTTCTCTTGATAGCTTGTGATCTCGAGAAAACGACATAAAATGTGTACATATACAGTATGTCTATACTATACTATTCTGACATACTGTTCTTTGACTTTTTTATGACTTTTTTCGACATGCTATACAATGACATATTTCTTTTTTACTTTTTTCGACATACTATACTATGACTTTTTTATTTTTTATTTTTTTTACATTTTTCGACATACTATACTATGACTTATATTTCTTTTTACGACATACTATACTATGACTTTTTTTAAAACTTTTTTCGACATACTATACTATAACTTTTTTCGACTTTTTCTGACGTACGATAAAATGTTTTTTTCATGAAAATTTTCGACATTCTATACCATGAAATTTTTTTACGAATATTTTCGACATGCTATAGTATGACTTTTTTCATGAAAATGTTTCGAAAATATTTGTAAAAAAATGTCATAGTATAGAATGTCGAAAATTTTCATGAAAAAAGGCATAGTATAGTCTGTCGATTAATTTGGTGGAAAAAAAACTCAGTTTAAAATTTCGTCAATTTTCATGAAAAGACATGCTATAGTATGACTTTTATGAAAATTTTCGAAATTTTAAACTGAGTTTTTTTTCCACCAAATTAATCGACAGACTATACTATGCCTTTTTTCATGAAAATTTTCGACATTCTATACCATGACATTTTTTTACGAATATTTTCGACATGCTATAGTATGACTTTTTTCATGAAAATGTTTCGAAAATATTCGTAAAAAAATGTCATAGTATAGAATGTCGAAAATGTTCATGAAAAAAGGCATAGTATAGTCTGTCGATTAATTTGGTGGAAAAAAAACTCAGTTTAAAATTTCGTCAATTTTCATGAAAAGACATGCTATAGTATGACTGTTATGAACATTTTCGAAATTTTAAACTGAGTTTTTTTTCCACCAAATTAATCGACAGACTATACTATGCCTTTTTTCATGAAAATTTTCGACATTCTATACCATGACATTTTTTTACGAATATTTTCGACATGCTATAGTATGACTTTTTTAATGAAATTTTTTCGAAAATATTCGTAAAAAAATGTCATAGTGTAGAATGTCTAAAATTTCATGAAAAAAGGCATAGTATAGTCTGTCGATTAATTTGGTGGAAAAAAAACTCAGTTTAAAATTTCGTCAATTTTCATGAAAAGACATGCTATAGTATGACTTTTATGAAAATTTTCGAAATTTTAAACTGAGTTTTTTTTCCACCAAATTAATCGACAGACTATACTATGCCTTTTTTCATGAACATTTTCGACATTCTATACCATGACATTTTTTTACGAATATTTTCGACATGCTATAGTATGACTTTTTTAATGAAATTTTTTCGAAAATATTCGTAAAAAAATGTCATAGTATAGAATGTCGAAAATTTTCATGAAAAAAGGCATAGTATAGTCTGTCGATTAATTTGGTGGAAAAAAAACTCAGTTTAAAATTTCGTCAATTTTCATGAAAAGACATGCTATAGTATGACTTTTATGAAAATTTTCGAAATTTTAAACTGAGTTTTTTTTCCACCAAATTAATCTGCAGACTATACTATGCCTTTTTTCATGAAAATTTTCGACATTCTATACCATGACATTTTTTTACGAATATTTTCGACATGCTATAGTATGACTTTTTTCATGAAAATTTTTCGAAAATATTCGTAAAAAAATGTCATAGTATAGAATGTTGAAAATGTTCATGAAAAAAGGCATAGTATAGTCTGTCGATTAATTTGGTGGAAAAAAAACTCAGTTTAAAATTTCGTCAATTTTCATGAAAAGACATGCTATAGTATGACTGTTATGAAAATTTTCGAAATTTTAAACTGAGTTTTTTTTCCACCAAATTAATCGACAGACTATACTATGCCTTTTTTCATGAAAATTTTCGACATTCTATACCATGACATTTTTTTACGAATATTTTCGACATGCTATAGTATGACTTTTTTCATGAAAATTTCGAAAATATTCGTAAAAAAATGTCATAGTATAGAATGTCTAAAATTTCATGAAAAAAGGCATAGTATAGTCTGTCGATTAATTTGGTGGAAAAAAAACTCAGTTTAAAATTTCGTCAATTTTCATGAAAAGACATGCTATAGTATGACTTTTATGAAAATTTTCGAAATTTTATACTGAGTTTTTTTTCCACCAAATTAATCGACAGACTATACTATGCCTTTTTTCATGAAAATTTTCGACATTCTATACCAAATTTTACAAAATTTTTTAAACGAAAATTTAAAAATTTTTTTGGGACATGGGTATAGGTTATTGATTTTTTTGGGAAAAAAATTTTTGAGAATTTAAAGCTCTTGTACTCACAGGTAAAATCTAGATATGAATTTTTGTTCAAGCTCTGTGTAGTAGTAGTAGTACTAGTACCATTGTATCATTTAAGATATGTAAAATATGCTCTTTTAGGCTATATTGTGTTTTAATAATTAACAGCTCACCCTGTGTGTTCTGTTGGCTGCAGCCTGTTTCAGAAATACCGACTCTATGAGCTTCTCTTCACCACATCCAGAGAGGAGCTGCTGACAGGCCTGGAGGTGAGGCAGCTTGTGACTCTTGTGTGTGTGTGTTCATGTCTATATGCATTTTAAAATAATATTTTCTGTTTTCCAGAGAACCATTGAGGTGTTCGGCTGTCAGGATGCTCTCACTCCATTGGAGGAAGGCATCTCCCCTCATCACCTCTTCTTCAAGTGAAAGCTTCTGCCTGCTATCCAGAGAGATGAACAGGTGACGTCATCTTTGCCCTTTGTTTCTGTACCTTTCATACAATCCATGTTATCAGAGCTGCCTCACATGTGATCATTTACTATGAACAAGGCTAATAGTTAGACTTTGTATGGGTCAATTGGTATGTAACAATGACACAGAAGATTACACATGGTAAGGTGTGCCCGTGCTTAATTTTGTTGCCTGTTTACAAAAAAATAATAATAAAACAACCCTCTTCTGAAATATACAAATGGCTTCATATAACATTATTGTTCATTATGGGACTTATTACTTCCCTTATTTAATATTCTACCCCTGTCCAACATAAGAGAACTCACTTAAATTTAAGTAGAGTGTTTTTAATCAGGGCTAGCTCTAGCCCTTTTGGTGCCCTATAGGCGAAATTGGGATTTGGACCCCTATGCACCCACCTCTATGTTTCCCTCCTCTTCTTTTCTCCGTTTTCTTCCTTGTGCACCTGAAGGCTTGGACCTTTTCATTACGATGAAATAAAATGTGGAAATACTAGATATCTGCGCCTCTTGACATCTGTCCGTCTAGCGAGCTACCTTTAAAATTGTCCGTGGGACAGATCATAAAGCTCTGGGTCGCCCTGCACTAAAATTATTAACTTGTCCTCCATATATTTACCGTAGACTGATATTTACAGAAGAAAGACAAGGTATCTGCAGCTGTTGCGCCCTAAAAAATAGGCGCTCCCGGATTTGAGCGTGCCTGCCGCGCGTCTACATTGACAACAATGGATTTGAGGGCACAAACAATGCAGCATGTGTACGGCCCCTAACACATCGCCTATCATATATTTAATCTGTACACAAACAGAAATGTAAAATACACAAAAATGTGAAACTACTCCATATAAGGTACCACATTTTATAAGCACGTAGCAATGAAATTCTAATTGTCATAACAATATCTAAAAGATCTTACATAATGAATATAATATAGTAACTCAAGCTGATGGACGTTATCTCTGACCACTGAACAGACATTCTGTAAACCTCACCACAGAGTCAGTGCACATTATTAATGCAGGCAAGAATGCATGAATTCCAGATGGGATTTAACACCTGTGAATAATGCATGAGCTTGCGTTCTATATATTGTTGCCAAAGAATACAGGCATTTCAATAGTGTGTTGTCGGTATGCAATGTTTAGCTGGGTATAAAATTGAGGGAAAATAAAATATATAATATAATCTCTAAAACAATCTTACTCAGTTATTGTTACTTCCATTTAGCCCCTCTCCTTCAGTATCTGCAGTAGTGATAACAATAATAATAATAACCACATGTTTTAATCAGAAAGCTTTTATCAAGGCAAAATCTCAAACTGCTATGAGGAAAGGTTTGCGGAAGGATTTTGTGTCTGTATGTAGTCAGAGATGTCTTCAACTCAAAATGTATTTTCCAGCAACTAAAAATTTAAGTATAAAGACATTTCTCTTCACAATTTTGTGGTATTTTTTAATTGTTAAGGGACACAGGTAACATGTTTTATAATGTTTGTGAATATAATCCATTTAATCTTATTTCCATATGTATTTTGAATTTACCCTTGTTAACACCTTAAAAACCAGACATAGTCAAATGGATGTATACATGCATGCTGTCATGTTGATCTGAAAGAAAATTACACTTTGTTTTCTCTTGATAACTTGTGATCTCGAGAAAACGACATAAAATGTGTACATATACAGTATGTCTATACTATACTATTCTGACATACTGTTCTTTGACTTTTTTATGACTTTTTTCGACATGCTATACAATGACATATTTCTTTTTTACTTTTTTCGACATACTATACTATGACTTTTTTATTTTTTATTTTTTTTACATTTTTCGACATACTATACTATGACTTATTTTTCTTTTTACGACATACTATACTATGACTTTTTTTAAAACTTTTTTCGACATACTATACTATAACTTTTTTCGACTTTTTCTGACGTACGATAAAATGTTTTTTTCATGAAAATTTTCGACATTCTATACCATGACATTTTTTTACGAATATTTTCGACATGCTATAGTATAACTTTTTTCATGAAAATTTTTCGAAAATATTTGTAAAAAAATGTCATAGTATAGAATGTCGAAAATTTTCATGAAAAAAGGCATAGTATAGTCTGTCGATTAATTTGGTGGAAAAAAAACTCAGTTTAAAATTTCGTCAATTTTCATGAAAAGACATGCTATAGTATGACTTTTATGAAAATTTTCGAAATTTTAAACTGAGTTTTTTTTCCACCAAATTAATCGACAGACTATACTATGCCTTTTTTCATGAAAATTTTCGACATTCTATACCATGACATTTTTTTACGAATATTTTCGACATGCTATAGTATGACTTTTTTCATGAAAATTTTTCGAAAATATTCGTAAAAAAATGTCATAGTATAGAATGTCGAAAATTTTCATGAAAAAAGGCATAGTATAGTCTGTCGATTAATTTGGTGGAAAAAAAACTCAGTTTAAAATTTCGTCAATTTTCATGAAAAGACATGCTATAGTATGACTTTTATGAAAATTTTCGAAATTTTAAACTGAGTTTTTTTTCCACCAAATTAATCGACAGACTATACTATGCCTTTTTTCATGAACATTTTCGACATTCTATACCCTGACATTTTTTTACGAATATTTTCGACATGCTATAGTATGACTTTTTTCATTCGAAAATATTCGTAAAAAAATGTCATAGTATAGAATGTCGAAAATTTTCATGAAAAAAGGCATAGTATAGTCTGTCGATTAATTTGGTGGAAAAAAAACTCAGTTTAAAATTTCGTCAATTTTCATGAAAAGACATGCTATAGTATGACTTTTATGAAAATTTTCGAAATTTTAAACTGAGTTTTTTTTCCACCAAATTAATCGACAGACTATACTATGCCTTTTTTCATGAAAATTTTCGACATTCTATACCATGACATTTTTTTACGAATATTTTCGACATGCTATAGTATGACTTTTTTCATGAAAATTTTTCGAAAATATTCGTAAAAAAATGTCATAGTATAGAATGTCGAAAATTTTCATGAAAAAAGGCATAGTATAGTCTGTCGATTAATTTGGTGGAAAAAAAACTCAGTTTAAAATTTCGTCAATTTTCATGAAAAGACATGCTATAGTATGACTTTTATGAAAATTTTCGAAATTTTAAACTGAGTTTTTTTTCCACCAAATTAATCGACAGACTATACTATGCCTTTTTTCATGAAAATTTTCGACATTCTATACCATGACATTTTTTTACGAATATTTTCGACATGCTATAGTATGACTTTTTTCATGAAATTTTTCGAAAATATTCGTAAAAAAATGTCATAGTATAGAATGTCGAAAATTTTCATGAAAAAAGGCATAGTATAGTCTGTCGATTAATTTGGTGGAAAAAAAACTCAGTTTAAAATTTCGTCAATTTTCATGAAAAGACATGCTATAGTATGACTTTTATGAAAATTTTCGAAATTTTAAACTGAGTTTTTTTTCCACCAAATTAATCGACAGACTATACTATGCCTTTTTTCATGAAAATTTTCGACATTCTATACCATGACATTTTTTTACGAATATTTTCGACATGCTATAGTATGACTTTTTTCATGAAAATTTTCGAAAATATTCGTAAAAAAATGTCATAGTATAGAATGTCGAAAATTTTCATGAAAAAAGGCATAGTATAGTCTGTCGATTAATTTGGTGGAAAAAAAACTCAGTTTAAAATTTCGTCAATTTTCATGAAAAGACATGCTATAGTATGACTTTTATGAAAATTTTCGAAATTTTAAACTGAGTTTTTTTTCCACCAAATTAATCGACAGACTATACTATGCCTTTTTTCATGAAAATTTTCGACATTCTATACCATGACATTTTTTTACGAATATTTTCGACATGCTATAGTATGACTTTTTTCATGAAAATTTTTCGAAAATATTCGTAAAAAAATGTCATAGTATAGAATGTCGAAAATTTTCATGAAAAAAGGCATAGTATAGTCTGTCGATTAATTTGGTGGAAAAAAAACTCAGTTTAAAATTTCGTCAATTTTCATGAAAAGACATGCTATAGTATGACTTTTATGAAAATTTTCGAAATTTTAAACTGAGTTTTTTTTCCACCAAATTAATCGACAGACTATACTATGCCTTTTTTCATGAAAATTTTCGACATTCTATACCATGACATTTTTTTACGAATATTTTCGACATGCTATAGTATGACTTTTTTCATGAAATTTTTCGAAAATATTCGTAAAAAAATGTCATAGTATAGAATGTCGAAAATTTTCATGAAAAAAGGCATAGTATAGTCTGTCGATTAATTTGGTGGAAAAAAAACTCAGTTTAAAATTTCGTCAATTTTCATGAAAAGACATGCTATAGTATGACTTTTATGAAAATTTTCGAAATTTTAAACTGAGTTTTTTTTCCACCAAATTAATCGACAGACTATACTATGCCTTTTTTCATGAAAATTTTCGACATTCTATACCATGACATTTTTTTACGAATATTTTCGACATGCTATAGTATGACTTTTTTCATGAAAATTTTTCGAAAATATTCGTAAAAAAATGTCATAGTATAGAATGTCGAAAATTTTCATGAAAAAAGGCATAGTATAGTCTGTCGATTAATTTGGTGGAAAAAAAACTCAGTTTAAAATTTCGTCAATTTTCATGAAAAGACATGCTATAGTATGACTTTTATGAAAATTTTCGAAATTTTAAACTGAGTTTTTTTTCCACCAAATTAATCGACAGACTATACTATGCCTTTTTTCATGAAAATTTTCGACATTCTATACCATGACATTTTTTTACGAATATTTTCGACATGCTATAGTATGACTTTTTTCATGAAATTTTTCGAAAATATTCGTAAAAAAATGTCATAGTATAGAATGTCGAAAATTTTCATGAAAAAAGGCATAGTATAGTCTGTCGATTAATTTGGTGGAAAAAAAACTCAGTTTAAAATTTCGTCAATTTTCATGAAAAGACATGCTATAGTATGACTTTTATGAAAATTTTCGAAATTTTAAACTGAGTTTTTTTTCCACCAAATTAATCGACAGACTATACTATGCCTTTTTTCATGAAAATTTTCGACATTCTATACCATGACATTTTTTTACGAATATTTTCGACATGCTATAGTATGACTTTTTTCATGAAAATTTTTCGAAAATATTCGTAAAAAAATGTCATAGTATAGAATGTCGAAAATTTTCATGAAAAAAGGCATAGTATAGTCTGTCGATTAATTTGGTGGAAAAAAAACTCAGTTTAAAATTTCGTCAATTTTCATGAAAAGACATGCTATAGTATGACTTTTATGAAAATTTTCGAAATTTTAAACTGAGTTTTTTTTCCACCAAATTAATCGACAGACTATACTATGCCTTTTTTCATGAAAATTTTCGACATTCTATACCATGACATTTTTTTACGAATATTTTCGACATGCTATAGTATGACTTTTTTCATGAAAATTTTTCGAAAATATTCGTAAAAAAATGTCATAGTATAGAATGTCGAAAATTTTCATGAAAAAAGGCATAGTATAGTCTGTCGATTAATTTGGTGGAAAAAAAACTCAGTTTAAAATTTCGTCAATTTTCATGAAAAGACATGCTATAGTATGACTTTTATGAAAATTTTCGAAATTTTAAACTGAGTTTTTTTTCCACCAAATTAATCGACAGACTATACTATGCCTTTTTTCATGAACATTTTCGACATTCTATACCATGACATTTTTTTACGAATATTTTCGACATGCTATAGTATGACTTTTTTCATGAAAATTTTTCGAAAATATTCGTAAAAAAATGTCATAGTATAGAATGTCGAAAATTTTCATGAAAAAAGGCATAGTATAGTCTGTCGATTAATTTGGTGGAAAAAAAACTCAGTTTAAAATTTCGTCAATTTTCATGAAAAGACATGCTATAGTATGACTTTTATGAAAATTTTCGAAATTTTAAACTGAGTTTTTTTTCCACCAAATTAATCGACAGACTATACTATGCCTTTTTTCATGAACATTTTCGACATTCTATACCATGACATTTTTTTACGAATATTTTCGACATGCTATAGTATGACTTTTTTCATGAAAATTTTTCGAAAATATTCGTAAAAAAATGTCATAGTATAGATTGTCGAAAATTTTCATGAAAAAAGGCATAGTATAGTCTGTCGATTAATTTGGTGGAAAAAAAACTCAGTTTAAAATTTCGTCAATTTTCATGAAAAGACATGCTATAGTATGACTTTTATGAAAATTTTCGAAATTTTAAACTGAGTTTTTAATCGACAGACTATACTATGCCTTTTTTCATGAAAATTTTCGACATTCTATACCATGACATTTTTTTATGAATATTTTCGACATACTATAGTATGACTTTTTTCATGAAAATATTTCGAAAATATTCGTAAAAAAATGTCATAGTATAGAATGTCAAAAATTTTCATGAAAAAAGGCATAGTATAGTCTGTCGATTAATTTGGTGGAAAAAAAACTCAGTTTAAAATTTCGTCAATTTTCATGAAAAGACATGCTATAGTATGACTTTTATGAAAATTTTCGAAATTTTAAACTGAGTTTTTTTTCCACCAAATTAATCGACAGACTATACTATGCCTTTTTTCATGAACATTTTCGACATTCTATACCATGACATTTTTTTACGAATATTTTCGACATGCTATAGTATGACTTTTTTCATGAAAATTTTTCGAAATATTCGTAAAAAAATGTCATAGTATAGAATGTCGAAAATTTTCATGAAAAAAGGCATAGTATAGTCTGTCGATTAATTTGGTGGAAAAAAAACTCAGTTTAAAATTTCGTCAATTTTCATGAAAAGACATGCTATAGTATGACTTTTATGAAAATTTTCGAAATTTTAAACTGAGTTTTTTTTCCACCAAATTAATCGACAGACTATACTATGCCTTTTTTCATGAACATTTTCGACATTCTATACCATGACATTTTTTTACGAATATTTTCGACATGCTATAGTATGACTTTTTTCATGAAATTTTTCGAAAATATTCGTAAAAAAATGTCATAGTATAGAATGTCGAAAATTTTCATGAAAAAAGGCATAGTATAGTCTGTCGATTAATTTGGTGGAAAAAAAACTCAGTTTAAAATTTCGTCAATTTTCATGAAAAGACATGCTATAGTATGACTTTTATGAAAATTTTCGAAATTTTAAACTGAGTTTTTTTTCCACCAAATTAATCGACAGACTATACTATGCCTTTTTTCATGAAAATTTTCGACATTCTATACCATGACATTTTTTTACGAATATTTTCGACATGCTATAGTATGACTTTTTTCATGAAAATTTTTCGAAAATATTCGTAAAAAAATGTCATAGTATAGAATGTCGAAAATTTTCATGAAAAAAGGCATAGTATAGTCTGTCGATTAATTTGGTGGAAAAAAAACTCAGTTTAAAATTTCGTCAATTTTCATGAAAAGACATGCTATAGTATGACTTTTATGAAAATTTTCGAAATTTTAAACTGAGTTTTTTTTCCACCAAATTAATCGACAGACTATACTATGCCTTTTTTCATGAAAATTTTCGACATTCTATACCATGACATTTTTTTACGAATATTTTCGACATGCTATAGTATGACTTTTTTCATGAAAATTTTTCGAAAATATTCGTAAAAAAATGTCATAGTATAGAATGTCGAAAATTTTCATGAAAAAAGGCATAGTATAGTCTGTCGATTAATTTGGTGGAAAAAAAACTCAGTTTAAAATTTCGTCAATTTTCATGAAAAGACATGCTATAGTATGACTTTTATGAAAATTTTCGAAATTTTAAACTGAGTTTTTTTTCCACCAAATTAATCGACAGACTATACTATGCCTTTTTTCATGAAAATTTTCGACATTCTATACCATGACATTTTTTTACGAATATTTTCGACATGCTATAGTATGACTTTTTTCATGAAAATTTTTCGAAAATATTCGTAAAAAAATGTCATAGTATAGAATGTCGAAAATTTTCATGAAAAAAGGCATAGTATAGTCTGTCGATTAATTTGGTGGAAAAAAAACTCAGTTTAAAATTTCGTCAATTTTCATGAAAAGACATGCTATAGTATGACTTTTATGAAAATTTTCGAAATTTTAAACTGAGTTTTTTTTCCACCAAATTAATCGACAGACTATACTATGCCTTTTTTCATGAAAATTTTCGACATTCTATACCATGACATTTTTTTACGAATATTTTCGACATGCTATAGTATGACTTTTTTCATGAAATTTTTCGAAAATATTCGTAAAAAAATGTCATAGTATAGAATGTCGAAAATTTTCATGAAAAAAGGCATAGTATAGTCTGTCGATTAATTTGGTGGAAAAAAAACTCAGTTTAAAATTTCGTCAATTTTCATGAAAAGACATGCTATAGTATGACTTTTATGAAAATTTTCGAAATTTTAAACTGAGTTTTTTTTCCACCAAATTAATCGACAGACTATACTATGCCTTTTTTCATGAACATTTTCGACATTCTATACCATGACATTTTTTTACGAATATTTTCGACATGCTATAGTATGACTTTTTTCATGAAAATTTTTCGAAAATATTCGTAAAAAAATGTCATAGTATAGAATGTCGAAAATTTTCATGAAAAAAGGCATAGTATAGTCTGTCGATTAATTTGGTGGAAAAAAAACTCAGTTTAAAATTTCGTCAATTTTCATGAAAAGACATGCTATAGTATGACTTTTATGAAAATTTTCGAAATTTTAAACTGAGTTTTTTTTCCACCAAATTAATCGACAGACTATACTATGCCTTTTTTCATGAAAATTTTCGACATTCTATACCATGACATTTTTTTACGAATATTTTCGACATGCTATAGTATGACTTTTTTCATGAAAATTTTTCGAAAATATTCGTAAAAAAATGTCATAGTATAGAATGTCGAAAATTTTCATGAAAAAAGGCATAGTATAGTCTGTCGATTAATTTGGTGGAAAAAAAACTCAGTTTAAAATTTCGTCAATTTTCATGAAAAGACATGCTATAGTATGACTTTTATGAAAATTTTCGAAATTTTAAACTGAGTTTTTTTTCCACCAAATTAATCGACAGACTATACTATGCCTTTTTTCATGAAAATTTTCGACATTCTATACCATGACATTTTTTTACGAATATTTTCGACATGCTATAGTATGACTTTTTTCATGAAAATTTTTCGAAAATATTCGTAAAAAAATGTCATAGTATAGAATGTCGAAAATTTTCATGAAAAAAGGCATAGTATAGTCTGTCGATTAATTTGGTGGAAAAAAAACTCAGTTTAAAATTTCGTCAATTTTCATGAAAAGACATGCTATAGTATGACTTTTATGAAAATTTTCGAAATTTTAAACTGAGTTTTTTTTCCACCAAATTAATCGACAGACTATACTATGCCTTTTTTCATGAAAATTTTCGACATTCTATACCATGACATTTTTTTACGAATATTTTCGACATGCTATAGTATGACTTTTTTCATGAAAATTTTTCGAAAATATTCGTAAAAAAATGTCATAGTATAGAATGTCGAAAATTTTCATGAAAAAAGGCATAGTATAGTCTGTCGATTAATTTGGTGGAAAAAAAACTCAGTTTAAAATTTCGTCAATTTTCATGAAAAGACATGCTATAGTATGACTTTTATGAAAATTTTCGAAATTTTAAACTGAGTTTTTTTTCCACCAAATTAATCGACAGACTATACTATGCCTTTTTTCATGAAAATTTTCGACATTCTATACCATGACATTTTTTTACGAATATTTTCGACATGCTATAGTATGACTTTTTTCATGAAAATTTTCGAAAATATTCGTAAAAAAATGTCATAGTATAGAATGTCGAAAATTTTCATGAAAAAAGGCATAGTATAGTCTGTCGATTAATTTGGTGGAAAAAAAACTCAGTTTAAAATTTCGTCAATTTTCATGAAAAGACATGCTATAGTATGACTTTTATGAAAATTTTCGAAATTTTAAACTGAGTTTTTTTTCCACCAAATTAATCGACAGACTATACTATGCCTTTTTTCATGAAAATTTTCGACATTCTATACCATGACATTTTTTTACGAATATTTTCGACATGCTATAGTATGACTTTTTTCATGAAAATTTTTCGAAAATATTCGTAAAAAAATGTCATAGTATAGAATGTCGAAAATTTTCATGAAAAAAGGCATAGTATAGTCTGTCGATTAATTTGGTGGAAAAAAAACTCAGTTTAAAATTTCGTCAATTTTCATGAAAAGACATGCTATAGTATGACTTTTATGAAAATTTTCGAAATTTTAAACTGAGTTTTTTTTCCACCAAATTAATCGACAGACTATACTATGCCTTTTTTCATGAAAATTTTCGACATTCTATACCATGACATTTTTTTACGAATATTTTCGACATGCTATAGTATGACTTTTTTCATGAAAATTTTTCGAAAATATTCGTAAAAAAATGTCATAGTATAGAATGTCGAAAATTTTCATGAAAAAAGGCATAGTATAGTCTGTCGATTAATTTGGTGGAAAAAAAACTCAGTTTAAAATTTCGTCAATTTTCATGAAAAGACATGCTATAGTATGACTTTTATGAAAATTTTCGAAATTTTAAACTGAGTTTTTTTTCCACCAAATTAATCGACAGACTATACTATGCCTTTTTTCATGAAAATTTTCGACATTCTATACCATGACATTTTTTTACGAATATTTTCGACATGCTATAGTATGACTTTTTTCATGAAAATTTTTCGAAAATATTCGTAAAAAAATGTCATAGTATAGAATGTCGAAAATTTTCATGAAAAAAGGCATAGTATAGTCTGTCGATTAATTTGGTGGAAAAAAAACTCAGTTTAAAATTTCGTCAATTTTCATGAAAAGACATGCTATAGTATGACTTTTATGAAAATTTTCGAAATTTTAAACTGAGTTTTTTTTCCACCAAATTAATCGACAGACTATACTATGCCTTTTTTCATGAAAATTTTCGACATTCTATACCATGACATTTTTTTACGAATATTTTCGACATGCTATAGTATGACTTTTTTCATGAAAATTTTTCGAAAATATTCGTAAAAAAATGTCATAGTATAGAATGTCGAAAATTTTCATGAAAAAAGGCATAGTATAGTCTGTCGATTAATTTGGTGGAAAAAAAACTCAGTTTAAAATTTCGTCAATTTTCATGAAAAGACATGCTATAGTATGACTTTTATGAAAATTTTCGAAATTTTAAACTGAGTTTTTTTTCCACCAAATTAATCGACAGACTATACTATGCCTTTTTTCATGAACATTTTCGACATTCTATACCATGACATTTTTTTACGAATATTTTCGACATGCTATAGTATGACTTTTTTCATGAAAATTTTTCGAAAATATTCGTAAAAAAATGTCATAGTATAGAATGTCGAAAATTTTCATGAAAAAAGGCATAGTATAGTCTGTCGATTAATTTGGTGGAAAAAAAACTCAGTTTAAAATTTCGTCAATTTTCATGAAAAGACATGCTATAGTATGACTTTTATGAAAATTTTCGAAATTTTAAACTGAGTTTTTTTTCCACCAAATTAATCGACAGACTATACTATGCCTTTTTTCATGAAAATTTTCGACATTCTATACCATGACATTTTTTTACGAATATTTTCGACATGCTATAGTATGACTTTTTTCATGAAAATTTTTCGAAAATATTCGTAAAAAAATGTCATAGTATAGAATGTCGAAAATTTTCATGAAAAAAGGCATAGTATAGTCTGTCGATTAATTTGGTGGAAAAAAAACTCAGTTTAAAATTTCGTCAATTTTCATGAAAAGACATGCTATAGTATGACTTTTATGAAAATTTTCGAAATTTTAAACTGAGTTTTTTTTCCACCAAATTAATCGACAGACTATACTATGCCTTTTTTCATGAACATTTTCGACATTCTATACCATGACATTTTTTTACGAATATTTTCGACATGCTATAGTATGACTTTTTTCATGAAATTTTTCGAAAATATTCGTAAAAAAATGTCATAGTATAGAATGTCGAAAATTTTCATGAAAAAAGGCATAGTATAGTCTGTCGATTAATTTGGTGGAAAAAAAACTCAGTTTAAAATTTCGTCAATTTTCATGAAAAGACATGCTATAGTATGACTTTTATGAAAATTTTCGAAATTTTAAACTGAGTTTTTTTTCCACCAAATTAATCGACAGACTATACTATGCCTTTTTTCATGAAAATTTTCGACATTCTATACCATGACATTTTTTTACGAATATTTTCGACATGCTATAGTATGACTTTTTTCATGAAAATTTTTCGAAAATATTCGTAAAAAAATGTCATAGTATAGAATGTCGAAAATTTTCATGAAAAAAGGCATAGTATAGTCTGTCGATTAATTTGGTGGAAAAAAAACTCAGTTTAAAATTTCGTCAATTTTCATGAAAAGACATGCTATAGTATGACTTTTATGAAAATTTTCGAAATTTTAAACTGAGTTTTTTTTCCACCAAATTAATCGACAGACTATACTATGCCTTTTTTCATGAAAATTTTCGACATTCTATACCATGACATTTTTTTACGAATATTTTCGACATGCTATAGTATGACTTTTTTCATGAAATTTTTCGAAAATATTCGTAAAAAAATGTCATAGTATAGAATGTCGAAAATTTTCATGAAAAAAGGCATAGTATAGTCTGTCGATTAATTTGGTGGAAAAAAAACTCAGTTTAAAATTTCGTCAATTTTCATGAAAAGACATGCTATAGTATGACTTTTATGAAAATTTTCGAAATTTTAAACTGAGTTTTTTTTCCACCAAATTAATCGACAGACTATACTATGCCTTTTTTCATGAAAATTTTCGACATTCTATACCATGACATTTTTTTACGAATATTTTCGACATGCTATAGTATGACTTTTTTCATGAAAATTTTTCGAAAATATTCGTAAAAAAATGTCATAGTATAGAATGTCGAAAATTTTCATGAAAAAAGGCATAGTATAGTCTGTCGATTAATTTGGTGGAAAAAAAACTCAGTTTAAAATTTCGTCAATTTTCATGAAAAGACATGCTATAGTATGACTTTTATGAAAATTTTCGAAATTTTAAACTGAGTTTTTTTTCCACCAAATTAATCGACAGACTATACTATGCCTTTTTTCATGAAAATTTTCGACATTCTATACCATGACATTTTTTTACGAATATTTTCGACATGCTATAGTATGACTTTTTTCATGAAAATATTCGTAAAAAAATGTCATAGTATAGAATGTCGAAAATTTTCATGAAAAAAGGCATAGTATAGTCTGTCGATTAATTTGGTGGAAAAAAAACTCAGTTTAAAATTTCGTCAATTTTCATGAAAAGACATGCTATAGTATGACTTTTATGAAAATTTTCGAAATTTTAAACTGAGTTTTTTTTCCACCAAATTAATCGACAGACTATACTATGCCTTTTTTCATGAAAATTTTCGACATTCTATACCATGACATTTTTTTACGAATATTTTCGACATGCTATAGTATGACTTTTTTCATGAAAATTTTTCGAAAATATTCGTAAAAAAATGTCATAGTATAGAATGTCGAAAATTTTCATGAAAAAAGGCATAGTATAGTCTGTCGATTAATTTGGTGGAAAAAAAACTCAGTTTAAAATTTCGTCAATTTTCATGAAAAGACATGCTATAGTATGACTTTTATGAAAATTTTCGAAATTTTAAACTGAGTTTTTTTTCCACCAAATTAATCGACAGACTATACTATGCCTTTTTTCATGAAAATTTTCGACATTCTATACCATGACATTTTTTTACGAATATTTTCGACATGCTATAGTATGACTTTTTTCATGAAATTTTTCGAAAATATTCGTAAAAAAATGTCATAGTATAGAATGTCGAAAATTTTCATGAAAAAAGGCATAGTATAGTCTGTCGATTAATTTGGTGGAAAAAAAACTCAGTTTAAAATTTCGTCAATTTTCATGAAAAGACATGCTATAGTATGACTTTTATGAAAATTTTCGAAATTTTAAACTGAGTTTTTTTTCCACCAAATTAATCGACAGACTATACTATGCCTTTTTTCATGAAAATTTTCGACATTCTATACCATGACATTTTTTTACGAATATTTTCGACATGCTATAGTATGACTTTTTTCATGAAAATTTTTCGAAAATATTCGTAAAAAAATGTCATAGTATAGAATGTCGAAAATTTTCATGAAAAAAGGCATAGTATAGTCTGTCGATTAATTTGGTGGAAAAAAAACTCAGTTTAAAATTTCGTCAATTTTCATGAAAAGACATGCTATAGTATGACTTTTATGAAAATTTTCGAAATTTTAAACTGAGTTTTTTTTCCACCAAATTAATCGACAGACTATACTATGCCTTTTTTCATGAAAATTTTCGACATTCTATACCATGACATTTTTTTACGAATATTTTCGACATGCTATAGTATGACTTTTTTCATGAAAATTTTTCGAAAATATTCGTAAAAAAATGTCATAGTATAGAATGTCGAAAATTTTCATGAAAAAAGGCATAGTATAGTCTGTCGATTAATTTGGTGGAAAAAAACTCAGTTTAAAATTTCGTCAATTTTCATGAAAAGACATGCTATAGTATGACTTTTATGAAAATTTTCGAAATTTTAAACTGAGTTTTTTTTCCACCAAATTAATCGACAGACTATACTATGCCTTTTTTCATGAACATTTTCGACATTCTATACCATGACATTTTTTTACGAATATTTTCGACATGCTATAGTATGACTTTTTTCATGAAAATTTTTCGAAAATATTCGTAAAAAAATGTCATAGTATAGAATGTCGAAAATTTTCATGAAAAAAGGCATAGTATAGTCTGTCGATTAATTTGGTGGAAAAAAAACTCAGTTTAAAATTTCGTCAATTTTCATGAAAAGACATGCTATAGTATGACTTTTATGAAAATTTTCGAAATTTTAAACTGAGTTTTTTTTCCACCAAATTAATCGACAGACTATACTATGCCTTTTTTCATGAAAATTTTCGACATTCTATACCATGACATTTTTTTACGAATATTTTCGACATGCTATAGTATGACTTTTTTCATGAAATTTTTCGAAAATATTCGTAAAAAAATGTCATAGTATAGAATGTCGAAAATTTTCATGAAAAAAGGCATAGTATAGTCTGTCGATTAATTTGGTGGAAAAAAAACTCAGTTTAAAATTTCGTCAATTTTCATGAAAAGACATGCTATAGTATGACTTTTATGAAAATTTTCGAAATTTTAAACTGAGTTTTTTTTCCACCAAATTAATCGACAGACTATACTATGCCTTTTTTCATGAAAATTTTCGACATTCTATACCATGACATTTTTTTACGAATATTTTCGACATGCTATAGTATGACTTTTTTCATGAAAATTTTTCGAAAATATTCGTAAAAAAATGTCATAGTATAGAATGTCGAAAATTTTCATGAAAAAAGGCATAGTATAGTCTGTCGATTAATTTGGTGGAAAAAAAACTCAGTTTAAAATTTCGTCAATTTTCATGAAAAGACATGCTATAGTATGACTTTTATGAAAATTTTCGAAATTTTAAACTGAGTTTTTTTTCCACCAAATTAATCGACAGACTATACTATGCCTTTTTTCATGAAAATTTTCGACATTCTATACCATGACATTTTTTTACGAATATTTTCGACATGCTATAGTATGACTTTTTTCATGAAAATTTTTCGAAAATATTCGTAAAAAAATGTCATAGTATAGAATGTCGAAAATTTTCATGAAAAAAGGCATAGTATAGTCTGTCGATTAATTTGGTGGAAAAAAAACTCAGTTTAAAATTTCGTCAATTTTCATGAAAAGACATGCTATAGTATGACTTTTATGAAAATTTTCGAAATTTTAAACTGAGTTTTTTTTCCACCAAATTAATCGACAGACTATACTATGCCTTTTTTCATGAACATTTTCGACATTCTATACCATGACATTTTTTTACGAATATTTTCGACATGCTATAGTATGACTTTTTTCATGAAAATTTTCGAAAATATTCGTAAAAAAATGTCATAGTATAGAATGTCGAAAATTTTCATGAAAAAAGGCATAGTATAGTCTGTCGATTCATTTGGTGGAAAAAAAACTCAGTTTAAAATTTCGTCAATTTTCATGAAAAGACATGCTATAGTATGACTTTTATGAAAATTTTCGAAATTTTAAACTGAGTTTTTTTTCCACCAAATTAATCGACAGACTATACTATGCCTTTTTTCATGAAAATTTTCGACATTCTATACCATGACATTTTTTTACGAATATTTTCGACATGCTATAGTATGACTTTTTTCATGAAAATTTTTCGAAAATATTCGTAAAAAAATGTCATAGTATAGAATGTCGAAAATTTTCATGAAAAAAGGCATAGTATAGTCTGTCGATTAATTTGGTGGAAAAAAAACTCAGTTTAAAATTTCGTCAATTTTCATGAAAAGACATGCTATAGTATGACTTTTATGAAAATTTTCGAAATTTTAAACTGAGTTTTTTTTCCACCAAATTAATCGACAGACTATACTATGCCTTTTTTCATGAAAATTTTCGACATTCTATACTATGACATTTTTTTACGAATATTTTCGACATGCTATAGTATGACTTTTTTCATGAAAATTTTTCGAAATATTCGTAAAAAATGTCATAGTATAGAATGTCGAAAATTTTCATGAAAAAAGGCATAGTATAGTCTGTCGATTAATTTGGTGGAAAAAAAACTCAGTTTAAAATTTCGTCAATTTTCATGAAAAGACATGCTATAGTATGACTTTTATGAAAATTTTCGAAATTTTAAACTGAGTTTTTTTTCCACCAAATTAATCGACAGACTATACTATGCCTTTTTTCATGAAAATTTTCGACATTCTATACATGACATTTTTTTACGAATATTTTCGACATGCTATAGTATGACTTTTTTCATGAAAATTTTTCGAAAATATTCGTAAAAAAATGTCATAGTATAGAATGTCGAAAATTTTCATGAAAAAAGGCATAGTATAGTCTGTCGATTAATTTGGTGGAAAAAAAACTCAGTTTAAAATTTCGTCAATTTTCATGAAAAGACATGCTATAGTATGACTTTTATGAAAATTTTCGAAATTTTAAACTGAGTTTTTTTTCCACCAAATTAATCGACAGACTATACTATGCCTTTTTTCATGAAAATTTTCGACATTCTATACCATGACATTTTTTTACGAATATTTTCGACATGCTATAGTATGACTTTTTTCATGAAATTTTTCGAAAATATTCGTAAAAAATGTCATAGTATAGAATGTCGAAAATTTTCATGAAAAAAGGCATAGTATAGTCTGTCGATTAATTTGGTGGAAAAAAAACTCAGTTTAAAATTTCGTCAATTTTCATGAAAAGACATGCTATAGTATGACTTTTATGAAAATTTTCGAAATTTTAAACTGAGTTTTTTTTCCACCAAATTAATCGACAGACTATACTATGCCTTTTTTCATGAAAATTTTCGACATTCTATACCATGACATTTTTTTACGAATATTTTCGACATGCTATAGTATGACTTTTTTCATGAAAATTTTTCGAAAATATTCGTAAAAAAATGTCATAGTATAGAATGTCGAAAATTTTCATGAAAAAAGGCATAGTATAGTCTGTCGATTAATTTGGTGGAAAAAAAACTCAGTTTAAAATTTCGTCAATTTTCATGAAAAGACATGCTATAGTATGACTTTTATGAAAATTTTCGAAATTTTAAACTGAGTTTTTTTTCCACCAAATTAATCGACAGACTATACTATGCCTTTTTTCATGAAAATTTTCGACATTCTATACCATGACATTTTTTTACGAATATTTTCGACATGCTATAGTATGACTTTTTTCATGAAATTTTTCGAAAATATTCGTAAAAAAATGTCATAGTATAGAATGTCGAAAATTTTCATGAAAAAAGGCATAGTATAGTCTGTCGATTAATTTGGTGGAAAAAAAACTCAGTTTAAAATTTCGTCAATTTTCATGAAAAGACATGCTATAGTATGACTTTTATGAAAATTTTCGAAATTTTAAACTGAGTTTTTTTTCCACCAAATTAATCGACAGACTATACTATGCCTTTTTTCATGAAAATTTTCGACATTCTATACCATGACATTTTTTTACGAATATTTTCGACATGCTATAGTATGACTTTTTTCATGAAAATTTTTCGAAAATATTCGTAAAAAAATGTCATAGTATAGAATGTCGAAAATTTTCATGAAAAAAGGCATAGTATAGTCTGTCGATTAATTTGGTGGAAAAAAAACTCAGTTTAAAATTTCGTCAATTTTCATGAAAAGACATGCTATAGTATGACTTTTATGAAAATTTTCGAAATTTTAAACTGAGTTTTTTTTCCACCAAATTAATCGACAGACTATACTATGCCTTTTTTCATGAAAATTTTCGACATTCTATACCATGACATTTTTTTACGAATATTTTCGACATGCTATAGTATGACTTTTTTCATGAAAATTTTTCGAAAATATTCGTAAAAAAATGTCATAGTATAGAATGTCGAAAATTTTCATGAAAAAAGGCATAGTATAGTCTGTCGATTAATTTGGTGGAAAAAAAACTCAGTTTAAAATTTCGTCAATTTTCATGAAAAGACATGCTATAGTATGACTTTTATGAAAATTTTCGAAATTTTAAACTGAGTTTTTTTTCCACCAAATTAATCGACAGACTATACTATGCCTTTTTTCATGAACATTTTCGACATTCTATACCATGACATTTTTTTACGAATATTTTCGACATGCTATAGTATGACTTTTTTCATGAAAATTTTTCGAAAATATTCGTAAAAAAATGTCATAGTATAGAATGTCGAAAATTTTCATGAAAAAAGGCATAGTATAGTCTGTCGATTAATTTGGTGGAAAAAAAACTCAGTTTAAAATTTCGTCAATTTTCATGAAAAGACATGCTATAGTATGACTTTTATGAAATTTTCGAAATTTTAAACTGAGTTTTTTTTCCACCAAATTAATCGACAGACTATACTATGCCTTTTTTCATGAAAATTTTCGACATTCTATACCATGACATTTTTTTACGAATATTTTCGACATGCTATAGTATGACTTTTTTCATGAAAATTTTTCGAAAATATTCGTAAAAAAATGTCATAGTATAGAATGTCGAAAATTTTCATGAAAAAAGGCATAGTATAGTCTGTCGATTAATTTGGTGGAAAAAAACTCAGTTTAAAATTTCGTCAATTTTCATGAAAAGACATGCTATAGTATGACTTTTATGAAAATTTTCGAAATTTTAAACTGAGTTTTTTTTCCACCAAATTAATCGACAGACTATACTATGCCTTTTTTCATGAAAATTTTCGACATTCTATACCATGACATTTTTTTACGAATATTTTCGACATGCTATAGTATGACTTTTTTCATGAAAATTTTTCGAAAATATTCGTAAAAAAATGTCATAGTATAGAATGTCGAAAATTTTCATGAAAAAAGGCATAGTATAGTCTGTCGATTAATTTGGTGGAAAAAAAACTCAGTTTAAAATTTCGTCAATTTTCATGAAAAGACATGCTATAGTATGACTTTTATGAAAATTTTCGAAATTTTAAACTGAGTTTTTTTTCCACCAAATTAATCGACAGACTATACTATGCCTTTTTTCATGAACATTTTCGACATTCTATACCATGACATTTTTTTACGAATATTTTCGACATGCTATAGTATGACTTTTTTCATGAAATAAATATTCGTAAAAAAATGTCATAGTATAGAATGTCGAAAATTTTAATGAAAAAAGGCATAGTATAGTCTGTCGATTAATTTGGTGGAAAAAAAACTCAGTTTAAAATTTCGTCAATTTTCATGAAAAGACATGCTATAGTATGACTTTTATGAAAATTTTCGAAATTTTAAACTGAGTTTTTTTTCCACCAAATTAATCGACAGACTATACTATGCCTTTTTTCATGAAAATTTTCGACATTCTATACCATGACATTTTTTTACGAATATTTTCGACATGCTATAGTATGACTTTTTTCATGAAAATTTTTCGAAAATATTCGTAAAAAAATGTCATAGTATAGAATGTCGAAAATTTTCATGAAAAAAGGCATAGTATAGTCTGTCGATTAATTTGGTGGAAAAAAAACTCAGTTTAAAATTTCGTCAATTTTCATGAAAAGACATGCTATAGTATGACTTTTATGAAAATTTTCGAAATTTTAAACTGAGTTTTTTTTCCACCAAATTAATCGACAGACTATACTATGCCTTTTTTCATGAAAATTTTCGACATTCTATACCATGACATTTTTTTACGAATATTTTCGACATGCTATAGTATGACTTTTTTCATGAAATTTTTCGAAAATATTCGTAAAAAATGTCATAGTATAGAATGTCGAAAATTTTCATGAAAAAAGGCATAGTATAGTCTGTCGATTAATTTGGTGGAAAAAAAACTCAGTTTAAAATTTCGTCAATTTTCATGAAAAGACATGCTATAGTATGACTTTTATGAAAATTTTCGAAATTTTAAACTGAGTTTTTTTTCCACCAAATTAATCGACAGACTATACTATGCCTTTTTTCATGAAAATTTTCGACATTCTATACCATGACATTTTTTTACGAATATTTTCGACATGCTATAGTATGACTTTTTTCATGAAATTTTTCGAAAATATTCGTAAAAAAATGTCATAGTATAGAATGTCGAAAATTTTCATGAAAAAAGGCATAGTATAGTCTGTCGATTAATTTGGTGGAAAAAAAACTCAGTTTAAAATTTCGTCAATTTTCATGAAAAGACATGCTATAGTATGACTTTTATGAAAATTTTCGAAATTTTAAACTGAGTTTTTTTTCCACCAAATTAATCGACAGACTATACTATGCCTTTTTTCATGAAAATTTTCGACATTCTATACCATGACATTTTTTTACGAATATTTTCGACATGCTATAGTATGACTTTTTTCATGAAATTTTTCGAAAATATTCGTAAAAAAATGTCATAGTATAGAATGTCGAAAATTTTCATGAAAAAAGGCATAGTATAGTCTGTCGATTAATTTGGTGGAAAAAAACTCAGTTTAAAATTTCGTCAATTTTCATGAAAAGACATGCTATAGTATGACTTTTATGAAAATTTTCGAAATTTTAAACTGAGTTTTTTTTCCACCAAATTAATCGACAGACTATACTATGCCTTTTTTCATGAAAATTTTCGACATTCTATACCATGACATTTTTTTACGAATATTTTCGACATGCTATAGTATGACTTTTTTCATGAAAATTTTTCGAAAATATTCGTAAAAAAATGTCATAGTATAGAATGTCGAAAATTTTCATGAAAAAAGGCATAGTATAGTCTGTCGATTAATTTGGTGGAAAAAAAACTCAGTTTAAAATTTCGTCAATTTTCATGAAAAGACATGCTATAGTATGACTTTTATGAAAATTTTCGAAATTTTAAACTGAGTTTTTTTTCCACCAAATTAATCGACAGACTATACTATGCCTTTTTTCATGAAAATTTTCGACATTCTATACCATGACATTTTTTTACGAATATTTTCGACATGCTATAGTATGACTTTTTTCATGAAATTTTTCGAAAATATTCGTAAAAAAATGTCATAGTATAGAATGTCGAAAATTTTCATGAAAAAAGGCATAGTATAGTCTGTCGATTAATTTGGTGGAAAAAAAACTCAGTTTAAAATTTCGTCAATTTTCATGAAAAGACATGCTATAGTATGACTTTTATGAAAATTTTCGAAATTTTAAACTGAGTTTTTTTTCCACCAAATTAATCGACAGACTATACTATGCCTTTTTTCATGAAAATTTTCGACATTCTATACCATGACATTTTTTTACGAATATTTTCGACATGCTATAGTATGACTTTTTTCATGAAAATTTTTCGAAAATATTCGTAAAAAAATGTCATAGTATAGAATGTCGAAAATTTTCATGAAAAAAGGCATAGTATAGTCTGTCGATTAATTTGGTGGAAAAAAAACTCAGTTTAAAATTTCGTCAATTTTCATGAAAAGACATGCTATAGTATGACTTTTATGAAAATTTTCGAAATTTTAAACTGAGTTTTTTTTCCACCAAATTAATCGACAGACTATACTATGCCTTTTTTCATGAAAATTTTCGACATTCTATACCATGACATTTTTTTACGAATATTTTCGACATGCTATAGTATGACTTTTTTCATGAAAATTTTTCGAAAATATTCGTAAAAAAATGTCATAGTATAGAATGTCGAAAATTTTCATGAAAAAAGGCATAGTATAGTCTGTCGATTAATTTGGTGGAAAAAAAACTCAGTTTAAAATTTCGTCAATTTTCATGAAAAGACATGCTATAGTATGACTTTTATGAAAATTTTCGAAATTTTAAACTGAGTTTTTTTTCCACCAAATTAATCGACAGACTATACTATGCCTTTTTTCATGAAAATTTTCGACATTCTATACCATGACATTTTTTTACGAATATTTTCGACATGCTATAGTATGACTTTTTTCATGAAAATTTTTCGAAAATATTCGTAAAAAAATGTCATAGTATAGAATGTCGAAAATTTTCATGAAAAAAGGCATAGTATAGTCTGTCGATTAATTTGGTGGAAAAAAAACTCAGTTTAAAATTTCGTCAATTTTCATGAAAAGACATGCTATAGTATGACTTTTATGAAAATTTTCGAAATTTTAAACTGAGTTTTTTTTCCACCAAATTAATCGACAGACTATACTATGCCTTTTTTCATGAAAATTTTCGACATTCTATACCATGACATTTTTTTACGAATATTTTCGACATGCTATAGTATGACTTTTTTCATGAAAATTTTTCGAAAATATTCGTAAAAAAATGTCATAGTATAGAATGTCGAAAATTTTCATGAAAAAAGGCATAGTATAGTCTGTCGATTAATTTGGTGGAAAAAAAACTCAGTTTAAAATTTCGTCAATTTTCATGAAAAGACATGCTATAGTATGACTTTTATGAAAATTTTCGAAATTTTAAACTGAGTTTTTTTTCCACCAAATTAATCGACAGACTATACTATGCCTTTTTTCATGAAAATTTTCGACATTCTATACCATGACATTTTTTTACGAATATTTTCGACATGCTATAGTATGACTTTTTTCATGAAATTTTTCGAAAATATTCGTAAAAAAATGTCATAGTATAGAATGTCGAAAATTTTCATGAAAAAAGGCATAGTATAGTCTGTCGATTAATTTGGTGGAAAAAAAACTCAGTTTAAAATTTCGTCAATTTTCATGAAAAGACATGCTATAGTATGACTTTTATGAAAATTTTCGAAATTTTAAACTGAGTTTTTTTTCCACCAATTAATCGACAGACTATACTATGCCTTTTTTCATGAACATTTTCGACATTCTATACCATGACATTTTTTTACGAATATTTTCGACATGCTATAGTATGACTTTTTTCATGAAAATTTTTCGAAAATATTCGTAAAAAAATGTCATAGTATAGAATGTCGAAAATTTTCATGAAAAAAGGCATAGTATAGTCTGTCGATTAATTTGGTGGAAAAAAAACTCAGTTTAAAATTTCGTCAATTTTCATGAAAAGACATGCTATAGTATGACTTTTATGAAAATTTTCGAAATTTTAAACTGAGTTTTTTTTCCACCAAATTAATCGACAGAATATACTATGCCTTTTTTCATGAACATTTTCAACATTCTATACCATGACATTTTTTTACGAATATTTTCGACATGCTATAGTATGACTTTTTTCATGAAAATATTCGTAAAAAAATGTCATAGTATAGAATGTCGAAAATTTTCATGAAAAAAGGCATAGTATAGTCTGTCGATTAATTTGGTGGAAAAAAACTCAGTTTAAAATTTCGTCAATTTTCATGAAAAGACATGCTATAGTATGACTTTTATGAAAATTTTCGAAATTTTAAACTGAGTTTTTTTTCCACCAAATTAATCTACAGACTATACTATGCCTTTTTTCATGAAAATTTTCGACATTCTATACCATGACATTTTTTTACGAATATTTTCGACATGCTATAGTATGACTTTTTTCATGAAAATTTTTCGAAAATATTCGTAAAAAAATGTCATAGTATAGAATGTCGAAAATTTTCATGAAAAAAGGCATAGTATAGTCTGTCGATTAATTTGGTGGAAAAAAAACTCAGTTTAAAATTTCGTCAATTTTCATGAAAAGACATGCTATAGTATGACTTTTATGAAAATTTTCGAAATTTTAAACTGAGTTTTTTTTCCACCAAATTAATCGACAGACTATACTATGCCTTTTTTCATGAAAATTTTCGACATTCTATACCATGACATTTTTTTACGAATATTTTCGACATGCTATAGTATGACTTTTTTCATGAAATTTTTCGAAAATATTCGTAAAAAAATGTCATAGTATAGAATGTCGAAAATTTTCATGAAAAAGGCATAGTATAGTCTGTCGATTAATTTGGTGGAAAAAAAACTCAGTTTAAAATTTCGTCAATTTTCATGAAAAGACATGCTATAGTATGACTTTTATGAAAATTTTCGAAATTTTAAACTGAGTTTTTTTTCCACCAAATTAATCGACAGACTATACTATGCCTTTTTTCATGAAAATTTTCGACATTCTATACCATGACATTTTTTTACGAATATTTTCGACATGCTATAGTATGACTTTTTTCATGAAAATATTTCGAAAATATTCGTAAAAAAATGTCATAGTATAGAATGTCGAAAATTTTCATGAAAAAAGGCATAGTATAGTCTGTCGATTAATTTGGTGGAAAAAAAACTCAGTTTAAAATTTCGTCAATTTTCATGAAAAGACATGCTATAGTATGACTTTTATGAAAATTTTCGAAATTTTAAACTGAGTTTTTTTTCCACCAAATTAATCGACAGACTATACTATGCCTTTTTTCATGAACATTTTCGACATTCTATACCATGACATTTTTTTACGAATATTTTCGACATGCTATAGTATGACTTTTTTCATGAAAATATTCGTAAAAAAATGTCATAGTATAGAATGTCGAAAATTTTAATGAAAAAAGTAATATTATAGTCTGTCTATTAATTTGGTGTAAAAAAAACTCAGTTTAAAATTTCGTCAATTTTCATGAAAAGACATGCTATAGTATGACTTTTATGAAAATTTTCGAAATTTTAAACTGAGTTTTTTTTCCACCAAATTAATCGACAGACTATACTATGCCTTTTTTCATGAACATTTTCGACATTCTATACCATGACATTTTTTTACGAATATTTTCGACATGCTATAGTATGACTTTTTTCATGAAAATATTTCGAAAATATTCGTAAAAAAATGTCATAGTATAGAATGTCGAAAATTTTCATGAAAAAAGGCATAGTATAGTCTGTCGATTAATTTGGTGGAAAAAAAACTCAGTATAAAATTTCGTCAATTTTCATGAAAAGACATGCTATAGTATGACTTTTATGAAAATTTTCGAAATTTTAAACTGAGTTTTTTTTCCACCAAATTAATCGACAGACTATACTATGCCTTTTTTCATGAAAATTTTCGACATTCTATACCATGACATTTTTTTACGAATATTTTCGACATGCTATAGTATGTCTTTTTTCATGAAAATTTTTCGAAAATATTCGTAAAAAAATGTCATAGTATAGAATGTCGAAAATTTTCATGAAAAAAGGCATAGTATAGTCTGTCGATTAATTTGGTGGAAAAAAAACTCAGTTTAAAATTTCGTCAATTTTCATGAAAAGACATGCTATAGTATGACTTTTATGAAAATTTTCGAAATTTTAAACTGAGTTTTTTTTCCACCAAATTAATCGACAGACTATACTATGCCTTTTTTCATGAACATTTTCGACATTCTATACCATGACATTTTTTTACGAATATTTTCGACATGCTATAGTATGACTTTTTTCATGAAAATATTCGTAAAAAAATGTCATGGTATAGAATGTCGAAAATTTTCATGAAAAAAGGCATAGTATAGTCCGTCGATTAATTTGGTGGAAAAAAAACGCAATTTAAAATTTCGTCAATTTTCATGAAAAGACATGCTATAGTATGACTTTTATGAAAATTTTCGAAATTTTAAACTGAGTTTTTTTTCCACAAATTAATCGACAGACTTTACTGTGCCTTTTTTCATGAACATTTTCGACATTCAATACCATGACATTTTTTTACGAATATTTTCGACATGCTATAGTATGACTTTTTTCATGAAATTTTTTCGAAAATATTCGTAAAAAAATGTCATAGTATAGAATGTCGAAAATTTTCATGAAAAAAGGCATAGTATAGTCTGTCGATTAATTTGGTGGAAAAAAAACTCAGTTTAAAATTTCGTCAATTTTCATGAAAAGACATGCTATAGTATGACTTTTATGAAAATTTTCGAAATTTTAAACTGAGTTTTTTTTCCACCAAATTAATCGACAGACTATACTATGACTTTTTTCATGAAAATTTTCGACATTCTATACCATGACATTTTTTTACGAATATTTTCGACATGCTATAGTATGACTTTTTTAATGAAATTTTTTCGAAAATATTCGTAAAAAAATGTCATAGTATAGAATGTCTAAAATATCATGAAAAAAGGCATAGTATAGTCTGTCGATTAATTTGGTGGAAAAAAAACTCAGTTTAAAATTTCGTCAATTTTCATGAAAAGACATGCTATAGTATGACTTTTATGAAAATTTTCGAAATTTTAAACTGAGTTTTTTTTCCACCAAATTAATCGACAGACTATACTATGCCTTTTTTCATGAAAATTTTAGACATTCTATACTATGACATTTTTTTACGAATATTTTCGACATGCTATAGTATGACTTTTTTCATGAAAATATTCGTAAAAAAATGTCATAGTATAGAATGTCGAAAATTTTCATGAAAAAAGGCATAGTATAGTGCGTCGATTAATTTGGTGGAAAAAAAACTCAGTTTAAAATTTCGTCAATTTTCATGAAAAGACATGCTATAGTATGACTTTTATGAAAATTTTCGAAATTTTAAACTGAGTTTTTTTTCCACCAAATTAATCGACAGACTATACTATGCCTTTTTTCATGAAAATTTTCGACATTCTATACTATTACATTTTTTGACGAATATTTTCGATTTGCTATAGTATGACTTTTTTCATGACAATTTTCGAAAATATTCTTAAAAAAATGTCATAGTATAGAATGTCGAAAATTTTCATGAAAAAAGGCATAGTATAGTCTGTCGATTAATTTGGTGGAAAAAAAACAGTTTAAAATTTCGTCAATTTTCATGAAAAGATATGCTATAGTATGACTTTTATGAAAATTTTCGAAATTTTAAACTGAGTTTTTTTTCCACCAAATTAATCGACAGAATATACTCTGCCTTTTTTCATGAACATTTTCAACATTCTATACCATGACATTTTTTTACGAATATTTTCGACATGCTATAGTATGACTTTTTTCATGAAAATATTCGTAAAAAAATGTCATAGTATAGAATGTCAAAATTTTTCATGAAAAAAGGCATAGTATAGTCTGTAGATTAATTTGGTGGAAAAAAAACTCAGTTTAAAATTTCGTCAATTTTCATGAAAAGACATGCTATAGTATGACTTTTATGAAAATTTTCGAAATTTTAAACTGAGTTTTTTTCCACCAAATTAATCGACAGACTATACTATGCCTTTTTTCATGAACATTTTCGACATTCTATACCATGCCATTTTTTTACGAATATTTTCGACATGCTATAGTATGACTTTTTTCATGAAAATATTCGTAAAAAAATGTCATAGTATAGAATGTCGAAAATTTTCATGAAAAAAGGCATAGTATAGTCCGTCGATTAATTTGGTGGAAAAAAAACTCAGTTTAAAATTTCGTCAATTTTCATGAAAAGACATGCTATAGTATGACTTTTATGAAAATTTTCGAAATTTTAAACTGAGTTTTTTTTCAACCAAATTAATCGACAGACTTTACTGTGCCTTTTTTCATGAACATTTTCGACATTCAATACCATGACATTTTTTTACGAATATTTTCGACATGCTATAGTATGACTTTTTTCATGAAAATATTTCGAAAATATTCGTAAAAAAATGTCATAGTATAGAATGTCGAAAATTTTCATGAAAAAAGGCATAGTATAGTCCGTCGATTAATTTGGTGGAAAAAAAACTCAGTTTAAAATTTCGTCAATTTTCAGGAAAAGACATGCTATAGTATGACTTTTATGAAAATTTTCGAAATTTTAAACTGAGTTTTTTTTCCACCAAATTAATCTACAGACTATACTATGCCTTTTTTCATGAAAATTTTCGACATTCTATACCATGACATTTTTTTACGAATATTTTCGATTTGCTATAGTATGACTTTTTTCATGAAAATTTTTCGAAAATATTCGTAAAAAAATGTCATAGTATAGAATGTTGAAAATGTTCATGAAAAAAGGCATAGTTTAGTCTGTCGATTAATTTGGTGGAAAAAAAACTCAGTTTAAAATTTCGTCAATTTTCTCCTTTTTTCATGAAAATTTTCGACATTCTATACCATGACATTTTTTTACGAATATTTTCGACATGCTATAGTATGACTTTTTTAATGAAATTTTTTTGAAAATATTCGTAAAAAAATGTCATAGTATAGAATGTCTAAAATTTCATGAAAAAAGGCATAGTATAGTCTGTCGATTAATTTGGTGGAAAAAAAACTCAGTTTAAAATTTCGTCAATTTTCATGAAAAGACATGCTATAGTATGACTTTTATGAAAATTTTCGAAATTTTAAACTGAGTTTTTTTTCCACCAAATTAATCTACAGACTATACTATGCCTTTTTTCATGAAAAATTTTGACATTCTATACTATGACATTTTTTTACGAATATTTTCATGAAAAAAGTCATACTATAGCATGTCGAAAATATTCGTAAAAAAATGTCATGGTATAGAATGTTGAAAATGTTCATGAAAAAAGGCATAGTATAGTCTGTCGATTAATTTGGTGGAAAAAAAACCCAGTTTAAAATTTCGAAATTTTCATGAAAAGACATGCTATAGTATGACTTTTATGAAAATTTTCGAAATTTTATACTGAGTTTTTTTTGCACCAAATTAATCGACAGACTATACTATGCCTTTTTTCATGAACATTTTCGACATTCTATACCATGACATTTTTTTACGAATATTTTCGACATGCTATAGTATGACTTTTTTCATGAAAATTTTTCGAAAATATTCGTAAAAAAATGTCATAGTATAGAATGTCGAAAATTTTCATGAAAAAAGGCATAGTATAGTCTGTCGATTAATTTGGTGGAAAAAAAACTCAGTCTAAAATTTCGTCAATTTTCAAAAAAGTCATACTATAGCATGACTTTTTTCATGAAAATTGACGAAATTTTAAACTGAGTTTTTTTTCCACCAAATTAATCGACAGACTATACTATGCCTTTTTTCATGAAAATTTTCGACATTCTATACTATGACATTTTTTTACGAATATTTTCGAAAATTTTCCTGAAAAAAGTCATACTATAGCATGTCGAAAATATTCGTTAAAAAATGTCATAGTATAGAATGTCGAAAATTTTCATGAAAAAAGGCATAGTATAGTCTGTCGATTAATTTGGTGGAAAAAAAACTCAGTTTAAAATTTCGTCAATTTTCATGAAAAGACATGCTATAGTATGACTTTTATGAAAATTTTCAAAATTTTAAACTGAGTTTTTTTTCCACCAAATTAATCGACAGACTATACTATGCCTTTTTTCATGAAAATTTTCGACATTCTATACCATGACATTTTTTTACTAATATTTTCGACATGCTATAGAATGACTTTTTTCATGAAAATGTTTCGAAAATATTCGTCAAAAAATGTCATAGTATAGAATGTCGAAAATTTTCATGAAAAAAGGCATAGTATAGTCTGTCGATTAATTTGGTGGAAAAAAAACTCAGTTTAAAATTTCGAAATTTTCATGAAAAAAGTCATGCTATAGTATGACTTTTTTGAAAATTGACGAAATTTTAAACTGAGTTTTTTTTCCACCAAATTAATCAACAGACTATACTATGCCTTTTTTCATGAACATTTTCGACATTCTATACCATGACATTTTTTTACGAATATTTTCTACATGCTATAGTATGACTTTTTTCATGAAAATTTTTTCCAAAATATTCGTAAAAAAATGTCATAGTATAGAATGTCGAAAATTTTCATGAAAAAAGGCATAGTATAGTCTGTCGATTAATTTGGTGGAAAAAAAACTCAGTTTAAAATTTCGTCAATTTTCAAAAAAGTCATACTATAGCATGACTTTTTTCATGAAAATTTCGAAATTTTAAACTCAGTTTTTTTTGCACCAAATTAATCGACAGACTACACTATGCCTTTTTTCATGAAAATTTTCGACATTCTACACTATGACTTTTTTTTAAGAATATTTTCATGAAAAAAGTCAAACTATAGCATGTCGAAAATATTCGTCAAAAAATGTCATAGTATAGAAGGTCGAAAATTTTCATGAAAAAGGCTTAGTATAGTCTGTCGATTAATTTTGTTGTAAAAAAACTCATTTTATAATTTCGAAAATATTATGAAAAAAAACATCATATGTATGTCCAAATTTTTATGAAAAAAAACATCATAGTATGTCGAAAATTAACGTCAAATGAAGGAGTCAGACAAAAACAAACACTACACCAGTGCATCAGATAGCTCAGTGGGGTAGAAATCTGGTCGTAATATCTTGATGAAATGCTGGAGGTTGTGGGTTCGATCCATATGTGACATAGTATGTTTTGAGGTTTAACTTCTCATGATGAAGTCAAATATACCAAGAGAACAGTCCCAAGTGTATCTGGTGGTATAGCTCAGTGTGGAAGACATGTGGTTGGAATACTGAAGGTTGTGGGTTTGATCCTTATGCGGCACAGTCTGTTTTCAGTTCTAACTTCTAATGACGAAGACAAATATACCAAGAGAACTGACACAAGTGTGTCCGGTGGTATAGCTCAGTGTGGTAGATACCTATTTGGACTGCTGGAGGTTGTTGGTTCGATCCTTATGTGACACAGTCTGTTTTCAGGTCTAACTTCTAATGACAAAGTCAAATATACCAAGAGAAGTGTCCCAAGTGCGTGTGGCATTGGTGGCTTGGCTGCTAAGTTCCCGGGTTCTGGCTTCGGCAGAGCAGGGTTCGAATCTCACCCTCACATCGATGCCCGGTGCCCGACAGTGGAGTGAGACGAGTGTCTCCTCCCAGGTTTTCGGAGAGATACAATTGGGGGGTTATGCAACAGAAAAATAGAAATTGAATTGAATGGAATTAAATATATATATTTAAAAAAACCTAATCTATATAATGTATAATCCTGACCTATATAATTGTATAACCCTAACCCTACCCTGTGTGATGTATAACCCTAACCTGTGTGATGTATAACCCTAACCCTACCCTGTGTGATGTATAACCCTAACCTGTGTGATGTATAACCCTAACCCTACCCTGTGTGATGTATAACCCTAACCCTACCCTGTGTGATGTATAACCCTAACCCTAACCCTACACTGTGTGATGTATAACCCTAACCCTAACCCTAACCCTACCCTGTGTGATGTATAACCCTAACCCTAACCCTACCCTGTGTGATGTATAACCCTAACCCTAACCCTACCCTGTGTGATGTATAACCCTAACCCTAACCCTAACCCTAACCCTACCCTGTGTGATGTATAACCCTAACCCTAACCCTAACCCTACCCTGTGTGATGTATAACCCTAACCCTAACCCTAACCCTACCCTGTGTGATGTATAACCCTAACCCTAACCCTAACCCTACCCTGTGTGATGTATAACCCTAACCCTAACCCTAACCCTAACCCTACCCTGTGTGATGTATAACCCTAACCCTAACCCTAACCCTACCCTGTGTGATGTATAACCCTAACCCTAACCCTAACCCTACCCTGTGTGATGTATAACCCTAACCCTAACCCTAACCCTACCCTGTGTGATGTGTAACCCTAACCCTAACCCTAACCTGTGTGATGTGTAACCCTAACCCTAACCAGGTGCTCAAGGCAGTTGCGGAAACAGTCACCACAGCGATTCAGTCCAGCAAACACCACCCCATGAAGAAAACCATCCTGTTCCTCAAGGCTGGAGAGAAGCCCCAAGACCATACCGACTGTCCACAGCCCCGACTGGCACCTGAGAGTGGATCTTGGACAACTACTATATTTCCAAACACATACAACATTAACTTCATTAAATTAAAACATTAAATTTCCAATTTCTGTTGCATAACCCCCCAGTTGTATATGTCTGAAACCCTGGGAGGAGACGCTCGTCTCACTCCACTGTCGGGCACCGGGCATCGATGTGCGGTGGGCTTGAACCCTGCTCTGCCGCAGCCAGAACTGAGAGCTTAGCAACCAAGCCACCAATGCCACACGCACTTAGGATAATTCTCTTGGTATATTTGACTTCGTCATTAGAAGTTAGACCTGAAAACAGACTGTGTCACATAAGGATCGAACCAACAACCTCCAGCACTCCAGCTAGGTATCTACCACACTGAGCTATACCACCAGATACACTTTTAACTGTTCTCCTGGTGTATTTCACTTCGTCATTAGAAGTTAGACCTGCAATGAGACTGTTTCACATAAGTATCGAACCAACAACCAGCAGCATTCCAAACAGGTATCTACCACACTGAGCTATACCACCTGATACACTTCAGATTGTTTTCTTGGTATATTTGACTTTGTCATTAGAAGTTAGATCTGAAAACAGACTGTGCCGCATTAGGATCGAACCCACAACCTTCAGTACTCCAACCAGATGTCTACCCCTCTGAGCTATCTGACCAGATACACTTGTGTAGTGTTTGTTTTTGTGTGATTTCTTCATTTGACGTTAGCCCACAAAACTCACTGTCACATGACATTTATTATTTATTATTATAATTTATTATACTATTACTTTTTTTCGTGAAATTTTTTCGACAAACTGAAGTTTTTTTCGTGAAATTTTCGACATACTATACTATGATGTTTTTTTTCATTAAATTTTCGACATACAATAGTATAACTTTTTTCAAAAAATTTTAGACATACTATACTATGATGTTTTTTTCATAAAATTTTCGACATACTATACTATGATGTTTTTTTTCATAAAATTTTCGACACACAATAGTATTACTTTTTTGCATAGAATTTTCGACATACTATAGTATGACTTTTTTTTCATAAAGTTTTCGACATACTATACTATGAGGTTTTTTTTCATAAAATTTTCGACATACTATACTATGACTTTATTTCATAAAATTTTCCACATGCTATAGTATGACTTTTTCATGAAAATTTTCGAAAATATTCGTAAAAAAATGTCATAGTATAGAATGTCGAAAATGTTCATGAAAAAAGGCAAGGAATAGTCTGTCGATTAATTTGGTGGAAAAAAAACTCAGTTTAAAATTTCGAAATTTTCATGAAAAAGTCATGCTATAGTATGACTTTTTTGAAAATTGACGAAATTTTAAACTGAGTTTTTTTTCCACCAAATTAATCGACAGACTATACTATGCCTTTTTTCATGAAAATTTTCGACATTCTATACCATGACATTTTTTTACGAATATTTTCGACATGCTATAGTATGACTTTTTTCATGAAAATTTTCGAAAATATTCGTAAAAAAATGTCATAGTATAGAATGTCGAAAATTTTCATGAAAAAAGGCATAGTATAGTCTGTCGATTAATTTGGTGGAAAAAAAACTCAGTTTAAAATTTCGAAATTTTCATGAAAAAAGTCATGCTATAGTATGACTTTTTTGAAAATTGACGAAATTTTAAACTGAGTTTTTTTTCCACCAAATTAATCGACAGACTATACTATGCCTTTTTTCATGAAAATTTTCGACATTCTATACCATGACATTTTTTTACGAATATTTTCGACATGCTATAGTATGACTTTTTTCATGAAAATTTTCGAAAATATTCGAAAAAAAATGTCATAGTATAGAATGTCGAAAATTTTCATGAAAAAAGGCATAGTATAGTCTGTCGATTAATTTGGTGGAAAAAAAACTCAGTTTAAAATTTCGTCAATTTTCATGAAAAGACATGCTATAGTATGACTTTTATGAAAATTTTCGAAATTTTAAACTGAGTTTTTTTTCAACCAAATTAATCGACAGACTATACTATGCCTTTTTTCATGAAAAGTTTCGACATTCTATACCATGACATTTTTTTACGAATATTTTCGACATGCTATAGTATGACTTTTTTCATGAAAATTTTCGAAAATATTCGTAAAAAAATGTCATAGTATAGAATGTCGAACATTTTCATGAAAAAAGGCATAGTATAGTCTGTCGATTAATTTGGTGGAAAAAAAACTCAGTTTAAAATTTCGAAATTTTCATTAAAAAGTCATGCTATAGTATGACTTTTATGAAAATTGACGAAATTTTAAACTGAGTTTTTTTTCCACCAAATTAATCGACAGACTATACTATGCCTTTTTTCATGAAAATGTTCGACATTCTATACTATGACATTTTTTTACGAATATTTTCGACATGCTATAGTATGACTTTTTTCATGAAAATTTTCGAAATTTTAAACTGAGTTTTTTTTCCACCAAATTAATCGACAGACTATACTATGCCTTTTGTCATGAACATTTTCGACATTCTATACCATGACATTTTTTTACGAATATTTTCGACATGCTATAGTATGACTTTTTTCATGAAAATTTTTCGAAAATATTCGTAAAAAAATGTCATAGTATAGTATGTAGATTAATTTCGTGGAAAAAAAACTCATGTCGAAAATTTTCATGAAAAAAAAAAAGTCATACTATAGTGTGTCGAAAATTTTCAGGAAAAAATGTCATAGTATAGAATGTCGAAAATTTTAATGGGAAACGTCATAGTATAGTATGTAGATTAATTTCGTGGAAAAAAAACTTATGTCGAAAATTTTCATGAAAAAAAAAAAGTCATACTATAGTGTCGAAAATTTTCATGAAAAAATGTCATGGTATAGAATGTCGAAATTTTAATGGGAAACGTCATAGTATAGTATGTAGATTAATTTCGTGGAAAAAAAACTCGTCGAAAATTTTCATGAAAAAAAAAAGTCATACTATAGTGTGTATAAAATGTTCATGAAAAAATGTCATAGTATAGAATTTCGAAAATTTTAATGGGAAACGTCATAGTATAGTATGTAGATTAATTTCGTGGAAAAAAAACTCATGGCGAAAATTTTCATGAAAAAAAAAAAGTCATACGATAGTGTGTCAAATTTTCATGAAAAAATGTCATAGTATAGAATGTCGAAAATTTTAATGGGAAACATCATAGTATAGTATGTAGATTAATTTCGTAGAAAAAAAACTAATGTCGAAAATTTTCATGAAAAAAAAAAGTCATGCTATAGTGTTTCTAACATTTTCATGAAAAAATGTCATAATATAGACTGTCGAAAATGTTAATGGGAAACGTCATAGTATAGTATGTAGATTAATTTCGTGGAAAAAAAAATCATTTTTAAAATTTTCATGAAAAAAAAAGTCATAGTATAGTGTGTCGAAAATGTTCATGAAAAACATATAGTATAGTATTTAGATTAATTTTGTGGAAAAAAAACTCATGTCGAAAATTTTCATGAAAAAAAAGTCAAAGTATAGAATGTCGAAAATTTTCATGAAAAATGTTATAGTATAGTATGTATTTTCGAGATTCTATACTATGAAAAAAAATTGTCGAAAATTTTCGACGAGTTTTTTTTCATGAAAAAATGTCGTCAATGTCGTCATACTATAGTATGTCGAAAAAACTTTCGACATACTATAGTATGACTTTTTTTTCATGAAAATTTGACGAGTTTTTTTTCCACAAAATTATTCTACATACTCTACTATAACGTTTTTCATGAACATTTTCGAGACACTATACTATGACATTTTTTCATGTAAATTTTCGACATACTATAATATGACGTTTTTTTCATGAAAATTTTCGACATACTATATTATGACTTTTTTTCTTGAAAATTTTCGATTTACAATACTATGATTTTTTTTTCATGAAAAAGTTCGACATACTATACTATGACATTTTTTCATTAAATTTTTCGACATACTATACTATGACTTTTTTTCCCTGAAAATTTTCAACATACTATACTATGAATTTTTTTCCATGAAAATGTTCGACATACTATACTATGAGATTTTTTTCATGAAAATTTTCGACATACTATACTATGACATTTGTTTCATGTAAATTTTCGACATACTATACTATGAATTTTTTTCCATTAAAATGTTCGACATACAATACTATGACGTTTTTTCATGAAAAATTTCGACATACTATACTATGACGTTTTTTCATGAACATTTTTGACATACTATACTATGACGTTTTTTAATGAAAATTTTCGACATACTATACTATGACTTTTTTTCATGAACATTTTCGACATACTATACTATGACGTTTTTTAATGAACATTTTCGACATACTATACTATGAGGTTTTTTTCATGAAAATTTTCGACATAAAATACCATGACTTTTTTTTCTTAAAAATTTTCGACATACAATACTATGACTTTTTTTTTGTCATGAAAATGTTCGACATGCTATACTATGACATTTTTCATGAATATTTTCGGCATACAATACTATGACTTTTTTTTCATGAAAATTTTCGATATACTATACTATGACGTTTTTTCATGAACATTTTCGACATACTATACTGTGACGTTTTTTTATGAAAATTTTCGACATACAATACTATGAATTTTTTTCATGTAAATTTTCGACATACTATACTATGACTTTTTTAATGAAAATTTTCGTCATACAATACTATGACTTTTTTTCCATGAAAATTTTCGACATACAATACTATGAATTTTTTTTCATGAAAATTTTCGACATACTATACTATGACGTTTTTTCATGAAAATTTTCGACATACTATACTATGACATTTGTTTCATGTAAATTTTCGACATACTATACTATGAATTTTTTTCCATTAAAATGTTCGACATACAATACTATGACGTTTTTTCATGAAAAATTTCGACATACTATACTATGACGTTTTTTCATGAACATTTTTGACATACTATACTATGACGTTTTTTAATGAAAATTTTCGACATACTATACTATGACTTTTTTTCATGAACATTTTCGACATACTATACTATGACGTTTTTTAATGAACATTTTCGACATACTATACTATGAGGTTTTTTTCATGAAAATTTTCGACATAAAATACCATGACTTTTTTTTCTTAAAAATTTTCGACATACAATACTATGACTTTTTTTTTGTCATGAAAATGTTCGACATGCTATACTATGACATTTTTCATGAATATTTTCGGCATACAATACTATGACTTTTTTTTCATGAAAATTTTCGATATACTATACTATGACGTTTTTTCATGAACATTTTCGACATACTATACTGTGACGTTTTTTTATGAAAATTTTCGACATACAATACTATGAATTTTTTTCATGTAAATTTTCGACATACTATACTATGACTTTTTTAATGAAAATTTTCGTCATACAATACTATGACTTTTTTTCCATGAAAATTTTCGACATACAATACTATGAATTTTTTTTCATGAAAATTTTCGACATACTATACTATGACGTTTTTTCATGAAAATTCTTCAACATACGATACTATGACGTTTTTTTCATGAAAATTTTTGGCATACAATACTATGACTTTTTTCCTAAAAATTTTCGACATACAATACTATGACTTTTTTTATTTCATGAAAATGTTCGACATGCTATACCATGCAATTTCTCATGAAAATTTTCGACATACTATACTATGACATTTTTTCATGAAAATTTTCAGCATACAATACTGACTTGTTTTTTGATGAAAATGTTCGACATACTATACTATCACGTTTTTTTATGAAAATTTTCGTTATATAATACTATGAATTTTTTTCCATGAAAATTTTCGACATACAATATTATGAATTTTTTTTCATGTAAATTTTCGACATACTATACTATGACTTTTTTTCTTGAAAATTTTCGATATACAATACTATGACTTTTTTCCATGAAAATGTTCGACATACTATACCACGACATTTTTTCATGAAATTTTTTCGACATACTATACTATGAATATTTTTTATGAAATTTTTCGACATACTATACTATGACTATTTTTTATGAAAATTTTCGAAATACTATACTATGACTTATTTTTATGAAAATTTTCGTTTTATAATACTATGACTTTTTTTCCATGAAAATTTTCGACATACAATACTATGAATTTTTGTTCATGTAAATTTTCGACACACTATACTATGACTTTTTTTTCATAAAAATTTTCGACATACTATACTATGACTTTTTTTCCTGAAAATTTTCGATATACAATACTATGACTTTTTTTCTTGAAAATTTTCGACATACTATTCTATTATTTGTTTTCCATGAAAATGTTCGACATACTATACTAAGACGTTTTTTTTATGAACATTTTCGACATACTATACTATGACGTTTTTTAATGAAAATTTTCGACATACTATACTATGACTTTTTTTTCATGTAAATTTTCGACATACTATACTATGACTTTTTTTCTATGAAAATGTTCGACATACTATACTATGACGTTTTTTAATGAAAATTTTCGACATACTATACTATGACTTTTTCTTCATGAAAATTTTCGACATAAAATACCATGACTTTTTTTTCTTAAAAATTTTCGTCATACAATACTATGACTTTTTTTATGAAAATCTTCGACATACTATACAATGACTTTTTTTAATGAAAATGTTCGACATACTATACTATGACTTTTTTTCATGAACATTTTCGACATACTATACTATGACGCTTTTTTATGAAAATTTTCGACCTACTATACTATGACTTTTTTTCCCTGAAAATTTTCAACATACTATACTATGAATTTTTTTCCATGAAAATGTTCGACATACTATACTATGACATTTTTTTCATGAAAATTTTCGACATACTATACTATGACATTTGTTTCATGTAAATTTTCGACATACATTACTATGAATTTTTTTCCATTAAAATGTTCGACATACAATACTATGACGTTTTTTCATGAAAAATTTCGACATACTATACTATGACGTTTTTTCATGAACATTTTTGACATACTATACTATGACGTTTTTTAATGAAAATTTTCGACATACTATACTATGACTTTTTTTCATGAACATTTTCGACATACTATACTATGACGTTTTTTAATGAACATTTTTGACATACTATGCTATGAGGTTTTTTTCATGAAAATTTTCGACATAAAATACCATGACTTTTTTTTCTTAAAAATTATCGACATACAATACTATGACTTTTTTTTTGTCATGAAAATGTTCGACATGCTATACTATGACATTTTTCATGAATATTTTCGGCATACAATACTATGACTTTTTTTTCATGAAAATTTTCGATATACTATACTATGACGTTTTTTCATGAACATTTTCGACATACTATACTGTGACGTTTTTTTATGAAAATTTTCGACATAAAATACTATGAATTTTTTTCATGTAAATTTTCGACATACTATACTATGACGTTTTTTCATGAAAATTCTTCAACATACGATACTATGACGTTTTTTTCATGAAAATTTTTGGCATACAATACAATGACTTTTTTCCTAAAAATTTTCGACATACAATACTATGACTTTTTTTTTTCATGAAAATGTTCGACATGCTATACCATGCAATTTTTCATGAAAATGTTCGACATACTATACTATGACATTTTTTCATGAAAATTTTCAGCATACAATACTGACTTGTTTTTTGATGAAAATGTTCAACATACTATACTATGACGTTTTTTTATGAAAATTTTCGTTATATAATACTATGAATTTTTTTCCATGAAAATTTTCGACATACAATATTATGAATTTTTTTTCATGTAAATTTTTCGACATACTATACTATGACTTTTTTTCTTGAAAATTTTCGATATACAATACTATGACTTTTTTCCATGAAAATGTTCGCCATACTATACCACGACATTTTTTCATGAAATATTTCGACATACTATACTATGACTATTTTTTATGAAATTTTTCGACATACTATACTATGACTATTTTTTATGAAAATTTTCGATCTACTATACTATGACTTATTTTTATGAAAATTTTCGTTTTATAATACTATGACTTTTTTTCCATGAAAATTTTCGACATACAATACTATGAATTTTTGTTCATGTAAATTTTCGACACACTATACTATGACTTTTTTTTCATGAAAATTTTCGACATACTATACTATGACTTTTTTTCATGAAAATTTTCGATATACAATACTATGACTTTTTTTCCATGAAAATTTTCGACATACAATACTATGAATTTTTGTTCATGTAAATTTTCGACACACTATACTATGACTTTTTTTTCATGAAAATTTTCGACATACTATACTATGACTTTTTTTCCTGAAAATTTTCGATATACAATACTATGACTTTTTTTCTTGAAAATTTTCGACATACTATTCTATTATTTGTTTTCCATGAAAATGTTCGACATACTATACTAAGACGTTTTTTTTATGAACATTTTCGACATACTATACTATGACGTTTTTTAATGAAAATTTTCGACATACTATACTATGACTTTTTTTTCATGTAAATTTTCGACATACTATACTATGACTTTTTTTCTATGAAAATGTTCGACATACTATACTATGACGTTTTTTAATGAAAATTTTCGACATACTATACTATGACTTTTTCTTCATGAAAATTTTCGACATAAAATACCATGACTTTTTTTTCTTAAAAATTTTCGTCATACAATACTATGACTTTTTTTATGAAAATCTTCGACATACTATACTATGACTTTTTTTAATGAAAATGTTCGACATACTATACTATGACGTTTTTTCATGAACATTTTCGACATACAATACTATGACGCTTTTTTCCATGAAAATGTTCGACATACTATACTATGACGTTTTTTTTTAATGAAAATTTTCGACATACTATACCATGACTTTTTTTTCATGTAAATTTTCGACTTTTTATACTATGACGTTTTTTCATGAAAATGTTCGACATACTATACTATAATGATTTTTAATGAAAATGTTCGACCAACTAAACTATGACGTTTTTTCATGAAAATTTTCGACATACTATACTATGACGTTTTGTCATGTAAATTTTCGACATACTATACTATGATGTTTTTTCATGAACATTTTCGACATACTATACTATGACGTTTTTTTCATGTAAATTTTCGACATGCAATACTATGACGTTTTTTCATGAAATTTTCGACATACTGTACTATGACTTTTTTTTCATGTAAATTTTCGACATACTATACTATGACGTTTTATCATGAAAATTGTCAGCATACTATACTATGACGTTTTTTTATGAAAATGTTTTACATACTATACTACGACTTTTTTTTCATGAAACTGTTCGACATACAGTACTATGACTTTGTTTTCCTGAAAATTTTCAACATACAATACTATGACGTTTTTTTAATGAAAATTTTCGACATACAGTACTATGACTTTTTTTTCATGAACATTTTCGACATACAGTACTGTGACTTTTTTTTCATGAACATTTTGGACATACAGTACCATGACTTTTTTTCATGAAAATTGTCGGCATACTATACTACGACGTTTTTTAATGAACATTTTCGACATACTATACTATGACGTTTTTTTATGAAAATTTTCAACATACAATACTATGACTTTTTTTTCATGAAAAGTTTCGACATCCTATACTATGAAGTTTCTTCATGAAAATGTTCGACATACAATACTATGACGTTTTTTTGTAGAAAATTTTCGACATACTATATTATGACTTCAAACATAGACTGTAAAGATCTTTATATACAGAGGACACAAAAAAGGGAATGAAGACAGATAAAGGCTGCTAATCATCTTTATTTTTATTTAGTTTGCATTAACTTTATTACAGTTATTTTGGACATGAGGGACAGAATACTGTCACAGGAACTGAAATCTATAGCTGTTGGTGGTCGCAGGTTCTAGGAGGTTTTAATGAAGATCAGGAGGGATGGGAAGTTTTGTTGTTAGCAATGGTAAAGCAGGTTGATCCTCTTGATGTCCCAGGAGGACAAGCCCTTCCTCTGGCCGATCTCTACGTCGGGGTCGGGGATGGGGGTGATGGAGTCCTTCCCGTACTGGATGGAGAAGGCTGTTCTTCCATAGTGCATGATGGAGGAGTAGTCGTAGGGAGTGTTCAGGTTGTTGGTGGCCTGCCTGTAGAAGTTGTAGGCCATCTGAGGTTCGATGTTCCCCCAGTTGATCTTCACGTATTTGTCGCGGTCGCTCCTGGTCTGCTCGTGCTGGAAGCCCAGAGCGTGGTTGATCTCGTGCTGGATGATGCCGTGGTAGAGGCAGCCTCGCCTTTTGAGAGAGAGGATCTGTTTGCCTCCCGTTCTGCCCAGAGAGGAGTAGCATCCGGCTCTGTTGTCGATGCTGATGTAGTCGTACTGGTTCTGACGGGGGACGAAGCGGAGGCAGGTGCTGCCGTGGAAGGCCTTCATGGCCTTGTCGATCTTCTGCCTCTCCGAGCTGGTGAACTCACTGCTCATGGTGAAGGGAATCGTCACCAGGCCGTCGGAGGCTTTCCTCCACAGGCAGCTCTGGTACCAGCACCTCATGGCATTTCTGGTTCTGGGAGCCAACATGTCTCCTTCCAGCAGGATCTCATCAGTGGCGTTGTTGGAGGTCAGAATCCTGGTGCTGATGTCGACGGTGTCGTCTTCGTCCGCTTGGTCCTCGGCTGCGCTTCCTTCCTCCATGAGAGGATGTGCCTGAGAGAGGCCGAGCAGGAGCAGCAGCAGCAGGCTGGCAGAGGGAGTCATCTTCAGGCTGAGTCTGGAGGCTGTGGAGCTGCTGTGGAGAGACTCCTTGAAGCTTGATGTTTGACTCAGTTCAGTCCAGGCTCTTTATACTCTCCTCTACAGGTGTGTCTGCAGGAGGATTATGGGTCGGGATCCACACTGCTAGGCCTAAATAAACCTCTTCAGGGAGGACTCCACAGACAAACCTACTGTTTCAACATGGTCTGTTATCTCTGGTCATTAGATGGATGAACACAGAGGGGTTACCTGGTGAGACGTGTTTAACTAGACATCTTAAATTATCTTCAGCCAAACAGACTTCACATTATCTTTATGAAACCAACCTCTACTTTTATGTTCTTATTTTGTAAAGTGAGATAACCAGGACTGAACAATGAGTTGATATACTTCCAAAATGTGAGTAGGATCTCAGCTGTAGCTAAATAATGTTAATGTGAGTAAGACAAACAACACAAAATACATTCCTGCTTGTTGTCTTGTTCTCTCATGAAACAATTTATTTTGGAAAATTATTTTTATTCCTTTTTTTTCAAACATAGCCTAACAAACAATAACACCAGTGCCTTAATACAAAAAAATATCTTACATTTAACATTTAATATGTACATACATACAGTATATACACACATACACATCGCTTCCCACTCCCACATAGAGACAGGTCCAGCCTTCCTCCCACCCTGAGAGGTAAAGTTACAGAAAAAATAAAATAATAATAGTTTTAAAAATAATTTAATTAGTTAGTTAAAATTAAAGGTAATAAGTACTAAAATAATATAATTCATGGTAGTAAGATAGAAACCTTAATTTAATTAATTAATTAATTAATTAATTAATTAATTAATTAAATGTAAAAAAGAAAAAAAACAGCACATAGAAAATAATAATTGTTAATTAAATAAATACCATAGAAAGGTTAGGTTAAGTAGATTCTATATAAGTAATCCATAGATTATTCATAAAACAATTTAAACACAACACACTTGCAGTTTATCATTATTGGCATAACTGGCCAAATATGTATCTGTTAAATATATATAAGCTTTTAAATGTCATGATCATATTTGAATGCTATTGAGTAATGTTAAGCGTACCACTAATGTAATATCTTGATAAATGTTGGCTAAACTGGTCGAATTCTCTATAGAAAGTAACTATGGTATAAGTTTACTTTTTCACTCTGACTTCAACACGTCCCACCCAGTAACCCCCCTGTGTTCATCCATCTAATGTCCAGAGATAACAGACCGTGTTGAAACAGTAGGTTTGTCTGTGGAGTCCTCCCTGAAGAGGTTTATTTAGGCCTAGCAGTGTGGATCCCGACCCATAATCCTCCTGCAGACACACCTGTAGAGGAGAGTATAAAGAGCCTGGACTGAACTGAGTCAAACATCAAGCTTCAAGGAGTCTCTCCACAGCAGCTCCACAGCCTCCAGACTCACCCTGAAGATGACTCCCTCTGCCAGCCTGCTGCTGCTGCTCCTGCTCGGCCTCTCTCAGGCACATCCTCTCATGGAGGAAGGAAGCGCAGCCGAGGACCAAGCGGACGAAGACGACACCGTCGACATCAGCACCAGGATTCTGACCTCCAACAACGCCACCGATGAGATCCTGCTGGAAGGAGACATGTTGGCTCCGAGAACCAGAAATGCCATGAGGTGCTGGTACCAGAGCTGCCTGTGGAGGAAAGCCTTCGACGGCCTGGTGACGATTCCCTTCACCATGAGCAGTGAGTTCACCAGCTCGGAGAGGCAGAAGATCGACAAGGCCATGAAGGCCTTCCACGGCAGCACCTGCCTCCGCTTCGTCCCCCGTCAGAACCAGTACGACTACATCAGCATCGAGAACAGAGCCGGATGCTACTCCTCTCTGGGCAGAACGGGAGGCAAACAGATCCTCTCTCTCAAAAGGCGAGGCTGCCTCTACCACGGCATCATCCAGCACGAGATCAACCACGCTCTGGGCTTCCAGCACGAGCAGACCAGGAGCGACCGCGACAAATACGTCAAGATCAACTGGGGGAACATCGAACCTCAGATGGCCTACAACTTCTACAGGCACGCCACCAACAACCTGAACACTCCCTACGACTACTCCTCCATCATGCACTATGGAAGAACAGCCTTCTCCATCCAGTACGGGAAGGACTCCATCACCCCCATCCCCGACCCCGACGTAGAGATCGGCCAGAGGAAGGGCATGTCCTCCTGGGACATCAAGAGGATCAACCTGCTTTACCGTTGCTAACAACAAAACTTCCCATCCCTTCTGATCTTCATTAAAAACTCCTAGAACCTGCGACCACCAACAGCTATAGATTTCAGTTCCTGCGACAGTATTCTGTCCCTCATGTCCAAAATACCTGTAATAAAGTTAATGCAAACTAAATAAAAATAAAGATGATTAGCAGCATTTATCTGTCTTCATTCCCTTTTTTGTGTCCTCTGTATATAAAGATCTTTACAGTCTATGTTTGAAACAGACACTCGCAGTTATTTGAAGTTTAAGCTACAGAGCCGTCGCCATGTTGAGAGCCATGCGGAGGCAATAGAAATGCTCCCAATCTCGTATTTAGCACCTTTCATAAAATAAATCATTTTCAATGTGAAATCATTAACATTAGTCTTGTAAACACCAAAGTTAGCAGCTAATATTACTGCCTATTCATGACTTTATTTTATGGTGCTTTGTGAGGGAAAAAATTCAACTATGTTACTGATATTTTACAATATCTTAACTTCGGTTTTGTGAGTTTACAACTATTGATACAGCTGTATAGTTTAGCTTTGCTTAGGCCTAAGGCATCACCTGTCTTCCACCTACAATGCTGTCCTGGCATCCCTGCCTAGAAGATTAAACAACCTTTCACACTTGACCTCATTGGACAGTCATTCACACCTGGCATCAGCTGACTCTAACGACCCATAACTACGGTGGTCACACCTAGGAGCACCAATGAGTGCTTTCTATTATCCTGCTAACGACCACAAACGTTAAACTCCTGGGTTCAACCTACCATTCAGCCAGAACTGAATAAGCTTCTTGGATGAAACGTCTTCAAGAATCCAGTTGCCGCTGATTTAACCCTTCCTCTGATACCATGACCTGGATGACTGAGAACCTTCACAAACATTAAGGCTTAAAGTTATGCATAATTAAGGGCGTGTCCGCTTTGAATGACAGGTGGGTTCTGTACCGACCCACCTCAGCTCCGACGAGGATCCACCGCTTTGCTCATTTTTGCCCTTAGTCGGGAGGTCGGCTGTCATCACTGCCAAGATGGCGACGTCTGGAGCGGCTCTTCAGAAACCTACGGGTGACGCCACGGAGAGACTACGTCCATCCATATCCTATACAGTCTATGGTAAAAACATGGTAAAAGACACATATTAATACCAGGTAAATGTAATCAGGTTAAATCATATCTAGATACAATGAGACACATTTTAATGCAAACTGTGAAGGGGGTCTTACTGTAGATGTCTGCTCCTTGTACTGCTGGCATGGCTGCAACCACGACTAGATTTCCCTGCAGATTTCCAAACGGGTTTTCATGACTGCTGATAAATTCTCAAATTGACCATCATAACGTCACACTGGAAAATATGTACAACTAAATAGTGCTAAAATATGTTGACATTTACATGGACTTAATTATGTCCAACAACAAAAATCTACTCAGTATTATCATATCAGAGCTCACTGAAGCTGCACTGCTACGTTCTGCAAAACAACACAAGGAAACAATCACATTAAATGATGCAGATGCTTGTTGTTGTTGAGGTCAGAGTGATGAGTGTTATATGGTTTCTTTATGTGTGTGTGTGTGTGTGTGTGTGTGTGTGTGTATCCTTTTGACCTTGTGAATAAACCAAAACATCAAGCACCATTGACTTTGATTTAACCACCAGCATACATACACATCAGCTCTCCTTCAGACTAAACAAACACTATGAGACAGAAGCTCAGTTTTACTCTGTAATTTATGTAAAAACACATTTCTCACAATGAAATTATTATAAAAACACAGCCAGAAAACCTTATAATAAATACAAATCTTTGAAAACAATATGGATTCCTAAGACTCCATGGGATTGGTAAAAATAAAAATACAGCCTGCACAAATATCAATAATTCCATTCTCTACACGTTCCCTACACGAGCACACGCTTGGTTATCTCAAGGTCAAACACAAAGTGCTGCTGCACAGGTTTCTTTATGCAAACAAATTCTCTGCATTGATTTTATCTGAAATCACATTTCCCACCTCAGGATTCAGAGGAAGTTCATTTCAGTCCCTTTCTACCGACAGCTGCTATTTATTTATTGGATTTCACTGTCAGTAATCAGAGTGAGCCTGCTGGCTTCGCTAGAATATATTGACATGACATTCAGGACAGTATGAAGAAAAAGAGTAAAATCTCATGAACCGCACTTTAATAAGTAATAGCACCCACAATGTCAAATAGGGCTGGTTGGGTTAGAAATATAATGCCGATATAATACAGAGGTATCTCCTTTTTTTCATTTAGTAAAAGAAGCCAAAGTTTTCAAAGCACAACATTTTACCAAAATGAAATACTATCTAAATCTGGTAAAAGAAATTGATCTTGATCTTGGAAACATCAGTTGACAAAACAATCTCACCACAGGGTATCTCTCCACCCTGATAACCAGACCGAATCACCATTTCATTTCACTTCAGTCATTCAGTCTGACATTGTATTCATGCAAGCCAATTTCTTGTTGGGAGGGAGAGGTTATTTTGCTTTGCACAGGTAAAAGTTCAAGGTCACTGTGACCTCAAGTCCCATTCTTGTGAAAACGATAACTCAGAAACGCCTGGAGGGAATTTTATTACACGTGGCACAAACATCGACTTGGACTCAAAGATGAACTGATTAGAATTTGGGTGGTCAAAGGTCAAAGGTCACTGTGACCTCACAAAACAACGTGGAGGTAAACTGCAAGTCGACCGGTTGGCGGAGGCGTACAACAGCGAGGTGGTACTTCTAGTTCTTGAACTTTAAAGTCATTAAGGTGAAATATGAGGGTAAAATCAGGGTTTATGCTGGTAAAAATATGCGAATAATGAGATTCCCGACAACTAGATGGATGGCAAAACATTATTGAAGTAGCAGCATTGTAAAGGCCTTTACACACCGGGAGGCATTTTTTCCGTGCAATATATTTTTTCTAACTGTTTTTGTTGTCATGAATACTTTCACACAGAATGTGAATATTAAGTGGGAAAAAAGCGACTAACTTTTTTTTCCTGTAACAAGATCGATTTTTCTGACCTTTCGCACCGTGAAATATTTATGAAACAACAACAGGAGGCTCTGGTCTGAACCAAGAAAGCAAACTTTACTACTCCTTTCAACCTTGACAAAGGCAGCACAGACCAGATCCACTCCTTTTGTTCTTATCTTTCACAATAAAAGCCCTGGACATATAATATTCACAGGCGAGTATTTCTCATTTCCGTGTGTAAAGGCCTTAACTCTGGAAACATAGAAACATAGTGAATGTGTTTTTGTGAAGGAAGCGCCATCTCATGGTGACACCCTGCAACTGAATGAATGCCGCTTAAATGGTCATGTTTACTGTGGAATCTAGACATGCATTATCCGGCAACAGTAGAGGGGGAGACGGGGACGGGGGGGTATTTTAGATGGCTGAGACTGTACTAATGGACCTCGTGGTGAGTTTGTTTTGTCAAGTGGTAAACTTGATTTCAATCAAAACTGGGTAATCAAAGAACAAGTAATCAACCAGACATTCAATTCCAGTTTTCAGTACTTGACTTGCTACAGACACATTTGACTCAGAACAAAGTACTGAGGTTTGATACCCAGTCTAGACAGCTGCACTTTTGGGACTGATACCAAAGAACGTATACTGATAAGAAGTGAAAGTCAACTGTTCGTTCCATTGCAACGTCAGCAGCAGAGCTACACCTCCGCCATTTTGGACTGAAAGCGACTACCGGACGCTTGTAAAACATCCGCCTACAAAGAGAAACACAACATCATTTTCTATTCTCTTGTCTCTACCAAAAAAGGTGGCCTGTGTAGAACAATACAAATACTCTAAATATGCATACTATTATAACTATTTACCAATTTATTTATTTAACTTTTTTGTCAGCTGCTTCCCAGAGGAGCATAAACTGAGCCATGGGCATAAATGGAAGTTAGAAAAATCCAGCACACAGATTTTCATTTTCATTTTCATGTCAAGGATCCAAAATGGAGTCCAATAGACCACAGACCATGGATGTAGAAGAGGGTCCAATAGACCACAGGCCATTAAATCCTGTTGATGTCATGCTACTAGCACTACTAGCTACTGGCCGATAGCCGGTTGTTTGGGAACAGAGACGTTAATCCATCCACCACAATACAGGCTGACAGCATACAGCCCATGGGTGTATTAGAAGATAATAAAAGTGATGAATTACAGCCAATAATATCCATTATTACAGCCGCATACAGCTAGCAGGTAGCTGGCAGAACCGGATACGTCATATGAGCGTTGACCGTTCATTATGGCGAGGAAAATAACTCTGGATTAAGCTGTTAGTTCATTTTACAACTTTTAGGATGTAATGATTTAAGTGAGGGATATTCAAGTGTTCATACTGGGAAGTTTATTTAAAAAAAATGATCCTCTGATTTACGGACGTCTCTTTATACATCCATGGCCACAGACTCATTGGTGTTTTCAGTCCAAAATGGCAGCAGCGCTACCGCAGCACCATCTAGCGGCTGAGTTTCATCTCTTTGCTTCTATACTCTTTGCTGATACTGTTTATCTCCCGTATGTTTCCTCATGTGAACCACCAGGTTGCCTTTCTGTGCGAACGATTTGTGACATTCTTGGCACTGATAGGGTCTCTCTCCCGTGTGTATCCTCGTGTGATTGACCAGGTCGGACTTCTGACAGAAGTTCCTCCCGCAAAACTGGCACTGGTACGGTTTGTCCTCCGTGTGGATCCGTATGTGTCTTATTAAAGTCTTAGTCAAGGAGAAACATTTGGTGCAACAAGGACACTTGTAGGGTTTCTGTGCCGTCCCGGCTTCAAACTGAACGATGAGCTCGGTGGATTTTCCTGAAGGTCTTCTCGGCAGGATATTTTTTATGTTGAGATGTTTGGGCTCTGTCTCACCATCACTTGGGTTCACTGAAAGGAGCAACTGATCATCTGTACTGTCTGATACTCCTCCATCAGCTCCAGCTGGCTCAGTTTTTATGTGATCAACTGTAACTGCAGCTGAAGAGTCTTTATCTATATCAGCAACGGTCTGGATTTGGTAAAGACACAGGGGCTGCAGAGACTCCTGATCAAACTCACTTTTATTATAGGGAGTGATAGTAAGTGGAAACGTCTTAATGCCGGACTCATCCTGTCTGCAGTCCAGCTCCTCTTCAACCTTACTGGCAGGTGTTACTGATCTGAGGTGAGTTTCCGCCTCTACTGTTTCACTAAAAGCCCGATATGGTTCCTCCACCGTGTGTTTCTGCCTGTGAATAAGCAGACTATCCCTCTCGTCGAAGCTTTTCTCACAGTCTTGGCACTTGTATTGTTTGGCTCCTTTGTGCGTTCTGGTGTGAATGATGAATTCAGACTTGTGGCAGAAGCAGCGCTCACAGAACTGGCACTGGTAACGTGACGAATTGTCCTCCGGGTGCTTTTTGATGTGTCGCACCATCGTCTTTTTGGAAGAAAAGCCGCTCAAGCAGACGGGACATTTGAACGGTTTGTTCACTTTGAGGATTTTCAAAGGCATGTTCAGGTCACACTCCTGCTTCACATCAACATCATCATCATCATCATCATCATCATCATCATCGTCGTCGTCATCAATATCAATCAGTATCTCCGGATCATTTTCACAGGCAGGAGAGGAGCCTGGGTGAGTGTTATTCATGTAGGGCTCTGACGTGGCGTTTTCTGGTTCCTCCCAGCACACGCTGACGTTGACACTGGCAGCGGGCGGCTGCAGGCCACACTGCAACTTCACATCTGTGACAGACATTTGAAGAGAGTCTGAAGCAAAGCAAAAAACAATATTTATTTCACAGGCAGGCGGCCTATGCTGCTTTTGACCATTCCTTTTTTGTTATTTATAGGAATGTCAATCAATTAAAATATTTAATCACAATTAATCGCATGATTGTGTATAGTTAATCACGATTAATCGTAAATTAATCACACATTTTGTTATTTCTTCAAAATATACCTTAAAGGGAGATTTGTCAAGTATGTAATACTCTTATCAACATGGGAGTGGACAAATATGCTGCTTTATGCAAAATGTATGTATATATTTATTATTGGAAATCAATTAACAACATACAACAATGACAGATATTGTCCAGAAACCCTCACAGGTACTGCATTTAGCATAAAACAATATGCTCAAATCATAACATGGCAAACTGCAGCCCAACAGGCAACAACAGCTGTCAGTGTGTCAGTGTGCTGACTTGTAAAGGGAGACTCGTGGGTAACCATAGAACCCATTTACATTCACATATCTGGAGGTCAGAGGTCAAGGGACCCCTTTGAAAATGGCCTTGACAGTTTTTCCTCACCAAAATTTTGCACAAGTTTTGAGCGTTATTTTGGCATCCTTCCCGACAAGCTAGTATGACACGGTTGGTACCAAAAGATTCTTTAATAGTTTCATATGATGAATGACTCTATTTCACCTCAGTCGGTTTTATTCTGTTTCATGTGTCAAGTTTAGTAACAACCTCTCTGAGGTACACTATCAGGACGATAAGATAGAAATGTGTGAGTCAGAAATCCCAAAAATGAATTTGCAAAAAAAAAAAAAAAAAAAAGGGACTATTTCCAAAGTGACTTATATACTAGATGTTACAGAAAAAAAACCTAACTAAGTAGTTTGTTGCCTAAGCCTAACCAAGTCAATCTTCTCCTAAACCCAACTAAGTAGTTTTATTTTGAAAAGACTAGAGCAGGAATTGACACGTGAGTCACGCGTTGCTGGACATTCGTAGGAAAAAGCTCGAAAAATACTGTTTTGAAAGTACTGCCGAGCGAAATTCGTGACACAAATTAAATAGATTAAATTTCATGACTATTTCATTTCATTCGCCAAACATTCATTATTTCTTCTTCTTTTCAAAAATCTCTGTGAAAATGCAGTAAAATGTGAAGACTGTCTGACAGAATGATGCATTCTAGTGCAAAAGCATAGACGGAAAATAGACTTCTCTAATCCAAAGTTAGCTTGTGAATACAAGACTGTTTGCAGACACCAGTGTCCTGCTGCTAAAAATGATAATGACCTCAATCATGGATAACGTCAAACCTCCGATATTGATCCATGTCATGATTTCCTTTACAGAAAGCAAACTTCTGATACACTGACCTTCACAGTGGGGCTTGGCAACATCCAGCAGTCTGCGGTGGCTGTCCACCACCCACTTTGAACAGGACATTTCCTTTTCGTATTCTATAATGGTCCTTTCTACAATCTTGAAGATCTCCTCGGCAGCTGCGGACAAACGCTCGCTGACGAGTGCTCTCAGCAGCTCCATCTTCACCGTTTTCACCATGCTGAGGTGTTCTCCGCAGCCAGAGTCGAGGGGGAGTGGGAGTGTTTGTGATGTAGACATGAGCCCTCGAGCCCCCTTGTCACTCCTTATCGCTCCACCTGAACTTTCTCTGTGCCCTCAGATCCCACCTCGCTCTGGCCATGTCTGCAAACACAGAAGGACAACAGTTAATATTGCGATTCGATAGCTTGATATATTGCAATTTTTTAAACTTTCTTAACACTAGACCATGGGAAAAAGTTGAATCATACACTTCTATGGACTTTTATTTTGAAAATATCTAAATTAAAGCTGCAGTGCGCGATATTGGCGCAAATATGATTTAAAAAAGTTATTTATAGAAAATGGCTGCTATATCGTGACAGTAGTGCATGAAACAGGTAACCTGAAATAAACCATGTTCCTCTGAGTCCTACTGTGTCCTCCGGTGCTCCTAACGGCATCTGAAGGATTTCACTTATCGGAGGAAAACAAGGTCCGCTGTCCAGCTGCAGTCTATGAGAGCCGGCTGTCAATCACTCGCCAACTCCGACCAAACGGTCAAACTAGGCAGCGCTGATCAAATATGAATCAATATTCTGTTACTGTAATGACTATTTCTCTCCTCAGATGTTCTCAGAATCATCTTGTAGTTACTGTTTAGCTGTAAAATGAGAAAGTTTGTGACGCAGCCGCCATTGTAAAATCTGTTGAAGGAAGCCAAGTTCTGGTCACATGACCGGAGCACAGCCAATAGGAACGCTCTCTCTCTCTGAAATGACCTGTGATTGGTAAAAATCTGCCGTCACAGGGCTAGATTTGTCTAAAGCCTGAAAACAGAGACATGAGGAGGAGCAGAAGTCTAGTTTTCTCTCAGAACACTTGAATTACAATATGCTGAAAGGTTATTATGGAATTTTTGCCAAATTATGCCAAAAAATTGTTGAATACTGCCACTTTAATACAGAAAAAAGTTTGATTTTCAGCATGTATGTAGTCAGAGATGTCCTGAAGTCAAATAAATCAGTCATTGTCAGGAATTATTTAGTAAAAAATGTTTCCAGCAACCCAAAAATCAAAGTCCTTCCTTTATTCCACGTTAAGTATAATGTGTTAACCCTATGTAGGCCGCTTTAAACAGAGTGCCATTGGACATGTATGGTGTATTATTTGGTAACCAAGGAAACAGTGGATAAAGTACAAGAGGTTTTTTTAGCTTAGTTAGCGGTTAGCACGATCTGTAGCTACATGTCGGAGATAAACTGCCTCAAATAACCAACATAACAAAAGACTGAACAAACACTGAGCTGTTTCCATCTTCTGTCAAACACAATAGGAACATAGTTGTTTCTTACCCTGCTGAAAGATTCACTTAGTTAGTTAGCTTCAGCTGTGGAAGGCTAACAGCTAACTGAGCTCTCAGTTCATACAAACAAGAGCCAGAGAGGAAAACAAACTGCTAAGCTAACTGGAAAACACCAGCGTGTGCTGCTATTTTTAGTTTAGCACGGTACGGCCCGGTTTGCCAAGCATTACAGGATCTACAGCCACCGAGCCAGCTGAGTTGAGTTGACATGTCATAATGCTAAAAACATAGCATCAGGAGGCTCCAGCTTCTTCTGCTGCTTCTGCTTCTGCTTCTTCTTCTTCGGTGGTTGCCATTCATTGTAGCATTAACTCTGCCGCCACCTGCTGTTAAACTCCAGCACACTTTTCTGTGTGCGCACTGAATCCTCATCAGCAGATCAGCAGGTAAACCAACACTATACATTTAAATAATCCATTAATGCCATAAAAACACAGACTAAAAAAAATTTCACATCATAATTATAACCTGAGTAGACTTTCTTTCTAGGTGAAAAAAAGTCTTTCCTTCTTGTACCCCCAGGGGTTGGGCCTACTTATGCATTTGCAGTCACACCTGAACACCACCTGTTGAGATTGAGTGCAGGGAAATGAGTTATAAACGAGCAGAGAAGTAGCTAGTTAGCAAAAAGTAATGGAAAATGATTGAAGTAGATACAAATTACAAATAAATTGTTGAAACAGTTAGCTAAAAGTAATGAATAAACAGTTGATAGTAAGCTAAAAGATTTTTTTACATAGTTGATAGTTAGCTAAAAGTAATAAATAAACAGTTAGCTAAAAGTAATAAATAAACAGTTAGCTAAAAGTAATGGATAAACAGCTGATAGTTAGCTAGCTAAAAGTAATGTTTACATACAGTAGTTGATAGTTAGCTTAAAGTAATGGATAAACAGTTTACAGCTAAGAGTAATGGAGAAATTGTTGATATGTATCTCAAATTAATAAATAACCAGTTAATAGTTAGCTAAAAGTAATGGATGAATTGTTGAAACAGCATTTACATTAACTGACAGTTCAATTGTATGAGGAAATATTGTAACAATAGCCTCATTTTATTATTATTATTATTATTATTATTATTATTATTATTATTAATAAATCATGAAGTACCGACAGGTACTGTACCATAACCTCTTCTCATCTTCTCATCTCTCATGTATGATGGTAAAATGCATGATTTAGACCCGCGGCTCCAAATGTCAGAAGTTTATTCTATGATCACTTTGTTTACTGTAGATCCATCTATGGGGTCTATATGCATTCAGGTCCATGTACCTGTATTGTACACTAGATGGTGGCATCAACCTTCCATAGCTTCTTTCCTGAGCAGTATTTTTATATCTCAAGCTTCTGAGACTCCATTCATTCAGCCTTTATTTTGACTCGGAAATACATATTGACCTAATTTATAATATAGCTGAGTTAAACTGATACCACTGTGCTCCAAATAACAATTAACTGGTAAACTCACAAGTTGTTTCAATACTCCCTAATTACACTGAGTAATACCAAAGGTAAAGGCTGTGTTCAGGGCTATAATGTTCAGTAGAAATCAACAAAAGAATAATCAGTAGGAAAGCCATAAATTAGTCTGGTGGATGTTTATTTTCCAGACCATGTGCCTGTGAGCACTAAGCTTCTGTGCAAACAGCAGTAATAAGAGTGATTTGTGAAGCCGATGTGGCGGGCCAGCCTCCCCGTTCCTGTTGTTGTGGGGTGGGAGTTTCCAGCTATACAGCTCAGGGGAAGCACCACAGGATGTCCTTTTCCTCATTCCTCAAGGATAGAATGACTCTGTGTTACTGTGTTTTCTCATGTGTGTGTGTGTTTCTATTAAAGTGGCAATCCTTAAAATTTCAGTCCTGGTTGATGTTAGAATTTCTATTTGAGTGGAAATCAATGGATTTGTGCTCAGAGTTTAGCAATCTGGAGTCTTTTTGTTGATACATGAACATAGAAATAATCAATTTCTATGAACATAAGCTTCAAGTTTTCAGAATTATGTGCATAGTTCCACTTTTTCTGTGTATACAACAGCATTTTTCTGGGAATTTCACCAAAGACACCCAGTTTATAATACTGCAAATATATAAATATTGCAATACTTTCATCAGTGGGTCATAGGCTCAATCCCTATTGTGTTACCTCCTATAGTGATAGTGACTTTTTCTTCTTCTTTTTTCTTTAAATAACAGAATGTTTCAAATGCATTAATATTCTGTGCTTTTTCAGTCAATGCAACTACCTTGATGTACTATAGTCTGATTACATAGTTACTGTACAACTGATCAATACCGCATCAGTATTAAAATAAATTAAAGGATGCCTGTAATAGAACCTTTTGATGAGATTTCACACCATGTTGCATGACCATGATTCATGTGTAGTAGCAGCAGTAGGCTACTAGTATTAGTTGTGTATTCTTGATTTTAGAGCTAAGTCATTCCATGGTGTAATTGCTGATTAAAAGATTTTCCCACCCTTGGCGAGGGAACAATTCCTGGGAATATTCTGGAGCTGAACAGTCAAATTTAACTGGGCCAAAACTCAAACAAAACAGTCTCTTAAAGGACAATTCCAGTTTATTACCTTTGCGACAAAGGTTGCGTGTATACATTTCTCACTGGAGCAATTGAAATTGTACTATTCTTTGTCCTCAGCTGATGTCATTTTTCTTTTCTTTCTTTCTAACAAAACAAAAGAAAGTTTGAGTTCACCAAATGTTGGTGAGGCAAGAAGAGGATGATGTGTTTCACTGACTGTGCATTGTCTGAGAAGAAGACTCCTTCCTGTTCTTGCCGTTGATCTCTATCTGCCAGCTTTCGTTGTTGGAAGAGTGACCTCATCCTGTGGATGATGACATAAAATTCACAAAATAAGATGCAGATGATGCCAAACTCATGCCATTGCCTCAATGTTGATCTCATTGATGATATTCAAAAGTTATTTTCCATGACAAAGTATAAGGCCATAGAGTGCTCCAGGGATGACGTATTTTTGTAAGCCAACCAGGAAGTTAGCATCGTCCTTGGTCCCCCGACAAAAAGCCAATGGGATTTTTCCATTGGCTTTTTGTCGAGGGAAATGAGTGATTCATTTGTGATTAATCGCGATTAACTATGGGTAATCATGCGATTAATGGTGATTAAATATTTGAATCGATTGACAGTCCTAGTCAAAAATTGTTCCAAAATTGTTCCCTCAAACATTTGACCTCATCAGGGCGGGTAAATGTTAAACAGCCTTTAGACCAATGGATGGATACGACTGTTAAACCTACAGTAGTGACTAAGTGTCCCGGCTCCGCTGTCAGTTTACCAACACTGGTCATCAGTGGAAGTGCATGAAGCTCATAGTGAAGCACTATGAAGGAATGAGCGCGACAGCTGCTGGGGGAATCCTACTACACTATCAGGTCACATGGTACACACACACTCTATCCCTCTGATCCCTCCACCCCTCCTCTTCCCTCTGTCTCTCACTAATGCTGTGTACAGTGAGGGAGGGAAAAAAGCAGGAGGGTTAGAGGAAGGAGGAGGAGGGGGAGCAGCTGAGAGAGAGAGAGAGAGAGAGAGAGAGAGAGAGAGCAGAACAAGCCAGAGGAGGAGGAAAAGGAGAGGCAGTGTGTGGTGTGAGCCCAGATTACAACCAACTGAAGCAGGCAAGACGAGGAGCGTGGAGGACAGAAATAAAAGGGATATAAGCTCCTCTGACATATTCTCTCCTTCCTGTGTCAGTTGAAAGGGAAAAAAAGAAGAAGAGGGGATTGCACGCAGGTTGTGGTGAGGAAGAAGAGGGAAGAAGAGTGAGGAGAAAGAAAGAGGAGTACTGTATTTCCAAGAGGACGTCGCTGTCACAGAAGAGGAGGAGGAGGAGGAGGAGGAGGAGGAGGTGATGTGTGTGAGCGTGTGGGTTTGCAACACACCAGCGACCCCAGTTTGTGAAGTGAACTCTCCCCTCATCATCATCAAGACCCCGACATCATCCACCGAGAGCCAACCTGAGGTTTCACAAGCCATGCTGAGGACCAGGAGCCAGCCGAAGTCCTGCTGAACACCATGGCCCAGGTAAGGAGAGGCACACACACACACACACACACACACAGTTCATCCAAAGCATGCATGTTGGTGCATATGTATTTGAATGCACAAGCAAACTTAAATCCATCAACACACACATTTTGAGGATTTTTACGACCTTGTCCTTTCTTTGTCTCTCTGTCTCTCACACTATCAAGAAGCACACAAGTATTATCCTGTAAACATGAAAGAGAAGTCTTCTGAGCAATCCATGGTTTAAAAAGTTTTTTTTCTAAAGGAAATACATTGATACTGCAGCTATGTTTACATTTTTCAAAATAGGATATGACAATTTTTTGGACATATTTGTGCAAACAGTGAGCTTCTGAGTAGGTGTTTTCTATGCAAGGCATCAGTCGACTGACTGAGCTGACGTTGCTGTCAACCTCTGTGGTAAGCTACTAACTTTACAGACGACCATTCACACATACATAACATTTTCAACTTTGTTTTCCACTTGGAACGTGGAAGCTAACATTAGCCCAGATTGCTAATGTTAGCAGTGATTCCCACTTTATTTTTTTGTTCGTTTCATTTAAACATTGACTGAGTTGTATAGAGTCAGATCAGTGTCAATATTAATGAATGCACACAGAAGGATTCACAAATATATTTTGTGATATATATATATATATATATATAAATGACTCTCTCCACAAAAATATTTTTCAATGCACACAAAAATAGTTATCCGTGTATATAAATGTAAAACATATAAAAAAAAAATAAAGTTCACAAATATATTTCTGATGCACACACAAATATTTCTTATTTAAATAAATGTGATATAAATCCACAAATATATGGATTTAAAAGTATTTGCAAGTTTCATCAAAACCCACGTTAGATTGTTTCAACACTTAGCTTGGTGCACAAGTCAAACGTTTGGACCACTTCACCAAAGCTAGCTACTTTCCGTGTTGGTGTTCACCCTGTGCATGACGTAAATCATACCCCCGTGGGGGTACGCTCATGTGATTGGCTGAGAAGGAGGGACTTATCTGATTGGCCACAGATAATTCCCTGTTGAAAAAAATGCATTTGTGGATCGGTGCACGTCAGGGGAGTCTCAAAAAACCCACAAAAGTTTGGAAATGCAGGTTCAACAGTTTTTGTGAATTTCTATCACATTTATTTAAAATAAGAAATATTTGTGTGTGCATCAGAAATATATTTGTGAACCTTATTTTTCTATATGTTTTACATTTATATACAATGATAACTATTTTTGTATGCATTGAAAAATATTTTTGTGGAGAGAGTCATTTATTTATAAATCACAAAATATATTTGTGAATCGTTCTGTGTGCATTCATTAATATTGAGACTGATCTGACTCCATAGAGTCTAGCTATAGTGTTAGCTGGCTTTCTAAATTACCAGCCTGTCGAAACCCACTGCAACATTAGTCTTGTGACCTCAGCACTCTGTAAATCAGTGACTGTCAAAGTGGAGTCCGGGGATCCCCAGGGGTCCGTCTCAGGGGATCCAGAACTCCACATAGGCTACACATCCAGCAAAAAGTTTCCCATTCTCACCAACTGAGACACTGTAGATTTTCCCTACTGGATCCAAATGAAATGCTTCCATCAGGTGTGGTCGCTGACAGGAGATCCTCTCAACAAAGGAAATCCCAAATCAAAAGTGTAGCGTGCAATACAAACTGTTGAAGGGATAGTTCGGGGGTTTTGAAGTTGGGTTGTATGAGGTACTCATCCATAGTAGGTGTATTACTGACAGTAGATGACGGTTGGCACGCACCTAGTTTGGAGAAACAGACAGGAGTACCGACACCGGAGCAAAGCAATGTACTGCTGTGGACGTGAACGGCAGAAAAACATATTTTAGCCACCTAAAAGAAAGGCTCACCTAAAAAAATTAACATCCGTTTAAGTGTACGCTATATTTAGAATATTTTCCCCTCGTTATCTCGCCGTCAGACAGTCGTTTCCTTCTCCTTTCCGACTGGGAACTGCACTGAAAGTGAAACTTATCAATACTCTCTCCAAAGCCTGCAGGCTCAGATGACCAAAACGGCGTAGGTACGTTTCACTTTCAGTTCAGTTTGACGTCGGAAAATATTCTAAATACAGCGTACACTTAAACGGATATACATTTTTTAGGTGAGCCTTTCCTTTAGGATTGTAGGATTGTATTGCTTTGCTGCGGTGTCGGTACTCCTGGTTCTTTAAGCTGGAGGCGCGCCGACCGTCATCTATACTATCAGTAATACACCTAATATGGATGAGTACCTCATACAACTGCACTTCAAAACCCCCCGAACTATCCCTTTAACAGTTTGTATTGCATGCTACACTTTTGATTTGGGATTTCCTTTGTTGAGAGGATCTCCTGTCAGCGACCACACCTGATGGAAGCATTTCATTTGGGCCGGTAGGGGAAACCAGTTGGTGAGAATGGGACACTTTTTGCTGGATGTGTGGAGTTCTACCCAAAGATTGCTTTTAATGTGCAATTTTTGGGTGCTTTCAGTGGAGGAACTGCAGTGTACAAAGTGCAACAAAAAGTATTTTGGGCTTGCCTCTATGAGGGAGAGGGCATCTCTCTGAGAGAAAGGAAGGTTGTGTATTTTTAGCCAATCGGCTCAAGTGATGCAGTTTATTCTGTCCGTGTTATGCCCGTGTGTATGTGAAGACTGTGAGACGGAGTGTGTGGTCTTTTCATAGTCGGTGACAGAGGCAGACAGTAACATGGCCGGTCTGTGAGGTCTGGATATAGAGGATAGTGTATCCTCTAAGACAGGGCAGGCATTGAGCGTGGTATAGGGTGGAACAAGTCATTCTGCCCGGCAGGATAATGGAGAAACTATGTAGTCGGCCCGAGTGTGAAAGGTGCATTGTGTTTTTGGCGGTTGTGTATTTGCGTGTGTGTGGAAAACGTCAGGATATCCTGCTCTTGCTCTTGTGGACAGACAAACACATTTACTGGAACAAATAGGAGACAAGTTCAAACTGATGATGAACTTTCCAACAACATCTGAAATGAACCCCGGATCATCGGATAGAACGGGACTCATATAGCACAGTGATATTTTACTTTTATTACAATATGACTCATCTAATGCACTTTTGGCTGATTAAATATTTATTGAGGGTTGACTACGGGGACTTGAACTGAACTTTTTAATGACATATATTGATCTGATTCCGTCTGAATACACAAGACAAAATGTGATTAGTATTAATAATACGAGAAGAAGTTGTATTAGGAGTAGTTCAGCATTTTGGAAAGGACAGTAATTAGCTTTCTTTTCCAAGAGTGAGATGAGAAAATCGATATCAATTTCATGTCTGTGTGTTAAAGGGGAACTCAAACATCAAATTATGTTTACAGAGGTTGTGGAGTACTACTGCATTTCAGTTAGGAAAGACACAAGTACAGTACAAAATGAGAAAGTTTGTGACCCGGCAGCCATGTTGAGATCTCTTGAGCTAATACCAAGCACCGCCCACCAGCCGGAGCACAGCCAATAGGAACGCTCTCTCTCTCTGAAATTACCTGTGATTGGTCAAAGTCTCCCGTCACGGGCTAGATTATCTAAATCCTGAAAACAGAGCCATGAGGAGGAGCAGAAGTCTAGTTTTCTCTCAGAACACTTGAATTACAATATGCTGAAAGGTTATTATGGAATTTTTTGCCCAATGGTGCCAAAAATATTCTGCCTACTGCCGCTTTAAGATAGCAAATACCCATTCACAGTTTCACTTTACTCTCATTGAAGGAAACAGTCAAACTGTATTGTGAACTGTGGCACAGCTGCTTTAAAAACCTTCTCTAGATAACGGTTTAATACAATTCCTGTATTCTATGTTCTTCATGAGGTTTGGTCAACATATATGAGCTTTACGGTGTGACTCACTGAAGTGACTCAGACTGAGCTGACCTGTCCTCTGCACCGAGGCCAGTTCAGCAGCTCTGCTCTCTGAAGCCTCCGGGCTTCTCCTGGGACTTCGCTTTTTCTTTTTTATATCTTCTCTCAATAACACTGCGCCGGCCACTTGTGCTCTAATGCCCAGTGTGTGTCCTTACATGTGGATTTCACTCAGTACATTGGCCTTACAGGCTCACCCAGCCGAGGGATGGGCACAACAGCAAAGCGATAAGAGGGAAGTTGGACAGAGGGCAGTTTAGTGAGCTTGGATAGACACTTTTGTTAGGTTGCAACCAATTATTTTGTACAGATAGTAAATATGTTCGACATGACATCCATCTGAAGGTGGAGCACTCTCTGAAAAGCAGTTACACCTTCATGTAACTGAATACTTCTACTACTAATACTGCTACCACTGAACAACTAAATAAAGAATTGAAACTAGGCTCTCAAAGTTAATGAGATAATAATAATAATGATGCGTTAACGCAAATTCGTTTTAACGCCACTAATTTCTATAACGCATTAACGCAACGTGCGATTTTTAGATCGTAGTGGGCTCAGTTTTAAAGCTAGAGTGAAGATACTGACATCATATGAAACGAGAAAGTCTAAGGAATCCATCGGTACCAACCATGTCATACCAGCTCGTCGAGAGGGAAGTTAAATAAAGCTCCAAACTTCCGCAAAATTTTGGCGAGGACAAACTGGCATGGCCATTTTCAAAGGGGTCCCTTAACCTCTGACCTCAAGATATGTGTTTGAAAATCCAGTTTTTTCATGAGTAAAGTTCTAAGATCAGTATTATTTTAGTTATATGTTAGCATTGGTACCAACTGGAAACCGAAAGCAACAAGACCACGGGGCTAACATTAGCCGGCTACACAGAGTAGCATGTAGCCTGTTCTCTTCCCAAATGCAAGTGTGTTAAATAGTTTTAAGGATATACACATATTTATGGATTTTAAAGATACTCAACAAACTCTTACAATATCATATCCTGCTTTTTAGTCGTTTCATACTTGTTTTGTTATTGAGTTGAAACCACAGAGGCACAAACACACTCCAGTATCATTATGAAGTGAGACACAAAAGCACATCCGGGCCTGTAATCGACTGTTATCAGCCCTCAGCAGAGGAGAGGGGAGGAGGACGGGAGGAGGGAGGGATGGAAGGGGGGAGGAGGGAGGAGACAAAAGAGAGATGAGCGGGAGGTGAGAGTGACAAATTATAATGACAATTCCCCATTACTGCAAGCGTCTCACGATCTGTTTGATCACGTTTAGTTCAGGTCCCATTTGATGAGATTTCAGCTGCTGTAGATTTAGTCTTTGTGTAGCTGTGAAACGTATACATCATCCTTACACATTCTCTTATTTGGAGAGTTCCACTGTAGTAAAACAAAATGCTGATGGCCACTGAATTACTGTTATTGAACAGCTTTCTATGTGCTTGTAGTTTACTTTTATTTTCGGCTGTGAAGGTGAAGCTCTAGGGATGGTGATGTTAGTCATTCTACAACTTTAATTTCAGCTCTACTGTGTTAAGTGCTAATTAAGAAAAGTTAGCATGCTAACATGCTAAATTGAGATGGTGAACATGGTAAACATTATAGCTGTTAAACATCAGCGTTAGCATTGTCATTGTAAGCATGTTGACATTAGCGTTTAGCTCAAATTTTTCTTCAAAGCTTCAAATTTCTTGCTTGTTCTTGCACGATGGTGTCGCTGTCTTTGTCTTGTCCGTAGCCGTGTTTCTATTCACTTATTTGTACACGCATTTTGAAGTATCGCATTAGAACAGATGTGTGATGATATGATAAAAATTCCTCAATTTTGCACAAAAGTTTTTACACTCGCTTGAGGTGGTTTTTGCCTTTGTTGAGGAAAAGTTGATATGCTAAATGGATCATGAAAACGCCTTTGACGAATAAATTGGAAGCAGTGCGGATTGTTTTGTGTGAGAAACACTTAAAAAGACGCTGCCTGTGTTGATTACACTCTACTCTTGTTTGAAATCCTTAAATTCACATGAGGCATCTTCATGATGACATTTTCAAGACTTCAAGTTACATGGCTAAGTTGCAGTATTGTAATTAATAATAAGACCATTCATAAGAAAATTCACCATTCAATAATACCTCTTACCTATTGTTTTTTTCACTGAGCGTCCAACTGTCCCAGAACTCTGTCTTCATTCAGGCAGAAAAACTGTTTTTGGGATCCGTCCATCGAAGCTTCACTGAACCCGTATACGAACAGCCCTGCCTCAGAGAAACATACATGCACATTTGCGGCAGAAATGTGCCACGCAAGACACCACTGGTCACTTTCATTTTTAAAAATAGCACGCACGACTCGGCCTCATAAAGCTCAGCTGCTTTCAATTTCGTTGCTGCTTGACTGCAGATCGTTCTTTCTAATTAGAAGTGCCTGGTTTGACCTCTGTCTTCTCTTTCTTTTTGCAACGCATGCAGAGGGATGTGTGCATTTGAAATGTTTTCCAGTAGTTCTTTCACATTAGAGCCTTTGGAGTAACTTAAATTACTTTTGGTAAAAGAACAGCAGTTTTGATTGTTATGGTGATGGTGATGAGTATTTCAGTGTTCTTTCTGGAAATTGAGAATGGTGGAAAAGATAAAACAGCAAGAAATTAGCGAGACGTGGAGACTAGTAGAGGAGTGTTTTATTTAGAGTATCAGACACAAAACATTTGATTAAAGATATGATGGAAATGATATGATGGAGAATAGAACCATAGGACACTGGAATGAAGAGCCGGATAAAAGGAGAAAGTGACTTCACTTCGAGTTAGAGATTTAAGGGTTGAAGAGAGGAAAAGCTCTTTAAAGAAACAACAGTTTTCATCAGTTCGTTTGCACAAAAAAGGCGTATAATAAATGCCACGATAATGTGCAAGGCGTTGAGCGTGCAATAAGTACGCGTTTCTTGATTTGCACGTGTCTTTTGTACGCCATGTATCCTGCACTGACTGCAATGTAAATGCATCAGAGTATAAGTGCTACGGTAAGAGTTAGTGACGTAGAATAAAAAGTGAGAAAGACCACTTATGGTGGGCGGGTCCAACAAATACCGGACTTTTAACCAGGAGACCCACGTGTTTTACTTAGTTTACTTACTTATTTTAAGTCCAACCATTATGTTTTCCCTTCCCTTAACTAAGTGGTTTTCTTGCCTGAACCTAACTGCGGACGTTTGCGTGCCGTACAAATGACATGCAAAAACACTAAAATGCATACTCATGAGACGGGGAGTGTCCGGGTTGGCTATCATGGACACTATGACTTTGGTAAAATGTAGTTGCCTCTCATTAGCATGGGCCAAACATACATCTCTTTTTCTGTGGTGTGTGTGTGTGTGTGTGTGTGTGTGTGTGTGTGTGTGTGTGTGTGTGTGTGTGTGTGTCACCTCCTAGCAGCTGCTCCTCATTGTTTGAATTCATGCATTTAGACACACTTCTCCGAACAATAGAGTGAAATCTGTGCTGCTGATTTAATGAGTAAGGAATGTGGTGGTGGTGAAATGAAAACGATCCCTGAGAACTCGCCAGCAATTGTTCCAAACATTTTATTTTCGTCTGCCTCACTTTGTAAGTTTCCTTCAAAACGATTTGTTTTTTAGCAGCAGAATGAATGAAAAACACACATCATGCAAGAGGCTATATAATTTGGGGGAAATTAAATATTAACGCAACATATATAACTTTTGACACAATCTTCCTCTTAGAAATGAAAAGTTGTTTCAAAAGCAATAAAAGGCAAATGCACTCAGAGGTTTTGCTGCCACAACCGGGATTTGATTGGATGGGAAGCTTGATGGCTAATGCTAGCTAATGCTAGCAGAGTTTAGATAGATATTGCTCTGTAACTGACATCACTGACATCACTTTAGTATATAACGGGACAAATGTCTCAATGGTTTTGTCAGAAAAGTAAAAGAAGAAGTTGACACACCATACCTATATCTAAAATCTTAACGATACCCATCCCTAATACAATATTTGTCATTGTTTTGTGTTGTTAATTGATTTCCAATAATAAATATATACATACGTTTGGATAAAGCAGCATATTTGTCCACTCCCATGTTGATAAGAGTATTAAATGCTTGGCAAATCTCCCTTTAAAATACATTTTGAACAGATAAAAAAATGTACAATTAATCATGATGAACTATGGACAATCATGCGATTAAACGTGATTAAATATTTTTAATTGATTGATATCCCTAGTCTTAATTATTGTCGATTTTATATCATTAGTTATCTGTATGTTTCTTATGAATCATTGCGTCCTTGCTGAAGGTCTGACATCATCTTTGCGCTGCTGCCCCGCTCATGTGTGACATCATCATTGCTCACACCTGCAGCGGCTGATTGAACCATCTGTGCTGTGACACACACACACACACACACACACACACACACACACACACACACACACAGCTCCATGAGGCTGCGTGGCTGTGTGGAGGTTGTGTAATAGTGCGTGTGTATGTTGAGTAAGTCGGTGTGTGTTTGCCTGTTTTGCTGCTCTGCTCTAGTTCATTCAGCTGTATCAGAGCTTTAAATAGAACGATGAAAGCCTTATTTCTGTGGTGTGTGTGTGTGTGTGTGTGTGTGTGTGTGTGTGTGTGTGTGTGTGTGTGTGTGTGTGTGTGTGTATGTGTTTGTCCTGACCTGATAAAAGGTTTCCTCCAGAGTGCATCTCCCCGAGGGTCCTCCAAAGAGAACGTATGACGTGTTTGTGTGTGTATAATATGTCAGGTAGAAGAGTAAAAGTCGCCTCTCTCATGTGCTTTTTGATTTTACTCTCCACATGTGAATGTTATTCTTTTTAGCTTACACACCTGCACTCATCCACACCGCCGTCCTCTCAGTTTATCATCCTCACAATGTGCTTACTGTACTCACTGAAATAGGTCGCTGCACTGAACTTTGCCATAGCGCTTTATCATTAAAGTGGTCATTTTAGCCTCTTTATTTTGCCTTCATTTGAGGTTTTAACCATTTATTGCTGTGTTGTTTTACACTGCACTCTCCACAGATTACACCGCATTTGTGTATGGTGGAACATCGGAAAAATGTGACGTCTGCGTAACGTTTTTGGTTGCTCACAAGCACCAGTCGTTTTTAATGTAACCAACAGGTTTAACCAACTCACATTACAGTATGGGTCAAGGGACCCCTTTGAAAATGGCCATGCCAGTTTTTCCTCGCCAAGAATAAAATATGAATTAATTAGTTAATATCACTACTGTATTAACTACATGTATCTAGAATGAAGATGTTTTAATTAGTGTGTTATATTTATCATAGCAGATGGTGTGTGTGTGTGTGTCTCATCTGTTCTATGCATGTGTTTCCAGTTGACATGTGCATATAAGTAATACACAAATTAGACTAGTAACACATGCTCTTTATTCAGTCTTATCTCTAGTTCCATTTGAGCCTGTTTTTTTTTTTTTATTATTTCTCGGGTTCAAAATTGTATTATTATTTTGCAGATCAGGTGTGAGCTTCCAGCTAGTAACGCTCTCTCTCTCTCAAATGACCTGTGATTGGTCAAAGTCTCCCGCTAGATTTTCTAAAACCTGAAAACAGAGCCATGAGGAGGTGCAGAAGTCTCTCAGAACACTTGAATTACAATTTGCTGAAAGGTTATTATGAAATTATTGCCCAATGATGCCAAAAATATTCTGCCTACTGCAGCTTTAAGGTTGCCCAAAAGACAGCAAATATCAGTGCCACATGGAAGAGAAGCTTGGACAACCATAATGAACACATTGGAAAAGTGAAAGACCTGCAGCGTCTCCACATTACAGGGTTTACTTCAGGTGACTAAGCCGAGTTGGCAGCAACAGTCCAAACAGGAGCCTATAGAAAGTAAATGAATCCTGATACCGCTCACCACCGCAGCACCATGAAACCCTATAGTGCTTGTAATGCATTTAGTTGGTTTGCCGGTGATGCATCAATTGTTTTCCCCCTGCAATAAAGTTAATAAAGTGCTGTAAACCCTCCCAGAGATTGTATGTGACAGGATGCAGCGCAGGCCAGATAAGAGTTTTTTTGTGTGTATGTGTGTGACTGTGTGGTGTGTGAGGGCGTACGTACGAGCTGGTGAGTCGTGGTGAGTCGTGGTGGGTTTAAATCCAGCAGATTAAGGCTGTTGTGTAACGTTATGTGGGCCTGTGCTTTGTGAGATTGACATGTGCTCTCTGGGGGAATTCACTGCTCCTCTGACGGCCAGGTGTAAACACTCATGGTCTTAACCACGTTTTCCATTAAATTTGAATTACCAAAAGAGACAAATTGCCATTAAAGCATCAGGCTGGGTATATGCATAATGAGTATGCACCATACAAAAGGTCACTCTTATTTCAGGATATTTTTCAGGATAATTTTTTACTATTTGTGTAGCAAAGTACGCTATGTACAAAACTGAAAATAAGAAATACAAAAACCTTTGAAAGTAAAAAATAAGAATGCTAACTTTAACCCTCTGAGACCCACAATAGACCAGTTTTTAACTTTTTTTTAGGGGGGTCCAGGGGGTCTTTAGGGGGAGATAGCAGGTCAACAGTAGATGTCTCGTAGAAGTGGTGTACATCATCCGAAAGCTGGGAACCTGAGGATTAATTTGAGATGCAGCTCAGTACTGTGTGTCAATTTGTTCTAGTCATGAGTCAGAAATTAATAATTAAAATTAATTATGAAAGTATATAAAAGTTTAAAACATTATGATAGAAGTATATGATGGTCATCCCCATGCTCTATTATGTCTCATAAATTGTTGCAGCAATTTTTGGGTTGATACCATTTGTTACACAGATTTGGTGCTAAATTTAACCATTTTTTACCACTGGAGAATTGATAAAAATGATCAATAATCCCTCCAAAATACCAAATTAAGACACCAAGACCTTGAGGAACACCATAGAAAAAGACATGCTGTGATTTGGTTTTAAAAAACTTTTGACATTTGGAGATTTCTGCATGAACTGCATTTTTCGGCATGTTGTGTAAACTGCTCAGAAACCCCCTTATTGTCAGTCTAGCTAGGAAAGCCATTCATTCTCTGAATGCTCTAGGTCTCTAGTTTGATCCATCCATCCTCTGAATGCTCTAGGTCTCTAGTTTGTGGCTGTAAAGTTTCATGAGGCTGTGATTATCCTAGAGATCACCACAGGTCATTTTATACAAGGAGGTCCAATTTATAAAAATGGTTAAAAAAAACAAAACGTCTTAGTAGGAGATGGGACACTTTCAGGACTTTAGAGTATCTTGCCATTTTTGAACTTTGATTAATCTTGTCTTCTGCGTCCAGAGATGGAAGTTGGTGGTCCTGCTGTGGCTGCAGGCGGCCGACGCTGATGCGATGTGATGGTTCTGTAAAAAGTAGAGCCTCTCTCTCTCTGAAGGCACAGAGCTCTAATTCAATCAGCAATTTACATGTGTGATTAAGCCGGGACGTTCCATCCCTGCAGAAAAGTTCCTATAAGACTGGACCACTGATGCTGGAGAAGTCATGTACAGTCAGACATTATCATACATGACATCTATTATATCTTTGTCTGTTCATCCACACAAAGTCTTGCTTTCTTTTTTCCCCCAATGAGCAGTGAGCTCTCCCTCTAGTGGTCACTGTGCTCCACTGCTTCTATCTATAGAGTCAGTGGTGAGGATTAGATGGATTAGATATTTAGCGAAATCTCCCCATGCTGTTGTAAATAGACAGATGGGTGTTTGGTGTTTCCCCCCACCCGACCCCAACATGCACACACACACACACACACACACACACACACACTCTGTTGCCATACCAGGCCACAACATAACAGAACACTACAGAATAGAGGGAGCTGTTTGTCTATTTAAGAATTTAAATCCAAAATAAGATTATTAGCAAAATTAATTCTATCCTATTTTTTTTGTATTTTCTGTTACTTATAGAGTTTCTCTCTCATTCATACTAAATAGTTTTTAATTGTTGACATAATGTTGAATGGTTTTACAGCTTGGAAGTGACCAATAGACTCCATTGATGAAAACATTTCCAAGCACCAGGCTGCAAGGTGATTTAGCATATTCCATGCCGGCCATATTGTGGTCAAAAGGTCTTTGAACGTGGCAGCTTCAGTTCTGTTTTCAAACTAATAGACCCGAGAAGACATTTCTGTACTGTATTGTATGGGTGGAGGTCACGGGGTACATGAGCAGAGCGACTGGGGGATGATGGGACGATGTGGATGTTGGATCTCCACAGACCCCCTGCAGTGAGGATGAAACTCTTTTCAGAACAAGGCCAGATTAGTGCCTCCACAGCACCCCCCCCTACACACACACACAGGTCACCCTCCTCCCTCCACATCCTGACGATCATCACTTTCCAACACAATGTCTAGATTAAATCCTTAGCAGCCCTGTTTTTATTGGACGATAAAGACCTGGGGGCTGAACGCTGATTCTTGATCTAAGACATTTTTTAGACCCCTTTGTTTGGTGGTGTTTTGGCATCAACAACTGCTGCTAATCTCCTCTGATGGATGCAGTATTTCCAATTAATCCCCAATCCTTTCGTCTGGGGGTAATATTTGAATTAAAAAAAAAAAGACAAACATGGGATCAACTGAGCAGGAACTCCCAAACAAAGGCAGTATATAAAGATAGGGGCTCGTACTGTGTGTTTTGAAATTGTTCAAGATTTTCACTGAATTATTTTGCACAGGTGTCATTACGTAGAAATACAGTAGCCTATATGAGCTGTCTGTCCCTAATGTATGGACAGAAATGGGAAATAAAACCTTTATGTTTTCTGCTGCATCCTCTTTGAATAGTCTGTTTTGTCTGTAAGTCTTGGCCAGGTTTTTGGAAGTTTTGGTGGTAAATAACAGTAGATGCAGTTAGAGGAGCTACAGTATATATGACATTTCAGAACAGTAAACAACTGTTGTCTATGTAAAGATTTAGAGGAGTAATGTCCACCTGAGCAGAGAATGAAGTCACTCTCCCTCTGTGCATGTTGAGCTTCTCGGTTCTTTCTTTTGGTAGCCGGGCCGGCTGCGTGTGCATGTTAGTGCATGTGAGTCTCTTTGAAATTTACCACTAAGCAGGACTAGACCAAGTTTAATGTAAAGCCCCTATGTGTGATGATCACCAACTATACAGTACATGTACACACTGTCAGACTAATGGTAGAATAACAAGAGTTTGACCCATATATTGAATTGCTGGTATACTGGTTTTCAGCGAACCTATATTGAAATGTTTATTCATATTTATTTATTTACATTATTAATGATTTCTTTTAATCTTCTACTGTGTTAATTATTCAGCAAGAATTTCATCTGTTTTTAGGTCCCATGATGGAAAACACAGTTTTTTCAGCAAGAATACTGACCCAGCATACTGGCTATAGGAAGCTGAATTTAAAAAATATTAAATTTATCTTTCAAAAACTTCCCATATAACTCACCATGTGTCAACAATACATCGTTCTTCCTGTAGCCGATACCACATTAAGTCATTTCCTGATGATGCTCTAAAAACATGATGAAGAATTAAATCAAACTTCAGTATAAAGCAAGACAGGCAGACAGGAAAAAAACATCCAAAATCCTGATCTGACGTCATGATGTCAGATGATGCCAACTGCTCATTGTGCTTACATAACGGAATTTAACCGTCCTCCTGTGTCCCATGATGCATCACTGCGTGTCAAAGTGATGTAAGATGTCATTTTGAGAAAAGACTTTGTTTGTGTGTGAGAGTGTGTATTTATATATATATTTTTATATATATGGCCAGTGTTGGTAGGTGTGACACGTGTGTGTGTGTGTGTGTGTGTGTGTGTGTGTGTGTGTGTGTGTGTGTGTGTGTGTGTGTGTGTGTGTGTGTGTGTCTGCGAGAGCAGTGCAAGGCCAGTAGAGGGTGTATGAGAGTTTTAATCTCCACTCTCAGCTTCTCTCTCTTCTCTTTCTCCCCTATGATTCTATGCCCTGTTATTACATAATGACTCAGTGTGTGTGTGTGTGTGTGTGTGTGTGTGTGTGTGTGTGTGTGCATATATGTACATGTTAGCGCATGCTCTTTCCTCTGTCCTGAGGGCACTGTCGGCCAGAATCAGCACTGGGTCTGTGTCTCTCGCTCCACTGACCATGAGCGTGCACACACACACACACACACACACACACACACACACACACACACACACACACACACACAGACTGACAAAATGTAATGAAATCCATCCAAGAAAAAAAAAACATATTAATTCATTACATACATACAGGTACATACATGACATTTAACCTCTGTGTTTAACCCATCCTAAGCATTTAGAGATGGTGGGCTGTAGTAGTGTTGAACATACAGACAGTAGGAGCTGGGGATCGAACCGCCAACCGTATGATTAAAGAACAACCCGCTCTACCCACTGAGCTACAGCCATCTTAAATATACATACAATAATGTGACCCTTCACATGACCTGGCTATGCAACCCTGTCTCCTAAAAATGATTTATTATATTTTATTATATTATTATATACTATGTACTAACTTGTTAAAGCATATTTTAAAAGAAACTTGGGCTGTCAATCGATTAAAATATTAAATTATTTGATTGCGATTAATCGCATGATTGTCCGTAGTAATCGCACATTTTTTATCTGTTCAGGGAGATTTGTCAAGTATTTAATACTCTTATCAACATGGGAGTGGACAAATATGCTGCTTTTTTGCAAATGTATGTATATATTTATTATTGGAAATCAATTAACAACACAAAACAATGACAGATATTGTCCAGAAACCCTCACAGGTACTGCATTTAGCATAAAACAATATGCTCAAATCATAACATGGCAAACTGCAGCCCAACAAATTGCATGTGATTATCATAAAGTGGGCATGTCTGTAAAGGGGAGACTCGTGGGTACCCATAGAACCCATTTACATTCACATATCTGGAGGTCAGAGGTCAAGGGACCCCTTTGAAAATGGCCATGCCAGTTTTTCCTCACCAAAATTTAGCGTAAGTTTGGAGCGTTATTTAGCCTCCTCCTGGGACAAGCTAGTATGACATGGTTGGTACCGATGGATTCATCAGATTTTTTAGTTTCATATGATACCAGTAAATTAGTGGCGTTAAAACGAATTTGCGTTAACGCGTTATTATTGCGTTAACATTGGGAACAGGGGGGCGGGGGGGCGGGGTGGTCACAAACTTTCTCATTTTACAGTTGTTGTTGATGTTTCTGAAAACATTTTACCCAAAAAATAGACATTACAGTAACAGAATATTGATTCATATTTGATCAGCGCTGCCTAGTTTGACCGTTCGATCAGAGTTTGTGAGTGATTGACAGCTGCTCAGAGACGGCAAGGTTCCAGCTCAGCTGTGATTGGTTGTTTTCCTCCGGTCTGTGAAATCCTGCAGATGCCGTTAGGAGCACCGGAGGACACAGAGGAACATGATTATTTTCAGATTACCTGTCTCATGCACTACTGTCAGGATATAGTGAGCGTTTTTATAAAAATACCTTTTTTTTAATCATATTTGTTCCAACTTGCCTACTTCAGCTTTAATATAGTATATAAAATGTTATAATGTGTGCAACAATAAAGTGTTAATAAATACTAATTTAATCAGAATGTAATTGTTATCAATTCCTATCAGCTATGATACAATAGCTATATAATTTAAAAGCTAATTATTTCATATTACACAAACTACTGATAAAATAACTGATAGTATTACTAAGATAGATAGATAGATAGATAGATAGATAGATAGATAGATAGATGGATAGATAGATAGATAGATAGATAGATAGATAGATAGATAGATAGATAGTAACTTTATTGATCCCGAGGGAAATTCAAGTTTCCATCATCAGAGTTCCATAGTGCAAACGTATTAGTAAAAAGACACAAGTAATACAGAGTATAAAAAAATTATACCAGATATAAAAATACCAGGAGATGAAGAAACTGTTAAAAATGAATTTAGTGCAGTATATAATAATAATTAGTAAACATTATTAATTATCATTTCGTTGTTTGTTAACAGTCAAATAAGTTTAATTAACTATCAATTTACCATTTATAAAATGACGGTTATTGTAAAGTGGTTACCGCGCCTTTATTTTGAAATCCAATTGGGCAGATTTCCGGTATTATTGTGTCTAAATATGGCCATGTGACGCGCTGCTCGTAGCGGGACTGTTTACGTTGTTAGAGACAGTGAGAGGAGCAGCTCAGTCTGCAGAGAGACAGGACAGGACCAGAGAGACAGGAGCAGAGGAAACTCTTCCACTATGTTCACAGCTGAGCAGATTTAAAACACCTTTTATTTATTCGGTTTACTCACAACCAGACGCTGAGAACCCAATGAATGGAGTTACTTTCTGCCTTGTTGGAATTCCACCTCACTCAGAAACTAAAGTAAGTCAAAACTGAAGATAACATAGGTCATTATTCTGCTGTACTTCTGTGTTTTTGCACCCTACATTAAGCTTAACCTATCTTCGAGGTGCTAATCTTCACTTTAGCAAATGTGCATGCTGTTTTAGCCTGTAATAAGGGAGTCACTGTAAAGTGATATAGCAAATAGCAAATCTGCAAACCCTTTACTAAATGATTTTGTTGTAGGATAAGTGTCAAGTTTTCCCCACTTACACCTCAGTGTTCATATCAGCCTCACTCAGCATGCAGCGTCTCCTCCAGAAACACACCCTGGAAGTCCTGTGTGTGTGTTTTTAGAGATGCTCTCATGCACTTCATGTCCATGTCTTATGCAACTTGTCAAATTCCCCAGCTTGAAAACAAAAGTGCAAGCTGCTGCAGGCTGTGCAACCACATAATGTTAAACTAATGAATAAGTGATGACTTCAAGTGCACACTGTTTTGTTTGAAAGCAGAGGGGGGGCCAAATGCTGCGTTCAAGTGCACAACACAAATCTATCTACCAAAATCCAGACATGATTTTAAATTCAGTCACGCATTCGGCAAATAACTGAATAATAATTTCTCCATGATTTCAGGGAATGCAGCACATATTTTTGCTGTGACAGTTTTACACCCCCCCCCCTCCCTCCAGTTTGCAGAGATGAGGTACGGGTGGGTGGGCAGAGAGACAATAAGAAATTGGTCTGGAATGCATGTATTTCCATATGCCAGCCCACATATGCACAGAAGGCACATTGTGACCGTTAGTCCTCTCTCACTGGAGAAAAATTCATACAAATATGACACATAAATATCTTCCTAACAATCACGACAAAGCATGGGGGAATTGAACTGCATATTAACCCTGACATTTTTTTCTTTTCATCATCCTTTCTCATCACTTTGATCACTCCCATCACACAGCACATTGTTCTTCGCTCGGAGCGGATGAGTTATTCTCTCCGCTCTCTGTGTGGTTTTTCATATTGTTCGCAGCTTATTACTGTGGGATTGTGTCATGGGCCAGCTAGCATCGGGGTCATGGGTCATCAGCGGTGGAATTTTCAAATTAAAGTGATGTTTTCGTACAGGATTAGATACCGTAAATGTCACTGATGGAGAGAAAGTGGGTCGGTTTATAGCTGATTTATATCCTGTTGTTAGGCAGAGGTGGGACCAAGTCACTAGTAAGTCTTTGCACTCAAGTCCCAAGTCAAGACAGGCAACTCTAAACTTTAAGTTTCGAGTCCTAAATTCAATTCAATTTATTTTTATATAGCATCAAATCATAACAGAAGTTATCTCAAGACGCTTTTTTATATGGAGCAGGTCTAGACCCAGACCCTATAGTTTAGAGACCCAACAAGAGATCCCACCAAGAGCATTGCATTGTTATGGTAATGCACTGTGGCCAGGAAAAACTCCCCGTTTAGCGTGTTAATATTCATATTAATATTATTGTGTACTTTTGTATTTTTTTATGCTTTGGCAGCATTGTTTTTTTTACAACTTTCATGCCAATAATAAAGCTGAATTTAATTGACTAAAATGTTTCAGCTCTAATTTGGAGTTTTTCACATCACCAAAAGCTAATTTGTCACGGTAGAAAAAGCACAGGTGTTACTAGTAACGTTAACGATGGCTCTATCCCAGTAAGTCATGACAGAGTGACAGTGATCATTAATTTTATAACTTACACCTGTGCTTTTCCTGCTGTGACATGTCAAAATGTCTCCCATGAAGAGTAAGAAGTGACACCCCCACTGAGGCCAAGTCAAAAACGTCTCAATTTGTTACGTTGCCGTAGTAACCCTTATGTAAAAGTGACTCGTGGTCATGAATCTGTCATGAAATTTCTAGCAAATTTAGGAATAAGAAGAGTTGGGAAAAATGAGCTTCCACAGAGCTCCTCCATACTTATCGGCATGTTTTTCAGATGTACGGTAGCACCACAACTTGTATGTATTCACATATTTAGTATAGTCATCCTACTTTGCCACTACTTCCAAATGTGTGGGTTATCTGCGCCCCCCCCCCCCATCAGATTCAGTGTGTTCAGCGGTGCAGGCTCCTCTTGCCTTATATGTCCCGTATCAGGCTGCCGAATGTTACCCTTAGCTCGGGCAGCAACGGCCAATTAGGTTGTGCTGGTTTCACTTCACGTGATCGCATGAGTAAAACAGCGGCATTTTCTCTTTCGCTGCAGGTACTGGAAGGCCTGTTTGTTCTCTAAAAACTTGTGAAGTATTGATTCACATTGATTGATCCTTGATTGATTGTTTGTAGGAAATGTTTCCAACCCCTGCAGAGGAGGGTCTTAATAGTTCATGGTCACCTCCCCAACAGCAACCGTGGAGATAGTAAAGATGTAGTGAGCATCTTCTGTACCAGCACTCATAATGCATGGAGCCTCATTTGCTCTATGAAAGAGTCATTCTAATGGAAGAGGAGAGGGATGATTTAGTCTGATGGCCATTACTGTTCCATTAGAACTGGGAGTGCTGAAGACTGATTGCGAGGTTAGGTTACATACTGGGAAACACTAGCTGTGATCAATATAGTTTCAGGCATTTTTTATTGATGTCTTGTTTATATACTTGTGAACTTACTGTATATACAGTATTGACAGATTGATTGTCGATTTTGTGTCACTAGCATTTCTTGATGACAGCATCTGTCAATTAAGTCTTATCTCATCCTATCTCATATATATTTTTGGCTGGACCGCAGTAAGGAAATATCGAAAATATCGCGATATTATGTTTTGTGATACTGTATTGATTCTCAAAAACACTATACATTTTTAATTAATAGTTTAAGTGCAAAGATTATCTCAGTCAATACTTTATTTCATTTGCAAAGTGCCCTCTCAAAGTAGTGCTATGATGTTGGATGTTACAGTTAGTGTTCTGATTGCATAAAATAGTAAACTTTTTGTTCTCAGATTTTATGCATGTGGTCGTGTGTTCTTTATACAATGACAGTTTTCCTAAAATTAGATTTAAAAATCACAATATATCGCCTTACTTACTGTATCGCAAGTACACGATTGGTTGGCCGAGTGTTGGAGTTTCCTCATTGACCGTTACTCTTTCAAAATGAAAGGGCGGGGGACAGTCCTTTGTTTACGTTTACGTTGAAACGGCGAGCAGAAAACCAGGAACCAATCAGGTACATTCCACGATAGGGAACGTCACCTCTTGAACGGCCTGTTGAGTGGAGCAGCGCGTCCTCTAGTGTCTTCGCCGGACCTGTTGGACACGTACCGCTGGATTTAACATTATAGACATGACCACTGACTATTGGTGTAACAATTAAGCCTCAAATTCACAGACTGACCGTACACGGTGCAGACATATACTGGGTTTGGACCGAGTCTTGTTAGTGTTACAGCTGTAGCTTTGGGCTCATGTGTAATACTGAACAGCTTGTCAACATCATTAAATGAGCATCATGTCCTTCTCTCTCTCTTTCTCTCCCGCAAATACGCTCTGAGTGAAATGCTCAGCTTGTTTTCATCAGTCACGGGGTTGATGAATAAATTTGGTGCATGTTGATGCATAAGCTGGCCTCAGGTGTAGCCTACTGACATCCTGTCAGTGCTAGTTCCTTTTTGGGTTGAACATGATGTAAACTAGAGAGAGCACAGACTGTTGAAGTATTTGCAGTCCAATGGGCTTAGCGAGTAAATAGCCACAACACCACCCCTGGATCTCTGTCTTTTTCTGTCTACATCCTACAATATGTACTGCCTGTTTCCCAAGTAGGGTTCGAATATGATGTCAATAATACATTGAAATACAGCTGTAACAAAGAGTATAGAGGCAAAGAACTCCGGTGCCTTCTCTGCCGCCATTTTGGACTGAAAACGCCAACGAGTCTGTGGCCATGGATGTATAAAGAGAGTAAATCAGAGTATAATTTTTTTTTTTAAATTAACTTAAATATCCCTCATTTAAATCATTACGTCCTAAAAGTAGTAAAATGAACTAACAGCTAAATCCAGAGTTATTTTCCTCACCATAATGAACGGTCATCAGACCCACGGGACTGCACCGCCCTGCACGCTCATATGACATATCCGGTTCTGCCAGCTTCCTGCTAGCTGTATGAGGCTGTAATAATGGATATTGTTGGCTGTAATTCATCACTTTTTATTATCTTCTAATACAGCCATGGGCTGTATGCTGTAAGCCTGGTGGATGTATTAACGTCTCCGTTCCCAAACAATAATAAAATATTATAAATATAATAACGGTTTTCAGTCCAAAATGGCGGCAGCGGCTGTTGTAAAAAAAACACCAGAGTTTCCCATCCCTAATAATAATAATAGTAGTTTAAACAGGTAGAGGTGACACATTGCGTTGGCTCTCTGTATCTGCTAATGGGAGAAGTTCAGTCCAATCAGCAGTGAAGAAATTTGCCCTGAAAAAGCAATATCGTTAATTGTCTTCCCCCCCCCATTACAATGATGGAGTGTCCCTGTACTAACAAGCACTTACCCTCCTTACATTAGGCATTAGAGGCAGTGTGTATGTATCATCGCCTGCTGCTGCAGAATGGGGAACAGTCTTTGTTTTCAGACGTGGAGGCTCCGTATACTGTATGGCAGAGAGGGTCTGTTCAGTGGGTGGGGTGTGTATGTGTGTGAGGTTAGGGGGGTAGGGGGGGGTGGACAGGCTGAGACTCACTGTGAAATATGTGACAATGGAGCTCTGTTAAGCTGTGTGTACTGCATGTTTGTGTGAGTGTGTGAAAGAGAGGAATGATGTGGGTAGATGCTGTGTGGGTCAAGGTTGAAAGGTCTGACATGAGGCCAGTACGGCCTCGTTTGATGCTGATGGTTCCCACCTAAACCCATGGGGGGAAAGGTGTGTGTGTGTGTGTGTGTGTGTGTGTGTGTGTGTGTGTGTGTGTGTGTGTGTGTGTGTGTGTCTTACTTTGCACACACTGGACCATTCTTCTTCCAACAGGTGGGCTGCTCAGGAATGTGTCATTGAACGGGTGTCGGTGATTACACACTGCAACAATGGAGTGATGTGTGTGTGTGTGTGTGTGTGTGTGTGTGTGTGTGTGTGTGTGTGTGTGTGTGTGTGTGTGTGTGTGTGTGTGTGTGTGTGTGTGAGAGTTACAGTGACAGATGTGGAGAGAAAAAAGAGGAGAAATCAGGTACAAGTGCAACAGAGAAAGTTCTGTTCAGTCCGTTTGGAGCTGGATGGAAAGAGATGGATGAAACAGATAAGAGCAGAAGAGGCGAGCCGTGCTCAGGAGGGATCAGGTGCAGTCAATTACTGCTGCTGGCCGCTCTTAACTTTGTGTGTGTGTGTGTGTGTGTGTGGACGGCTGTACATATGCCCCCCTTTTACCCTGCCGATCCAGAAGCTCCAGCTGGATCTCTGGGGGGGGGGGGAGGGTCTGGCCCCCATCTGGGCACCCAGCTGCTGCCCCGTGCTGCTGGGATCAGGTACAACCCCCCCCCCCCCCCCCCCAAAGACCTCGCCAACTGTCTCATGATGCATTAATACAGAATATACAAAGAGATAAACAGTCGCTTGTCTCTCATGAGCTTGAGCGTGTTAACGTTGAGCACAAAATGTATAAACTCAGCTTTGATCTAATGTTGCCTCTTGATGGGTGCATGACAACTTCTCAGTTTGGGCTTGAATACTACAAATTAACAGAAAGCATGTGTTACAAACATTGGGGCATGTATGTCTTAATTCTGAGCATGCAACGGGAGCACAGAAAAAAATTAAAACCTATAAAATCCATTGGTACCAACCATGTCATAATAGCTAGTCGAGGCTAAATAACGCTCCAACCTTGCGCTACATTTTGGCGAGGAAAAACTGTCATGGCCATTTTCAAAGGGGTCCCTTGACCTCTGACCTCCAGATATGTGAATGTAAATGGGTTCTATGGGTACCCACGAGTCTCCCCTTTACAGACATGCCCACTTTATGATAATCACATGCAGTTTGGGGCAAGTCATAGTCAAGTCAGCACACTGACACACTGACAGCTGTTGTTGCCTGTTGGGCTGCAGTTTGCCATGTTATGATTTGAGCATATTGTTTTATGCTATATGCAGTACCTGTGAGGGTTTCTGAACAATATCTGTCATTGTTTTGTGTTGTTAACTGATTTCCAATAATAAATATATACATACATTTACATAAAGCAGCATATTTGTCCACTCCCATGTTAATAAGAGTATTAAATGCTTTGCTGATGATTATCGGGAGCGGGGAATTGGGCCCAAAATCGTCTGGATTCTCATGTAGTGTGTACCCGGCATTAGCTGTAAAATGCCAATCAGAGAATCAGGGTAAGCAATTTCTGATTGGTTGTTTTGTCTCTAATCTGATCACTAGTAGGATTATCAGTTACTACGGTAGGAGGGAAGCTCAAAACGTCCCATTGCACTCTCAGAATTAAGACAAATATAACTCCATAGAAGCTTGTGTCTCTTGTGAGTCCCCCACTTTTATAGAAGTGCGATATTAAAATGCTGTACTACCCCCTATAATAAGCACTGGACTACTATACTTGATTACTGTGGTTTCATCCACCAACTTATTTTCTCTAAGAAAAGCAACATGATGATTGAAGAGCAGGAGAAGATTGGTAGCGTATACAGCACAGAGATGTACAGTGTTATCTGCCCCTCACCTGCAGTGGCTCATGTGCTTGTTTACTGCTCCCTCTGACTGGCTTTACTGTGGTGGACCCGGGCCAAAGGAGTCAAACTGGCACCAGAAGCCCATCTGGCTTCTCGCCCAGTGGTTGGCACCGTCATAGCTAAGACTCAGCAATACTAACACCGCTGAAGACGCTTTGCTTCCAGGGAAGGGCGGCTTCAAAGACGAGACGCTCCGTCTGCCATTCCACTGATTTCATAGTTTTCCTCAGTCTGAGCAAAACACGGATCTTAAAATAGACGCTTGTCAAACTTGCCAGGTCAATGGAAGGCAGAGCAACTAATGCGGCTAACCCGATTCAAAACAAGGGGAGTGAAGTGGCTTCAGATCTCATCGTTCTGTCAATAGGAATTTGCCCATAACAGGCTGATTTTTTTACATCTTTATCTGCATACAGACCAAAACACACAGTGGATGCTGTGATTGTTTCTGCTGCTCATTCAGTCCTTTCTGTTTCACTGATGTGAAACAGAAAGGACCCCACAGCTGATGCATGTGACCGCTCCCGTTGGCCCAGATTGCCCTCTGGACCACATTACTGTTGGTTGTAGGACTCTGTTCCTAAAAGTCTCCTGTAACAAAATGTATTGTATTTAAAACTGATGGTACGTTCACACCACGGCGCGATTACATACAAAGTCAATGCAAAGAGGCAAATAGATGCAAATTCATGCCAGCGGGAGTTGAAATATTTCAGCTCAAGCGAGAAATTTCGTTTGACACTGTGTCACGAAAGCCTATCAGCGTTGAGACTCCTGACGTCCTGACGTTGTTGAATCATAAATGGCGGAAAAAAATCTTGTATCTGTCTGTGGTCACCCAGAGCTACGATAGTACATCATATCTGTACAGAGACCGGACCAAACTCTGCGTATAAACCTCAGACTGTCTATAGACAGTCTGCCATATTTATACCTAGATGACTTTATCTTGAGTGTTGATGGAGCAGCTGCATAGCCTGACACTGATCGATCCAAACTCCATTCAGAAAACAATCAATTTAAAAGTTGTTTGCTTCTCATTTTGCAGTCAGACCTGATAAAGCATGAGCTCATACTTTTTACAAATCAACATTATTATGTTGTTATTTCGGCATCATTTTGATCCATTTACAACAATGTCGCTGCCGTATTTTTGCCTACATGACTTTATCTTGAGTGTTGATGGAGCAGCTGCATAGCCTGGCACTGATCGATCCAAACTCCATTCAGAAAACCAGAATTTTTAAAGTTGTTTGCTTGTCATCTTGCGGACAGACCTGACAATGTATGAGTTCATACTTTTTACAAATCAACATCATTATGTAGTTATTTCGGCATCCTTTTGATCTGTTTATTGCCATTAAATCACAGAACAATTTGTTTATTTTGGGTTCATACCGCAGTAGCGACGTGTGGTTGCTAGATACAGTCGGTATGTGAATACAGCTCGCCGCCGGGTGATGTTATGAACCCAGACATGACGGTGTTTGGTTTTCTGACATATCTGGGACTTCCACAACATCTACAAAGCAGCCACAGTGGTTATTTCTTCCATGGTTGATGGAGGAAAGGAAAGTTGGTTGTATCTATGGAGACAAGCTCCTTCTCCTCTCCGATGATTTTATACCCTTTCTGAACGGCCACACTGGGGTGAAAAGCCTGCCGTCAGGGAGAAAGACGAGACACAATAATCTGGAGATAATGCTGCACACTCTGGAACAATCTCTCTTTGAAAGCTTTTAGTGTAACATCATCTACTTGCTGTTGGAGGCTTTACCCACAAAAATGTTCTTTGGTGAGAAACATAGCACTTTACAGTGTGTCGGACTAGTTTATGGTATGGAACAGTAATGCTACAGAGCCGGTGTTATCAGTCAGTGTGGCATCCTCTGCTCTTGTTTCCTTCCTTTCCTCTAGTGCTGCGTACTTTGAAGCACAAACAGAGCCACTGTCTAATGTAGAACAATGGCCCTATACATCTGCCTGGGCTGGTCTGTGGTCAGTACTAGTCCGAAGTAAAAGTACAGTCTGCCGAGGGCTAACTGGACCAAGCTGATCTCAGAGCAGGTCTGTTCTCAGGGCACAACAATAAGGGAACTTGTGACTAGTGTCACTGACTGCTCTTCATGTTGGGTTGTTTTCTGTGTTGGTCCACAGATGATGATAGGCCGAAGTCATTTAACACTATTCTCACTCTCAGCATCAGTGACTGGGTTCTTTGACCCCAAAGCCTGATCGGTATCGGCTAAAATAAAGCTGGTACAGATCCTTTCTCTTCTGTACTCTACTGTGTTTTGTCCATCTCAGCCTTTTCAGTCAGTCTGAAACAGTCTGAAAATTAAACTGTGTGAATGTTTTTGTGTATATCTATTGTTTGCCGAGTACACCATGGTGTTTCAAAGCTGAGCAGTTTAGAGGTGAGCTAAGTTCTGCGACATTTTTTTAAGTTTCAGAGGTTATGTTCAGTTGAAAGATCACTTTGAGTATCACAGTATCACAGAAGGTCTCGTTTGCTTAACTTTAGGTCATAGAGGTATCAGTATTACACTGAGACTGTTTCATAACCAGTTAAAAGTTCCTCACGGTAACTTTAAGTGAAGAGGTCGTTATTAGTTCCTGAAAAGAGACATTATACCTAATATATATATATATTTAAGTGTTTAAATGGTGGTTATTCAGACCAGCCTAGTGACAGCAGCTGTGTTTCCAATGAAAACTATTCAAAGAAATGTTAATTTGTAGTTATTTTTAGCTCAGAACGATTTTCACAGCTGACTAAAAATAGGTCAATTAGAGACATTTCCCCGCCTTCGTCAGAGACACATTATGAGTGCATGTGTTCCCCTTTGATACTCATTTATGCCTCCAGACCCAATCCTACTCATGTTAGCATATTTCGGTCAGTGCGTTATATACATTTTTTCACATACAGGTCAAGTTAACGAACACTTTTATTTGATGTGACAGACATCAGGAAGATGTGCAGTGTCGACAGCACTTCAGCAGGACGACACCGTCTGTTTTACCCATATACTATATTATGGAGGACGGAACCTGCCAAAATCAAAAATAAATGAATAAATAAATGACTCGATAAATAAGTAAATATGCCATTAAAAGTAGCAAAAATAATATTAAAAATAAATATAGTCATTAATTAATTGATAACAAAGTTATAATTTGCTCAATTTATTCATCTTTGTATTAATTCCCTTATTTATTTACTCCTCTGTTTATTTTCCACTTTTTTATTTATGTATTTATTTTTATGAATTTTTAAATGTAGTTATTTATTTTTGCATTTTTATTTTTTTTTATTTGCATGATTTTTTTTTAAATGTATTTATTTATTTATGCATTTCTTTTAATTTATTTATTTATTTATTTTTATGAATTTTTAAATGTAGTTATTTATTTTTACATTTTTATTTTTTTTATTTGTATGATTTTTTTTAATGTATTTATTTATTATTGCATTTTTTATTTATTTATTTATATATGAAGATCATTGTAGGTTTCTCTGGATGAGAAGAGCTAACTGTCTAAAATTTCAAAGTAAATTGTAAAGCTTTTCGAGACCTCTACAAATAACTTAACATGGCAGAAGGAGTCCTGTATATTTTGTGTCATGGGTTAGATGCACTGTGTGCAGAGGACTATTCTGCATGTGGTTCATTCCTCCGATGGTAACGGCTCTTTGTAATGCGGTGCTGCCCACTTGTGGTTGCAAAGTGGAATCAGTGAACCTCCTTCTAGTCTTTTATTTCCTCTCTCCGTCTCTGCTGAGTGTGTGAAGGAAACAATCATCTTCATTACCATAGTTTATATTCTGTCATGATGCTGGTAAGTCAAAGCTCTTGTCACAGCGGGGTGATAACATACATTTTTCATAACTTATGTTACGTTAACTTATGTTATGTAAAATTATATGTTATGTAAAAGTAACCTGCCTTCCTGAGTAAAATATGGAAGAAACGGTATGGTAGAAAATTGGTAAAAAAAAGTTCTGAAATCATTTGAACACCTTTCTTTGGCCTACCCCACGACGTTTTACCTTTAAGACATCATCTTCATGATATCCATCACTTTTTATTCTTGGTGTCTGATGAGGTTGTAGTTTGATTAAAAATGGTGGAAAATATTCCCAGCATCATAGAAAGGGACGATGGATTTCAGCAGTTTGGTTTCCTGATCGTTCTCAGGAGAGGAAGCTGATGATTTTAGAAGGAAGAGAGGATACAGCCACACATGTGGGGGGGCAGTAACATTATTAGTAGTAGTAAAGCAGTAATATTTATACTAGGATCAATTGTAGTTACTGTTGTTTCATTGTGAAACTTATTTGGGGACTTTGTGCTTGTGTGATCACTGATGTGTCCCATGTGTGGTATTGTCGGGGGGCTCCAGTGTCTCTATTCAGCGTCCTCTGCTGCTGTGTTGGTGAGTTTAGTACTGTCATCATCAGCTCCAGCCTCCTCTCTTTATCCCTCTATTCATCCTGCCTCTCTTTGTCTCTGTCTGTCTGTCAATCTCTCCTGAAAACTGTTGTCAGTTTAAATTCATGTGATCTTTCTTGGAATGAATGAGAGAGAACTATTCAAATGTGACAATATTATACCCCGAATGAATTCCAAGTATTTGGTATTTTCTCTCATCTTATTAGGGAAAAAAAAAAAGCCCCTGGAACAGCATTTAGACTAACATGGCTTACTGAAAGCTGCATTAATCATTTTATATAAACATTTAATCAGATAACCATGAGTAGTGTGTTGTTTCTTCCACCCTCTAGTGGCCAAGCACTGATCAACACAGCTTTAAAATGCTACTTATAGCAAGAGTTAGCATCTTGTTACAGTATGGTGACCCAACACACTTATTTAACCCCCTGAGAGAACATAATAGACCCGTTTTTGTCTTTTTTTAGGGGGGTCCAGGGGGTCTTTAGGGGGGGATAGAAGTGGTGTACATCATCTGAAAGCTGGGAACCTGAAGATTAATTTGAGATGCAGCTCAGCACTGTGTGACAAGTTGTTCCAGTCTATAATCAGAAATAAGGGTTGATACCATTTGTTACAAAGATTTGGTGCGAAATTTTATCATTTTTCACCACTCGAGAATTGATAAAAATGATCAAAAATCACTCCAAAATACCACATTAAGACACCAAGACCTTGAGGAACACCATAGAAAAAGACATGCTGTGATTTGGGATCAAAAACTTTTGACATTTTGGAGATTTCTGCAAGAATTGCATTTTTCGGCGATTGGATGGCGAGCACTTCTGTTGTGTAAACTGCTCAGAAACCCCCTTATTGTCAATCTAGCCAGGAAAGCCATCCATCCTCTGAATGCTCTAGGTCTCTAGTTTGATCCATCCATCCTCTGAATGCTCTAGGTCTCTAGTTTGATCCATCCATCCTCTGAATGCTCTAGGTCTCTAGTTTGATCCATCCATCCTCTGAATGCTCTAGGTCTCTAGTTTGTGGCTGTAAAGTTTCATGAGGCTGTGATTATCCTAGAGGTCACCACAGGTCATTTTATACAGTGAGGTCAAGGTTAAAAAAATGGTGTCAATACAATGAAATGTCTCCTATGGGGACTAACATCATCACACATGAATACAGTTGGGCTCATTGGATCCACAAGAGTCTCAGCTTTACAGTGATACCCAATTTATGGAATTCAAAGACTGTTTATGGACCCCAGTATGCAGAAATATTCAAATACACCATTTTAGAATATAGGTGAGAATAACTTTTACTGAAAGAAGAAAAAAATAAAGAAAATAACTGTACTGCATGCAAAAAACTGCATGTGATTATCATAAAGTGGACATGTCTGTAAAGGGGAGACTCGTGGGTACCCATAGAACCCATTTTTATTCACATATGTTGAGGTCAGAGGTCAAGGGACCCCTTTGAAAATGGCCATGCCAGTTTTTCCTCGCCTAAATTTAGCGTAAATTCGTAGAGCTCTTCCCAACCAGCTAGCATGACACGGTTGGTACCAATTAGGTTTTCTAGTTTCATATGATCCCATATTTCACTCTAACATGAGACTGAGCTCACTACAACCTCTTGAGGGAACAGACATGGATGTAAACTGCAACTTGACTGGTTGGCGTAGATTTCTGTAGACATTTGGCTGTTTGTTTCACACGTCACTGTGGCCTAAGTGACATGATTTAGTCTTCACTTCCTGCCCTAAAGGGATTATCTCTCTCTCTGTGTTGCTGAGTCCTTCGTCTCTCTCTCTCTCTCCCTCTCTCTGTCTGTCTTCTCCTTTTAGATTTAGATTCTATCTGACAGCTCTTTATTTACTTTGCACTCTTGCTTTGTTCTTCTTCCCACTCATACTCCTGCTCTCTCCCTCGCTCCTCATTCTCCCTTAACTTAAGAACTCACTTGACCCCGACTGCGGAGCATTTACAAGTTTACAACTTACTTCTCTAAAGTGGGTGAGTTTCATTTAGATATTTACAAGACAGTGTGTATTTATTTCGCATATTTAGTTCCTTTACACGGATGTGTAGTGTTTACCACTTTGGATTTAACATGTGAGGGTGCAGGTCGTATCCACGACGACCCTCCAACGTTTTCTACGTTCTTGTTTCGGCTCGCTGAGGTTTGTTTTGGTTGACGGATACGGAACGGATATGACGGCACGTTACTCAGACTACAACAATAAAAGCGGTAACTTCCTTCTACCTCCACATAGACTCAAATGAAGCAAATATATGGTATCATAAAAAATCAATGAAAAAAGAAGCTTGACGTATACTTAAACTTGGAGGCCCTCGGTGCCCTCTGTCTTTGATAATTTGATTAAATGTGTTGTTTTTTTGCTTTGCTAGTAGGTGCTTTGTATTTGTTTGCGTCAGACAGCCAGAGATAGGTTTTTTTTCTCCTCACAGCCATCTTGTGCTTTGTCGTCCTCGTACCAGCGGTGCTCGCCTTGAGCTCCAGCGGAGTCCTAACGGAGCCGAGGTATAAAGCATCACGGCAGAACAGATGCATATTCTCCTCTGACTCACGCATCACATTATGTTATTCTTGTTCTGGCCTGACTCCTCCGTGATTACGAGTCCTCACAGTCAGGAAAACACTGTCAGAAGTGCACAAATTTGGTCACAGTGCCTTTCCTGAACCTACACTCCTCAAATGGAGAGGCATGCACAGAAATGCCAGAATAACATTCACACTAGTTTGTTCGGGTTTCAGGCAGCGTAACTTTAGCTGTGTGGGGTTTGTTTTACATTTAACGTTAAGAATGTAAAGGAAATAAATGAAAAGGAGAGAGTGTTGGGAGAGAAAATAAAGTCCTGGAGAGGAGAATAAGGAAAGAAAGAAGAGGAAAAGGCCGGGGGAGGGTAGGAGATGAGAGATGCAGAGGCTGCTGGATGATGTTTGCATGGACGTCAGTCTCTTTTAGCGTCTCTCTACATCCCACTTCTCCCTCTTTATCTTCATTCTTTCTTTCTGGCTGTCTGTCGTTTTAGCTGCTCTCAGGTGTCAATGAAAAGAGGACTGAGGGGTTGACAGCCCTGCTAGAGCTGGGAACACACACACACACACACACACACACACACACACACAGTCTGACGTTCACATTTAGAGTTATTCAAGAAGCACAAACATTTATTCTAGTTGACAGTTTGGTTGTAATAATGTTTTACTCTCTCAGAGACACTCAGAATCAGAGACACAAATACACTCATTTACACTTCTTCACACTTCGCTCTAATACTCACTGTACACACAAAGGACTACTTGATTAAAGGAACAGTTTAACATTTAAATGCACTTAGTCGCTCTTTGAAATTTGGGCGACAATTGCCATTTTTTTTTAGTGTCATTCACGTGAATCGTGTAGATCCGATTAGGTTTTTTTTTTATTTAATCTGAGGCAAATATTGTACTTTTTACTCCACTGCGTTTATCTGACCGCTTTAGTTACATTGCAGATTCAGATTAACAATACAAAATACAAGCACTCGTGGGTACCCATAGAACCCATTTTCATTCACTTATCTGGAGGTTAAGAGGTCAAGGGACCCCTTTGAAAATGGCCATGACGGTTTTTCCTCGCCAGAATTTAGCGCAAGTTTGGAGTGTTATTTATCCTCCTTCACAACAAGCTAGTATAACATGGTTGTTACCGATGGATTCTTTACATTTTTTTAGTTTCATATGATGCCAGCATCTTCACTCTCGCTTTAAAACTGAGCCGCTACAACCTAAAAATTGCAAGTTGCGTAAAAACGAATTTGTATTAACGCCTTATTATCGCGTTAACTTTGACAGCCCTAATATCAATACACTAAATACAACAAAAACTCAACGCACACTGGCCTCGGCGTTGGAGTCATGATGAGTGTGGACAGAAAAATAGTGAGACATGCTCATCCGAAGTTCCCAGAAACCAAGATGGCATCTTCAAATTGCTTGTTGTTGCCCAAACAAACATACCCCTTTGATATTAAACATAGAAAAGTGTATTTGCTTGATCATTTATTGTTGATTAACGTTCGAATTTTAGTTTTAACACACATAGTTCATAATGTGCCCTGGATACCAACAACAGCATCAGCCAGCAGGTTGTGAGACTAAAAGGAGGAGACAGGGAGACCCAGCACAGAGAGAGAGAGAGAGAGAGAGACATTGCTCACTGCTCTACCAACGAGCTGGACTGTGGAGCAAAAGGATGAGAGGAATGTGAGAGAGAGAGAGAGAGAGATAGAGAGAGAGAGAGAGAGAGAGAGAGAGAGAGAGAGGACTATACTTAGACAGCAATAAAGATAGTCAGCCACAGCCAATGCTGTACTATAGAGCATGGAGGGGGACACGCTGGATCTCTTAGCAGCAGTTTGGGATTGGATCCAATTCTAAAAATCTGCTCTGACAACAAACCTGCCTTCTCAGCTCAACTGGTCCAGTTAGCAGAATTCAACTGGTCTTGGGATGGATCCAAAAAATCCAGAGTGGAGCGCTACGTTTAAGCCGAATCGCACGGCAGCAACTGACCACCACTTGAGTGAAATGCTTTTTTTCTGGACAGTTCTGCTCTGAAAGCAGTGAAGAGGATCTAGTTGGCATTTGAGAGAGCTGTGAGCTAACGCTGTGGTTACCCTGGGACCTATGCTGCTTCTGATGCTGTTTCACATTGGAAAAGCCAGGATGCTATTAAAGCTTTCATCATCTAGAACTGTGAACTGGACTACATGAAGAGGTTGAGATTCGTACGGCTGTTTTGATCACAGAAATTTGCCTTAAATTTCAAAGAGAAGGACCAAGTCGAACCCAGATTGGTAAAAAAATGAGGACTAGCTCGAGACAACGTGGTGGAAAACTGAACAAAATATGACAAATGAAGTCTAATCCAATGGATTCGAGGATCAGCATGACTTGTTTGAGATTCAAGAAACACGATCTGAGTTGCCCAAAACAAGATGTACACGAATATTGAAGCTAAATCCAACTCAAGGATTACAAATTCACACGTTGAAGACTTGTTCTGCATCCACAGCGCTGACTGTGACTCTTTGAGTAGTTGACTTAATGTGCAGGAGTGAGTTTTCCATTGATTTACCCTCGGTTGTCGCTTCTGGCCACGATGCATCGAGCAGAGATCGTGCGGAGGTGACCGGAGATCTCAGTTGCGGGGTCTGAAGCCTTGCGACCCCTGGTGTGTGTGTGTGTTTAGCGTGCACACTGTACATGTGTGGAGGTGCTATGCTGAGGGTGTCAGGCGTCGCACCAGCTCCGTCGGGCCACGAGTGGCGGTTTCAGTGTTCTGTCGGCGTGGACTGCAGCGACGCCGAACCTCGCTGTATCTGGCTGGCGGTTTTGAGAGGTGTCTCACCTCACAGCTCACCCCGCCCGACCCCCATCGCGTCACCGAGAAGACGGGGCTCCCGGAGGGTCATCCAGCGCCATCGCTTGTCCTGGGTAAGAGGGGAAACGGTAGTTTTGGGCTGAAACTGCCAATAGACGATGTCTTTCAGTGCTTTCAGTTACATTTTACTATTTTCTGGCCAGGTGTCATTTCTATTTAGGGTCATATTTTGCCAAATAAATTGTCTTCTTTAGATTATCATTGGTTGGGAAGGCGGTGTTCACCTTCACTGTTTATAGGATAAGTGCTCAGTGCCCGATAGGTCAACGTCACGCCTAATACTTTATAGAACTTTGTCAGACTATAGGCAAAGAAGGCAAATAATTCAGACAGTTGTGAGGTGTCCCAGATACTGCAGCAGTTGTCCTTTACTATGACAGAACACACTGAAGAAAAGGAGCCCTTGTCGTGCTTGATAATGACAAGAGTCCGATGCGTCAGCGATGACTTTGCAGCAGCTCATCGCTGACTGGTTTGTTTCGGAGAGTCTGATCTCATGGTCTTCACTGCGAAGCTCCTTGGAGCTCCTTGAAGCTTGTAGGTTGTTCATTTTAATAATTAGCAGTATAATGTAGCCTGCAGCTAGCAGCTTGTTTTTGAAAAAACAGCTTTGTGTACCGTATCTTGTGCATGTATGCTTTTTTTTCCATTACCAAACCTATTAAAGCCACTTAAACCAATTTTTGGGGGCAAAAGGCCACAACAAGCTGAAAATCTAAAGTTGTGTTTCTGGCAACTGGCTGCATCCACACAAAAACGATCTCCGTCCAGATGAGCGTTTTATGGCAGTTTCAGAATGAATCTCCATCCATACTACCACGACTGAAAACGCATATCACATGACCATTAACGTACACTGGGCATGCGCGTGCCGGTGTAAACAGGAAGCAGCGCTCGACACGGGGAATTGATGTAAAGCGCTCGAATAATAGCTTGCCTCCTGCTAGCACAGACAACAAGGTTAGCAACGCTTATATCTTGTTATCCATGTTGAAATGAACCACTGGTGTTCGAGGCTGATTCGAGGTTCGAGGTTGCCTGTTTTCTTCCGGAAAAGGTTCACGTGATGGGGCGTGACGAATCAGGAAAGGACACGTCGTGACTGATGAGAACCAATCAAGAAGCGAACGTGGTTGTTTGCGTCATCGTTTTCAAAGGTCTCTGTTTCTGCCCGTCCAGACTAAAACGTAACCCCGGAGTTTTAAATCTAAAATGGGGTCGCCACAAAATTTCAAACATCTAGGGGCTCGAAGTGTGGACGCTAGGTATAAACGTAGCAAAAGTTAGTGTGGATGTAGCCTTAAAGGTCCAGTTTGTCCGTTCTGGGCTTCTGTAGAAACATAGCGGACTCCGTGGAGAGGACCCGCTCCCTATGTAGATATAACGGCTCATTCTAAGGTAACAAAAACACAACGATTCTTATTATCAGGTGATTATACACTAAAGAAAACATACTTATTAATATTCCATTTCTGCCAATGGATCCAACGAAATCCTGACACACACTGGCCCTTTAAGGGAACGTCAGAGTTGGTAATACTGGGTACGTCACCACCAGCGAGTCTTTTCACATTACACACTCATTTGACCCATTGTGGATTTAAAGATATTGATTGGTGCAGCTTTAAATTTGAATTATCTAGAAATAATATGCATGTACTGAAAGCAGCTTTTGACTCTGTCTGTGGTCCATCCTTGTACGTAGTAGCTCTAAAAACAGCCGTGGCTGTCATTGTCGTGAAGGGTCCTCGTCTCCTATCTGATCTGATGACTGTGGACAGGTGTATTTCCTCCGGGATGCTTCTTCCGCCATCTTGCTTTAACCTTTCCTGTCTGCTCTCAGTGCAAGAGACGGACACCGTTATTGACCGTCCCACCATGTGGGTGTCCTGCTTCTCCCACAGGGCTGACTTTAACCTGTGTCAGGATAGGGGGCAGCCTGTCATCATCTCCAGTTTGGAGGGAGATTGAGCACGTGGGGGGTTGATTCATTCGAGGGTGTGTGTGTTATGCCTGTGTTGCCTCCTTTAGGTGTTATGTAATGTAACACTGAGGCTGTGGACTAGCAGAGGGGAAGGGAGACGAGGCCGATGTCCTCACTACGCACACAGAGTCGTGGAGCTTTATATGGAATATTGTGGGTGTGTGTGTGTGGTTGTGCTTTTACATCATCTGTTCGAGTATGCATCATACAGCTTCCAACACACACTGCTCGCATGTTTACATGCTTGTAGAGTGTGTGCGTGTGTCTGTCACTTTGTATTATGTGATCTGTGTATTCAGTTCAGCTCATTCTGCTGTGGTCTGAATGTCACATGAACTGAATCACTTCAACGGCTCAACAATAAAAGGTCTGCAATTCAAAATCCGAAAATGAAATGACAAGTGCAGCAGACAGAACGGAGAGTAAATTGAGTGCGTGGCCCCATGATAATGAAGAGCTATATTTGAGTCAGCAACAACAAGCCCTCGTTGTACTAAAAAGAGCTGCACAATCAGGGCCCAGTGTTCAGGATCAGGTAAGGACTCTCATCTAGGGTCGGAGGGAGAAACACATTAAACAGGATTATACTTCAATTATGCATTTAGTTTTAAGTTTCATTTAAGAATGACTAACATTTAATGAATTTCATCCACAATACCAGTACATTCTGACTGTGATAGTAGCCGATAGTAGTTTCCATTAACGTATTTTTAAGTGCATTTTGAAGTATTAGAAAAGCTGTATGGAAACGGCAGAATTTGATAAATATGAAGCACAGCATCACCTTGTTCCTTTAATTTCTTGCTATAATGTTTCTGTATAAAATCTGTGGCGAGAGGAAGCTCTGGATTAGCAGACAGGAACGTTTGGTTCCTATATTCCTAGTTTTACCCCAATGAGATGTGAGACTTTTTGGAGCAGAAAAATAAACAGAGCAAAAGTGAATTATACTTTTTCCGATGTGAAAAACTACATCTCATCTCATCTCATCTTCAACCTCTTATCCGGGTTGGGTGGCGGGGGCAACAGCTCCAGCAGGGAGCCCCAAACTTCCCTTTCCCGGGCCACATTAACCAGCTCTGACTGGGGGATCCCGAGGCGTTCCCAGGCCAGTGTGGAGATATAATCTCTCCACCTAGTCCTGGGTCTTCCCCGTGGCCTCCTCCCAGCTGGTCGTGCCTGGAACACCTCCCTAGGGAGGCGCCCGGGGGGCATCCTTACTAGATGCCCGAACCACCTCAACTGGCTCCTTTCAACACAAAGGAGCAGCGGCTCTACTCCGAGTCCCTCACGGATGACTGGGCTTCTCACCCTATCTCTAAGGGAGACGCCAGCCTCCCTCCTGAGGAAACACATTTCGGCCGCTTTGTACCTGCGATCTAGTTCTTTGGGTCATGACCCCCCCCCCCCTCATGACCACAGGTGAGAGTAGGGACGAAGATTGACCGGTAGATTGCCTTCAAGCTCGGCTCTCTTTTCGTCACAAAACTACATTATTAAGAATAAATATATACATACATTTCCATAAAGCAGCATATTTGTCCACTCCCATGTTGATAACAGTATTAAATACTTGACAAATCTCCTTTTAAGGTACATTTTGAACAGATAAAAAAAATCTTACAAGTTACAAACAAAGAAATGTGATGAACCAAGCAGCAGCATATTGTGTTAAAGGGACTCAGATAAGGATGATGTCAGATTTAGTTCTGTGTTACAGAGAGAGCTGGCAAAACAAATCACGACGTCCTATAAAACACACTCTGGCATGTCGGCATTTCACACTGTGAGTGGGTGAGGCGTGTGTGTGTGTGAGTGTGTGTGAGAGAGGCAAGCATGTACAGCATCTCATGTTTACATTCACTCGTGTGTGAAATGTCACCTACAGAGATGTCAGATGATGAGGAATCCAACACAACAATGTACTTAACTATCTCTCACACACACACACACACACACAGATAGGATGACTTCATGCTCTGTGGCTTCACACAACACAACTTTCCAACACACACACACACACACACACACAAACACACACACACACACACAGAAATGTCAGTGGGCAGGAATCCTCTGAGGTTATTTCATTGTGTTTTGGATAATATTTGTTATGTAATGCTATAAGAGTGGGTCCTTTTAAAAAGTTTGAAAGAGTCAGTCTGAATGTAAAAACCTTTCTTTCAGCACATTACATTACATAAGTTATTGTTACTTGTATTACCATGTAATTGAAATATTATAGGGGAGCTAGGCCCATTTCATTCTGTGCCAGCCCAAAAATATTAGTAAACATGAACAACTCTCTCCCAAATCCAAAAACTATCATAATATAAAGTTTCATTCAGAAAACCCATTGACTTCCAGACGAGGGAACAGGAAGTGCTAAAATGCTAACTCATTTCCAGCACTCTATTGGGAAAGATCTATTGGAGGATGTTCTGAGTATATGGGTACATTTCCTGTTCTACAACTGACAACACTACAATGGAATAAAGATCATCATCGTCTACAAGATGTCAAAAGTGAAGTCTCCCATTCATTGTCTATGGAGCAGCTCCAGACTTTATACAAGATGACATCACAAGTTTGAGACTTCTCTGGTTTCTTGCTTTGAGCGAGAGGAGCTCAGGTTCACTAACACTGATTGAACTTTCCTTGTCCATGGAAATAACATATTGGAATTTTTAATTTAGGTTGTGTTCCCCTTTCATTTTAAACTGGTTGGCTTCCCTCTGTGGAAAGTGTGCGTCTCTCCCCCGCTCTCTGGAAGCATCCTTAGAGGCGAAGGATTTCCAACTTCCTGTCTCAAGAAACACACTTCCTGTTATTTTAGTGTTTTTTTGTGAATGATGAATGTGTGCTTTAAGTGTTATTCTTTTGTTTAATCGCCCCGCTCTAATGATCAAGATCAGTGTTATGTAGATACTGTATATAGTTTCCAGGCATGCTTGATCTACAGTATATATCTGTATATATGTTGGAGAATCCACTGTGTGTTTGTACCTGAATCACTGACTTCATTCTCACCTCCTGCAGCATATTGAACTATCAGTGGGCTCTCTTTGTCTACTGCTCATCTGGTCAGTGGTTATGAGCCCTAATCATTTCCTGTTGTTCCATAACTGGTATTTATAGACGGTATATATTTTTAACTCTTCCATTGTTGGCTGGAGGTAATAAATGTGATTAGAGGTGGGGTTGTTGTTGAAAATAGAGACTTCCTCTTTAGAGAGAGGAAGTCTCTGAGAAATTCCTGCCATTGGTGTTAATTCTGATCTGGGCAGATCTGGGCAGAGTCCTCAGTGAATGGACCGCATACCGTTCAGCCACCCACTCTTCCCTTAAATACCTTCAACAGTCAAACACACTTTACACACACGTACTTTAAGATTCCCATGGTAAAGTTTTAACAGTTTTCATCACCTACTAAGATGAAGCTAAGCGTTGTCGATGTAAACATTTTCTTCTCTCCTCTATAGGCTAAAGGACGGAGAGATGGCATGGTGTCGTCCAATGAGAACAGGCGCCGGCCGCTGTCCTCGGGCGAGGTGGAGGGCGTGTCGTGGCGGGCTCCGCGGACCATTTACGTCCCGAAGAACTCGCAGGGATTCGGCTTCACTCTGCGCCACTTCATCGTCTACCCACCGGAGTCCTCACTCTACAGCCTCAAGGTTAGCCAACTTCAGCCTGGACATAGATGGGTCGTTTTGATACGATCCGATTGATTGGGGCAACTGACTGCTTTTATAGAAATCTGTATCTTCTTGTCCACAAGAACACAAGTCAGTAGCCGTGTTTCAATACACTCTATATGGCTTCCTTCTTCTTTCCAAACGTGCAACAACAAGGTTTGTATTAAATGAAGTTCACAGGTACTGCATTTAGCATAAAACAATATGCTCATGGATTCCTTAGGTTTTTTTAGTTTCATACGGAGCACACTACACCCTGAAAATTGCAAGATCAGGAGAACCAGAGTCGGCACCAGACAGGCTTGATTATGTACTATGATCCAGACCCTGCAGCTACACTCTCTGATGGGTCGTGTAGTACTGTAGACAGTACGGTGACGTCCTGCTGGCCTGCAGAGAGGTCGGTGTTGTGTAGCAGCAGCAGCATACCTCCGTCTGTGTGCAGAGCCCTTTGTGTGTCCAGGTCAGGAATGAGCTAACTCAGCGAAGCATCAAAGCCTCCAGTTAGACCCGGCCAGCCAGCAGGCCTGCCAGTCAGTCAGACAGACAGACAGACAGACAGACAGACAGACAGACAGTCCATATGTCAGTCAGTGAGACAGTCAGTCAAAGTGTAAATCAGTCAGACAGCTGAGCAACAGTCCAAACCGCCCAGTCAGCTGGAGTCAGACCTGGGCTGGGGGGGTGGCTGAGCTGAGCAGCGCCCCCCTGTGGTCCTCCTCTCTTCTCCTCTCCTCTCTAACACCTGCTCTCTGTTTCTCCCAAAGGATGAAGAGAACGGAAACCCAACTGGAAAAGGTGAGTTTCTGCTGGCTTTAGCCAATGTTTAGACTTCCAGCTCTGATGAATCAGTGTCTCTACATGCCTTCAGGACTCTTTATTAGGATCTGTTCTGTTTTATAATGCACGAATCATCAAGATGTGTGTGTGGGGGGTGGGGGGACTTTCCATGTGTGGGTGGAGCTGATTCAACTTTGTGGGTTTTTGCTGATATTTTCAGTACAGGAAATGCATGCGTATGCACATAATCTGTATGTGTGTGTGTTTGTTTTTAAAGCAGGTTGTCAGCGGTCTCGTTTGGAGCCAATGGACACCATCTTTGTGAAGAGTGTCAAAGATAACGGCCCCGCGCAACAAGCCGGACTGTGTACAGGTAGAAAACATAAACTCAACGTACAGCAACTAACACTTTCCTGACTTTTTTTACCCTGAGTTTCTTCTCTCAGGCTTCATACTGTACAGTCTGCCCTCTTATTGCTTACAGAGTAATTTAACACCCCTGAAATCTTGTTTTTCTCTGACCTCCAGTTGTGTAACTTCTCACCTTGCTGCAGTGATGTTACAGGTGTACTCCAGGACCTTGTGATGTCACTATTATGGTGCATTCACACCAAGCGCGAAGCAAACTTTTTCGCATGAAGTAAATTACGTACAAAGTCAATGCAAAGAGGCGAACATTTTCTTCATTCACCTATTCGCAGTTGAAATTTTTCAGCTGGAGCTGATGATGCTCATCGGTGTTGACGTTCTCCTGCTGTCGTCGCCGACGTCCTGACGTTGTTGAATCAGAAATGGGGGATTGTGGCCGTTTGCAGGCACCCAGACCTACGATAGTACATCATATCTGTACAGAGAGCGGACCAAACTCTGTGTATAAATCACAGACTGTCTCTGGTATAAACAACAACGTCGCTGCCGTATTTATGCCTAGATGACATTATGTTGAGTGTTGATGGAGCAGCTAAAGTTTTAGCATAGCCTGGCACTGATGGAACTGAACTCCATTCAGAAAACAAGCGATTTAAAAGTTGTTTGCTTGTCGTCTTGCAGACAGACCTGACAAAGCATGAATTCAGACTTTTTACAAATCTGCATTATTATCTAGTTATTTCGGCATCATTTTGATTCGTTTATTGCAATTAAATCACAGCACAATCTGATTATTGTGGGTTCATACCGCAGTATCTACGGAGACAAGCTCCTCCTCCTCTCCGGCACGTTCTAGAGCGAGTAACGCGAATGAACTCAAATGATCCCGGCGGTCCAACTCGCGCAAGTAAAGCAAGACGAAAATTTGCTTCCCTCTTAATGTGAACGCAACATTAGGCTTTATTGTGCCGCCCCTACTTCTAAAGCATGCAACACCTATTACACCTCTATTTCTCCAGGGGACAGGCTGGTGAAGGTGAACGGGGAGAGCATTCTGGGTAAAACCTACTCTCAGGTGATCACGCTCATCCAAAACAGGTAGGAGTTTTATGAGGAGGTTTATCAATCTCATTTTATGTATTGATCTTGATTCATATATTTGGATCTTTTTTGTGTTGTAGTGAAAACATTCTGGAGCTCTCTATTATGCCCAAAGATGAGGACGTGTTGCAGTTGGTAAGTGTGAGTATTATCCTTCTTCTATTTTCTCTTTCTTTCCTTCTTTTCACCTCGTTACTGTGTTATATGTCACAGAGAGCTAGCTAGGCTGTTTGAGTAATAGCAGATGGTTGTGTCTTTCTGTTTTAATTCACTTATTCAAGTTTAACTTCAGGGATTTGGACATGTGCATTGGCAGAGAGGATTGTACCGTTATCAGATGGGCTGATGGGTATTAAAGAATGCATGAACGGAGGCGGTGAAACAACCAACATAAAGGTCACAAAATTAAATTGTTTATTTTATTGTTATCATTAAAACATTTAGAAATGCAATGAAGTGGAAGATGAAATCAATTAAAGTATAAATAGAATAAAATAAATAAATGTTATTGTCTATTGAAATAAATAAAAATAATAATAATAAGTAAGGCTGTCAGTCAATTCAAATATTTAATCGCAAATTAATAGCACATTTTTTATCTGTTCAAAATTAACCTTAAAGGGAGATTTGCCAAGTATTTAATACTCTTATCAATATGGGAGTGGGTAAATATGCTGCTTTATGCAAATGTATGTATATATTTATTACTGGAAATCAATTAACAATACAAAACAATGACAGATATTGTCCAGAAACCCTCACAGGTTCTGCATTTAGCATAAAACAATATGCTCAAATCATAACATGTCAAACTGCAGCCCAACAGGCAACAACAGCTGTCAGTGTGTCAGTGTGCTGACTTGACTATGACTTGCCCCAAACTGCATGTGATTATCATAAAGTGGGCATGTCTGTAAAGGGGAGACTCGTCGGTACCGATAGAACCCATTTACATTCACATATCTGGAGGTCAGAGGTCAAGGGACTTTTTTCCTCGCCAAAATTTGAAGTTTGGAGCGTTATTTAACCTACTTAGCGACAAGCTAGAATGACATGGTTGGTACCGATGGATTCATCAGGTTTTCTAGTTTTATATGATACCAGTATCTTCACTCTAGCTTTAAAACTGAGCCCTCTACAACCTAAAAATGTGCGTTAATGCGTTAAAGAAATTAGTGACCTCAAAATTAATTTATTATGGCGTTAACTTTGACAGCCCTAATTACAATACAGTAATAAACTGCCCCAATTTTAGAAGAAGGGAATAAAGTTCCAGTGTTGGTTGTTTTATCTTTTATAGGACAAAAGACAGAAACTTTGCTGCATGGTGCACGTTGCATCTGCCTCACTCTGCCCTCTCGCTGCTCCCTCCATCTCTGTTCTTTTATCTGTCATGTTTTTCATGGTGTCCTAACCCCTCTGGTCCTCAGGCGTACTCCCAGGATGCCTACCTGAAAGGCAACGAGCCATATGCAGGCGTGGCCCAGAACCTCCCGGTGCCGCCGCCTCTCTGTTACCCCCCCACCAAGCCCAGCCCGGCCTCCCCGCAGCCCGGACACAACCTCCACAGTCCTCTGGACAACTGGCAGTGCCGGCCCGGCCCCGCCGCCTCTCCACTGGACAACCGCCCCCCCGCTGCTTCCACCCCCACCACCTCCGGCTGGCCCGGGGGTCCCGAGGATTCCGGCGGCCACGTTGCCCCGTCGGGACGGCACCGAGGCCGCTCCTCTTCGGCCATCAGCATGCTGGACTTTCACTTCGCCAACCACAACGCTGCCATCGCCTCCGCTACTCTGCCTCCGCCGCGGAAGAGCAGCCTGCCGGCCTCCGCCCGCACCCGCGCCGACACTCTCTGCCACCAGGCTCTGTCGGACTGGTACTACAGCCAGGCTGAGGCCGCGGAGAGCATGTCCCCCCGCCACCGCAGTATATCTCAGGACTGTTTAGCGGAGCTGGGGCTGGGGTTGGCTCTCGGCCCCGGACCTGCACCTGCTTCCACAACCTCCGCGGAGCAACGCAGAAGAGAAACCCTCCTGTGCCACCACCAGGCAGCTGCTGCTTCCCATGACTCCTATTGGCTCGGGGGCTGGGGCGGTGTATCGGGACCGGGGAGCAGGTCGTGCTCAGAGAGCCTCCTGGCAGCCTACGCCGAGTACGAGCACAACTACGACCGTTCTGTGGAAACACTGGCTCAAGCCTCTGCACTGGTGTCACCGCGCTACGAACCCTCGCCACACGACTCCCAAATGGCAAAATTCAGAGAGCAGAAAGTCTCAGCAGGGCATCAGCACAAAACCACGGTGATATCCCCCATCACAGCCTCCTCCACAGTGCCTCCCAGTGACAGGCAGTCAGGTCAGCAGGTAGCTGAACCCCAAACAAGGCGAGTGATAGAAGAAGAGCTGGTGGGCTACAAGAGCTACAGCCCTTCTTTCTCCCGCAAAGCAGGCCACCTCCTCCAGCAGGCCCACTCCTTCAGAGAGCCCAGCTACTGCGGCCCCCACCTCAACTGGAGAGGCAGCCCCGCAGACAGCGAGGGGGGGCCGGCGCCCAGGCCCCAGTCTACCCCCGCCGCCCTGTCTGCGTCAGAAGAGGAGAGAGCCCGGCTGGGTGAGGACGAGGAGCTCACCTCCCCCGTCTCCCTGCATCAAGAGGTCGTGCTGAGGCAGAAGCCGCCGTCCGGCCGCCGAACCCCCGTTCAGGCCGATCGTCATCCTCACTACGCCTCGCCGGTGGAGTTGCCCGAGCCCCCTGGTCTGGATCCTACGCGAGGGACCCCGTCTCCGGTCTCTGGGGGGGCCGGACCCAACCGCAGGGCTAACGGTAGCCTGGCACAGCATGCATTCAACTCCCTGTCCTCTATTCCCTTCATAGGTTAGTGACCTTTTCTCTGTAGCAACAGCTGTCACCAGATATCACACAAAACTAACCACAAAAATGTCCTGATGATGCAGTGAGTGTAATGTCATTTTACATTAATTGGTTATTATGTTACAAGTAGAGCTGTCAATTAATTTTTTTATCTGTTCAAAATGTACCTTAAAGAGAGATTTGTCAAGTATTTAATACTCTTATCAACATGGGAGTGGGCAAATATGCTGCTTTATGCAAAATGTATGTATATATTGATTATTAGAAATCAATTAACAACACAAAACAATGACAGATATTGTCCAGCAACCCTCACAGGTACTGCATTTAGCATAAAACAATATGCTCAAATCATAACATGTAAAGGGGAGACTCGTGGGTACCCATAGAACCCATTTTCATTCGCATATCTGGAGGTCAGAGGTCAAGGGACCCCTTTGAAAATGGCCATGCCAGTTTTTCCTCGCCAAAAATTTAGCGCAAGTTTGGAGCGTTGCGTTCAAGAAATTAGTGGCATTAAAACAAATTTGCGTTAACGTGTTATTATGGTGGTAACTTTGACGGTTACAAGTGGTGTCAAATTCAAAAACGTCGTTCTGAAGATGACATCACACTAACTCACTGTTATAAATTCCTAATTTTGATCAAATCAGGCACATTTTTGTATATTTGGAGCAGTTATTATGTTGTCTGTTGCTACAGAGCTCTTCAATATACTTCACTTAATGTTTGTGAGCCTTTAGTAGTGCTCCTTTTCTTTCTGTGTGTTTCTATCCTTGTCAACATTTCTGTATGTTTACATCTGTGTTGATGTATATTCTAGCATGTTTTTGTGAATCTTTACATGTCCAACGTTTGGAGAGTTTTGGTTCTGGAAACATGTCTTAGAAACAGAGCTGCTCTGGAGTCAGAAATAATGTTACAGGAGTGTGTGAGTCCATCAGAGGTTATTTCTGCCTCCAGAGAGACGTCCTAACATCCCGAGGAGACTCTGTGCTTGTCTCGTCCTGTCACTGTGTGTTTTAATCATCTCTCATCCCTTGTTGCTCACCTGTGATGATGACTTGCAGATGACCCCACCAGTCCTAGTACTGACCTCCAGGCCTGCTATGTACCAGCCCACTGTGTTGTGTCCACTTCCACTGTGGCCTCCCCCACCTCCACCTCCACCTCTGTCTCCCCCACCCTGTCCTCCGTCTCCCCCTTTGTCCGACTACGTTCTCAGGACTTCAGTGAGTCTCTCACTCGCCCACTCTAAATACTGAAAGGCTTCACAAAGAGCTAGACCGATATACAGTATGTTCTCCAGCGTGTCTGAACTGACATTGCCAAACATCAACTGCCAATGTCTGTGAATCAAAATGACAAGCTAGTTATGTAACGCTTTTATTTTGATATATTTGTCTAGCCTCAGACTCATCTTAAAGGAGTACAGTGACATTTACAAGAAGAAGGACGTATCAGTTAATGAGGAAATTTGAAAATCTCTGACTTTGGCGCTCCCTACTGGTGTTTAAAAAAACCATCTGTGGCACACATGAGACGTGTGAGGAGCTGCTTGTTCCACTCATTCAAACCACTGTTTGATTGTTTTCTTGAGATCCACGCGTTCTCAAACTCAGAATGCTTTGTTGTTGTTCATTTAAACCTCCTGATAACAAACGGACCCTGCATGCTGTTAGCTAAAACGGATCCTAAACTGGGAACTAAATGTCATTGTGTTCCTTTAATTTGCAGTACGTACGTTTAACCCCTTAATTCATTCACCTGGCTAATGTTATACTCACAGTGTGAAACAACAAATCACTTCAATCACTCATCGTTTTGTCAATTCACACGTCATTACCATACTTTGTTTCATCCTCTTTTCCTCTCTCTGACTTGTCTTTTCTCTCTTCAGGCAGTATTAAAGGCCGCCGCTCCTCTTACTTGTTGGCCATCACCACCGAGAGATCCAAGTCCTGTGACGAGGGTCTCAACACCTTCAGGGAAGAGGGACGCGTCTTCTCGTAAGAACTTTTAAGATGGGTCTATATAGTCCCAGAAATGAGGTTGTTTTGTACGAGTAGCCTATACAGTATGCACCCCAGAACTTCAATGACAAACATCATTTAAAGGGGCCTTTAACAAGTTATTTATTGTCATGTGCACAACAATTACAGAGAAGCAGTCGATGAAAATCTTAGATCTCAGGCTCCTTCCAACAATGCTCATTAAATATGAATAAAAAGAGTTTTTTTAATTTTTTTTTATTGGTGATAACTTGTGTGCTCTCTGTTCCACAGCAAACTACCAAAAAGGGTCAAGAGCTTTTTCACTGATGGGGTGAGTGTTCAACACAGTGTGTGTTTTCTTTATATTTCTATTTTATTCATTTTCAGCCCATAATAACCCCTAAATTGTGTTTTAGTCTCTGGAGAGCCTGCGAGTCCAGGAGGAGGCCCGGTCCAAACGCCACTCCACCTCCGAACTGGGAACCATCACCTTTAGTGATGTTCGCAAGGAGGGCTGGCTGCACTACAAACAGATCCTCACAGAGAAGGGAAAGGTATGACACACAGTCCCTTCCTTAAAGCCCGCCCCAAGAACCCATTTTCATTCACATATCTTGAGGTCAGAGGTCAAGGGACCCCTTTGAAAATGACCATGACAGTTTTTCCTCTTCAAAATTTAGCGCAAGTTGGAGCGTTAATTATCTTCCTTTGTGATAGGCTTTTATGACATGGTTGGTATCAATGGATTCATCAGGTTTTCTAGTTTAATATGATACCAGTATCTTCACTTTAGCTTTAAAAATGAACCCGCTACAACCTAAAAATCACAAGTGGTGTTAATGCGTTAAAGAAATTAGTGGTGAGTTAATATCGCGATACTCATGTGTATCGATATTTTCTTACACCTGCTGGATGTGGAGAAATCCAGAGTTAACAGGCTAGTTATGGTTGCTAAGCTAAGCTCGTGTTCTTGTTTCTATATTTCTTACCCATTGTAGAAAGTAGGAGGCGGCATGCGGCCATGGAAGCGCGTCTTCTCCGTGCTCCGTTCCCACTCGCTCTTCCTCTACAAGGACAAGCGAGAGGCCGTCCTTCACGGGGCGGGGGCGGGGCCCGGCCAGGACGAGCACCCTCCCATCAGCATCCGCGGCTGCCTCGTCGACATCGCCTACAGCGAGACCAAGCGCAAGCACACCCTGAGGCTGACCACGCAGGACTTCTGCGAGTACCTGCTGCAGGCCGAGGACCGGGACGACATGCTGGCCTGGATCAGGGTCATCAGGGAGAACAGCAAGACCGACAACGAGGTTAGATCCTCACACACCAAACTAATCTGATGGAATATATAAAAACACACACATACTGAGCTCATCTGTAACCTCCGTTTGCTCCTCAGGAGATTGGTTTCTCAAGACAAGCTCTCATCAACAAGAAGCTGAACGACTACAGAAAACACAGGTCAGCACGCTGGATTATATTTAGCAGAAAGCCTTTGCTTGATCTCTTCTGTCCCTTATCCTTTGTGTAATTAGGAGTCAGTGCAGCTCTGGGCTGTGAGCCTGTCACAGACAATCACAGACAAAAACCAAGAATAAAAAGGACATTCATCTTTTTTTACATAATACCGAGGTCATCTTGAGGATTCTACAAACACTTGAAATAACTGAAATCTTTATAAATCTCATCTTTTAATCACAACTGATTTTATTTTATTTGTATTATTATTTTTATTGTATTCTCAACTGTTTTTATCTCTGTGACTTGGTGCAGTCTGACAGGTAGTAAGCTAGACTCCTCTCCCAGAGCCCTTCGTATGATGCCTCCCTTCCTCCTGGCGAAGACTGACAACACCTCGGTGAACCGGGCCTCCAGAACCGGTGGGTACTGTCTGTGTTTACCAGTATACAACAGAATGAGAACAGCTCTAAGGATGACACACATCACTCTGGTTCAAGACTGAAACATCTCAACAACTATTTAGAGTCCATGAAACTTTAGACAGACTTTCATGATCCACAGAGGATGAAGTCTACGGACTTTGGTGATCTTCTTCAATTTCCTCTAGCGCCACCATGAGGTCAAGATGTGTCCAATACTTTGTTTTATGACCAAATACCTGCAAAACTAATGTCATTACAAACCAGCTGTACTTTGTGTTTGTGTTAAGATAAGATAAGATAAGATAGAACTTTATTAATCCCAAAGGAAATTCTTGTGCCAGAGATTACTTTCTGAAAAACTGAAACTAAACTAAAACTAGCAAACACACTCTGAAAACTAACTAAAACTAAACTAAAAAACTAATAAAAAATTCAAAACCATTACAACTTTGGTCCATACAAGGTTATTTTCCCATGTGGATATAAATATGTGAACGTGTGTGTGTGCACACAGATGACAACAAGGCGCTGTGGGGCATCAACATCATGAAGAAGGCCAAGAAGACGGGCAGTCCGAAGGCTTTCGGCGTGCGACTGGAGGACTGTCAGCCTGCTGTCAACCATAAAGTGAGTAAAGTACAGTACAGAAGGCCTTCTGGGGTTCAGGATGAGAAATGAACAACTACACCAACAACAACATGATTCACAGCATAACCCTCACCCATCGCAGATGCAAAAAGGATAAAGGACAAAAAACAAAGTTAAATTATTATTGATTTTTTAATGAAGAAAAAATAAAATAAAATAAATAATAAAAAGTAAAGTAATAATAATTATAAGATACATCCCAAAACTACATATAAAATAGGCTGATAAACTTTATCATGTACAAATGTCTAATTTAACTGTTAAAATAATAAATCAAACATTATGATGTCATACAATTTAGCTAATGGAGAGAAATACATCTCATAAGTCCATTAATCTGCCCAAATACACTACATCCAAATAAAATTAAAACATATACGACAAAAAAATACAAGTGGTCTTAATCATACGGAAGCACTGTTTTCTACAAACTAGATCAATTCTGTGCTTACATTGGTTCCATTATTTGTTTGCGGCCATTCACTAGTAACAAACGTCTTTGTTAAGCAACTTTGCAAGATTTTTTGCATTTTTTTCCCAAAGTGAATGTAAAGTACAGCATTTTATATTTAAAAAAATTACAGAAAAGAAGCGTTTGAGAAACGCTGCTATTGGACATTTTCAAACTCAATCAAGAAACAAGTTATAACTAAATATATCACTGAAATACGAGACCAATTCAAGGTTCTGTAAATCAAACATTGCTGCAGCAGTTTGTCATTCTTTGGTACTTTTTATCATTTCCTTTTTTCTCAATTCATTTTAGCTGAACGTCACATTTCCCCTGAGTTGATTGGAGGTTATTCATATCAGCTGTTGTTCAGGGTGTGTGTGGGGTGGGGGGGAGGACTGATGGCTCCAAATTAAGAACTGAGAGCAGCTTGGTGCGTTTCCCCTGTTGGCCAATCAGGGTGTGACGACGCCCCGTCTTCAGGGCTTAAGAGAGGTGGTGGAGTCGAACCTCCAGAGCTTTCTGGTTCTTCCTTTATTTAATGCAGAGCTCATTAGAGCAGATTCAGACAGAACTTCTGGTCTTTAGGTCATTTTAAAGCGTCTTTGCTCTCCTGGAGTGAATATTAAAGAACACCTTTCCCCTTTGGTGTTATTCCTGCTGCCTCAGGCACACCAGGCTTATGTTGTTTATTGGTTTATTTTCATTGAAACCCTCATACACATTTCCTTATTATCAAAGAGACATTCATTGTGAAGGCTCTTTGTTTCTCCAAGTAAATATTAGTGTATTATGTGGTTGGGAACTGGTTCCTGATCAGCTGAAGTCTGGGGAATCGGTACCGCCACATTGCCATAACGCTGTCAATAAACAGGACTGTAACTTACTAACTTATTTTGATTTTAAATGATAAATATCTTTGAAGATTTGTAACTTGTAATGTTTGAACTTAACCTGTGATGTGATAGATTAGTGCTCGTGCAACAATGACTTGATATTTTCAGTGTTTTAGTCTTCCAGAGGAGTGTTCTGCCTCCCATGATTGGTCCAGCTGTGTGACCTGATTGACTTCCAATCAAGCAGATCACAATCACCTGAGTGGTGATGTATCTGTGTCCACATATTGCCCATATGTTATAGTAGAAACCCAAAATACTGTACAAGTATGAACCTGAAAATGAGCGTGATATGTCCCCTTTAAAATGTTAGAATGCAGTGGGGAGAATCATCATCTCCCTGCTTTAATCATCCGATTCGTTTGACTTGTATCCGGTTGGATCAGTTAAAGTAGAATTTACAACGACACAGAGCGACGTGAATATATGAGAAATTATAACAGCAGCAATTAATCAAAGTAACTGTATTGATCTAAACATTTTGGTAGAATGATGGGGGAGTTGAAGTATTTTACTACTTAATCTTTGCCTCTCTTTCTCATTTTCTTTCCTTCCAAACACCACCCCTTCTGTTGCTTCATCCCTCCATCTCTCCTCAGTTTGTCCCTCTGATTGTGGAGATGTGCTGCGGTGTGGTGGAGGAGACGGGTTTGGACTACACCGGTATCTACCGGGTGCCGGGGAACAACGCCATGGTGTCCAACCTGCAGGAGCATCTCAACAAGGGCCTGGACATCAACACTGCTGAGGAGGTGTGCAGGATACATCACGCAGGATTTTAAGAATCATTTAGTTAGACTAGATGTGTTATTGTTTTAATGCTGCACTAGAAATACTAACCCCCCCCCCACCCTTTGTGTCTCCACAGAGATGGCAGGACCTGAATGTAATCAGCAGCCTGCTCAAATCGTTCTTCCGAAAGCTGCCCGAGCCGCTGTTTACTGACGGTGCGTCCGGTCGTCTGTTTATTGTGAAGTGTAGCATGAATCATAATGAATGTGTGTAACGTAGAATATAAAAGCAGATCTGCCTCTGGATTATTTTCCCAGTTTGGATACAAATAATTCAATTTTCAGAAATGTTTCTGCCTGTCGTTTGCAGTTGGAAATGATATGATACCTTATGCTGAAATATTTAACTTTTTCGCTTGACAATTGAATGGAAACGAGGCTGTTGTATGTTAGTCAAACTTCTTCTCTGTCTACAGACAAATACAACGATTTCATTGATGCCAACCGGATAGAAGACGCAGAGGACAGACTGAAGACCATGAAGAAACTGGTATGTGTCAGAGGGGGAAGCAGAATATGAAGCAATGTTTCTCATAGATTCTCTCGACTTCACTTTAAAATCTAATCGACCTTTGTTTCTTCTTCTTCACGACATGCATCCATCCTTCTTCATCCAGCTCCACGACCTCCCAGATTACTATTATCACACCCTTAAGTTCCTGGTGGGTCACCTCAAGAAGGTGGCCGATCACTGTGAAAAGAATAAGGTAACCGAACCGCCTCGAGTTAGCAGTTCATTCATGGAGCCAGACGTGATCATAACTTTGATCTAATTTCCAGATGGAGGCGAGGAACCTGGCTCTGGTGTTCGGTCCCACTCTGGTGAGGACGTCGGAGGACAACATGACCGACATGGTCACCCACATGCCCGACCGCTACAAGATAGTGGAGACGCTGATCCTGCACGTAAGAACCAACGGTTGCTTCCTCCAATGCGAGAAATACGGCACCTTTCTTTACTAGTTATTGTGTTAACATCAGTGTGTTGTGTTACTTCAACAGCACGACTGGTTCTTCATTAACGGAGGGCTGGATAAGGAAGAGAAGGTACGTCCACCACAGCTGTGTTAGTGCAAAGAGCAGAGCACGTCGTGGATGCAGGGATTGTTTGTCCTCATTTGTACTTTGCACTTTCATTTTGGGTTTGATGGTGTATTTCTGGATGTGCATGTGTGTGTGTGTGTGTGTGTGTGTGTGTGCGTGTGTGTGTGTGTGTGTGTGTGTGTGTGTGTGTGTGTGTGTGTGTGTGTGTGTGTGTGTGTGTAGGCCCCAGAGGATAAGCGGGACATGCAGCCTGTGCCCAACATTGACCATCTGCTGTCCAACATCGGCAGGGCGGGCATGCCAGGAGAGGCATCAGGTGAGGACGTGTCATAATCTAATATGTGACTCAGTCATAGAGAAACGTGTTCACTATGAGTGGATACAGTTTATCTGTCTGATTAGTTAGTTTGTCCATAATTATGAAGAGGGTGCAACAAAGTTTTGTCTTGGCAAAAAGAAAAAACTGGGCACATTTGTCCCTTTATTTATTTATTGGAAATCATCAAGAGTCACAAAATATTTTCATTGTTTTCTGCAACATTTTGGTAAAAGTAAATATAGAAATAGTATCAGAATTTTTTATTAAGAATAATAAATAACATGAATCACAACGATACCGGTAAATTCATCCAACATTCAAACATCATAACCGTCTTAAATATTTTAAATACCGCTACCAAATGAGAAGCTCCAGCCTAAATATAAAAAAATAAAATATATATTTACATCTACTTCTCTCTTTTTATTATTATATGATATATAAGATAAGATATTCCTTTATTAGACCCACAATGGGGAAATTTGCAGTGTATAGCAGCAAAGGAGATAGTGCAGAAACAAGAAGCATCAGTAAAAACAAAAATCAAGATACAACACAGTAAAAAAAAAAAAAAGCAAAACAAAATATTAACAATTTAAATAGAAGGAAATATAAAAATAGGAACAATATAAACAGTATTTACAATAAACAGACTATTAACATAATTGCACAAGTGGAAATATGATATTGCATATGATTGTGAACTCTGCCTACATGCAGCTAATTTTCTAATTAGTGGAGGTTATTTGAGAGGATCTGAGTCTCAGATCTGTTTGACTCTGATGAAGACGCACTTAGTCTTTAATAAAGTTGATTACCTTAAATCTGTGTGCTCCAGTGTGCTTTGGACCTGGTCTCTGATTATTCCTCGTGAAACGGTTGAAGCGTGTGAAACCTCCCTCCTTCAGCTCAGTGTCTTTCCTCCCCAGTAGATCTCTGTACTTCTCCAGCTGTTATTTCTCTGCCTGTGTTTACTCATGATGTTTCCTACTTTTTCTTAATTCTCTCCTTCTCTTTTCGGACCTTTCTGCGGTCTCTTTCTCTCTAGCTGAGACAGTGGATCAGCCTCTTCGGTAGGACCAGGTCTTCCTCCTTGTGTGTTTGTGTTTTGGTGTTTCTGTTGCACTTGGATTCATTTCCTTTCAGTCAGTCTTGATTTTCCCACCAATGTACCATCATTCCTCTAGTCTCGCTGATAGGGCTGTAAAAGTTTGTTTATTCGTGGCGAACAATCACGGTACAAAGGGGTCACGGTCTGGTGCACGCAGAATACACGGCATGTAGGTTGATGCACTTAACTACGTCAGAACTCATTCGGTGAAGGAGTTTCCATTTCCCATTTGGTGCATCAACTCTTTTTTGAGTGAGCGTGAACTTTTTTGTGAAAGTTTTATCGAGTTTTGTCATTTTCATACAGCTTCTCCAATGTGATACTTCAAAACGCGTGAATAAAAACATGACTATTGACCCTTGCGCTACAGTCTGTTCAGTATAAAGGAGAAGAAACGTATGTTTATGCATTTGGTTTTTCTTCTGCTGTACCGAACTTGCAACAAACCGTGACTCCTAAACCCGGGTATGAACCGAACCGTGACCTCTGTGTACCGTTACACCCCTACCTGCAGACGTTAAAGGTGAACTCTAGCTATTTAAAGTAAAAAGCAGAGAAAGCTGCAGCTTGATTTGAAGACGAATCCTCCGATAATGGCTAGAGTTCTCCTGACAGATGGCAGTCCTGGTAGTGTGTGCTGTGATTAGGCAGATATCACACCTTTGCACCACTCCTAACACCACTACCACCTCTTGTCCAGTGATGACGTTGTTCTGATCCACATCTTTCCTTTTCTAATAGATTCCACCACCAGCGATTCACTTAAGTCAAAGGTAAGAAAGAAATGTCTTACTTGTACTTTTAATTCTGGGAGTAGGATCATGGGTTCTGGAGTGACCGTTGACATTTGAACCTTTCAGTTTTCTTCGCTCTCCAAGAAGGACCTGAACGCCAGGGACTTCCTGCCCATGTCCATCATCTCTGCTGTGACCCGCAAACGTAAAAAATGCCTCAGCACCCACCTGCAGGACGACAGCAGCGCCGACGAGGAGGAGGAGCACGAGCCGGTCAAAACCAGTAACTACGGGGGAGGAGCAGGGGGAGGGGAGGAGGAAGAGGATGGAGGGGAGGAAGAGGCCGTTAAGGGAGTTCCTAAAAAAGAAAAAAGGGAAACTGGGGTGAAAGCTAGAGAGACCACTGAGGGACAAGATTCACTGGCTGGAGAGGAAGAGGCTGAAAAGGATGAGGGGAACGGTGCGAAACATTTAGAAAAGGAGAGCAGGCGGAGGAAGACCTTACCGGGAACTACACCGCAACCTCGTCCAAACAGTTTCCACTGCTCACACCATCAGATCCATGCCACATACCCAAGACCCCCAACGGTGTCTAACCCTTCCCATCTGAGGCCTCACAATCTGTCCAGAGGCCCCCCCACAGTCCCTTTCTGGATCCGCCCCACCAGGCCTCCCACCCTCTACCAGGCCTCCAGCTTTTACGGGACCCAGCAGCCCGACTGGAACCAGTCAGTCCGCTACAGGAAGACGAGAGGTGGGAGGACGAGGGCCGTGTCCATGAATCTGGACCTCGAGCTCGGCAGGAGCGAGGACCGAGTCCGAGGATGGAGAGCGGAGAGGGTGGAGGTGATCAGAGTCATTGAGGGAACTCCAGGATGTGTTGGGGTTCCTCAGGGATCAGTTGTAGGTCCTGGGTCAATTCAGCAAATAGATCCCCTCCCTCGTCTCGCCCAGGAGTCTCCCCCTCTCCCCTCCTCTTCCTCGGGATGGATAGATCAGACCTCCCCAGGATCTCACCCGGTTGTCCTGAGGAGATCGGCCCTGGACCCCCGGGACAAGACGAGAGCCTGGCGTCGTCACACGGTGGTAGTTTAACCTCGCTGCTTTCATCTACTAACGCAAGTACTTACTCACAAACACTACATCACCTGTCGCTGCTTCTAAAGCCGAGCGTCCGTCGTCTGAAGACTCTTCCCCCTTGGCTTTTTTATTGGCACTGAAGTTGGAGACGTGATCCCGTGGTTGAGGAGTTCTTTGACATTGTGTGCAGCTGCAGAGTTTCATTCCAAAATGAGAGAAAATCCATTTGAAAAAATGCGAAACTCACTCTGAAATTAACAAATTCTACTATTCAACTGCTTTTGAAGCTGTTCATCTTTAATCCTTTTACTCACAATATACCTGTAGATGTAACTATCCACGTCATTATATATATGTTGAAAAGAACATTCGGGTTGAACGCGGCAAATTGAGATCCTGGTACTACCGGGAAATTCTCACCAAAATCTATGTTCACCTCCGTCTCTGATTCAACAACATCCGTGACGACAGGAGGAGAATCTCAACTTCGCGACACAGCGGCAGGCGAATTTCATGCATGAATTTCGCACGTTCGCGTCGCATCATTCATTCAATTCACGTCTATTCGCCTCTTTGCATTAACTTTGTATGTAATCGCGCCGCGCTAAAAGTTCGCTCCGCTCTTGGTGTGAACGCACCATTATTCAGTCACGATAGATCTCTGAGCGGGGTAGCTCGCTAATTGACAGATAGCTTTGTCGCTAACGGGACAAAATGTTCACACAGTAGGCTACGTGGAGCATTTTACTCCTGCAGAAGTAAAGTAAAGTAGTAATAAACTACAGTAGCTTTTCTCCAGCTCTCCATCCCCTCAGAGGTCGGCACTGTTAAGACAGTTTGCTATCGGAGTGCAAAATCTGTAAGTCCGTAAATCCGTAACGCAGACCTCAATATCAAAAAAGAGATGTACGGAGAAGTAAAAGGCTTTGAACGCAGAAGGTCATCACAACTACATGTCCAAGAACAATGCTCCTGTTCCTTAAACCAGTGGTTCCCGAACTTCTTCACGTCAACTAGACCACAGACCCCATTTGATAAGATTTTTGCTTTAAGATGTTTTGTTACAGAAAATGCATGAAGCCCATGACTAAAACAGTCCTACAGTCTGTCACTGCGTTAGTTATGGATGGTATTATAGTGTCTCCTGTGGGTTGAAAACCACTGCCTTAAACCACCAAGACAACATGCTGAAATAGCTGCATGTGAGGAAGTTTATGTTATATCGATATATTCCCAGGAAGTAATCCTTCTAAAATGACAAGAAAACCTTCCACCCTAATGAACAACCGTTAACCATGTGATTATAGCATCTTTCAAACCATTCTGATGAAGTTGTTTGTAGACAATAGAGAGCTGCAGGGATGACGTATTTTACGTTTTGTTCAGCAAGATAATCTCCACAAACGAACACCACTTTTATGATTTTTGAAGTGTGTAAAAAGTTAACGCTAGGCTATAAACGAACGGTCGCATGAGCGGGAGTATAAACACAACGAGGCTGTAAAGGAGGACGAGTCGGCGTGATGACGTTTAGTCGTCTCATTTAGCCGCTTGTTAGCAACCAACTTTTATAAGACACATAAAGGCTTCAAAATTCATGAGTGGGATATTTTCTGATGCATTTTACATCGTAGAACAAAACGCTAAAATCTCTTCAGCTTGTGTTAACCACAGACCTTATTTCATGGCCTCTAACTAAAAACCCATCGACTTCCAGACGAGGGAACAGGAAGTGCTAAAATGCGAACTCATTTCCAGGTTTCCTGCACGTACAGTGCTGTTCCTGATACAACCACTAGGTGGTGCCAAAGTAAGGAGTTTTCACATCCTACACATACTGTAGGGCCTTTAACATTTATTTCTAAAATAGTGTTTTGGAATGAAACCCTTCAATTGTGAATTTAAAATAGGAGTAAAAAAAAAACGAGAGAAAGCCATATGAGACGTTTGAAATTCAACTCCAGAGCCCAGCGGCTGCTGCTGCTGCTGCTGCTGCTGCTGCTGCTACAGCTTCAGCTAACCCTCACCAGCAAACACTTCAGCAGCGTTTGTGTTTCTTTGCAAACCGACCGTGCTGTACATGCTGGTGTCTTTGACAATATCACATATACACGCTTACCTGCCGGAGTACAGCACAATTCAGAGGATTCAGTTTACTTCTAAAGCCCTTTACAAGCTCTTCCAAAGCCTCCCGTGGATCTCCAGGGACCTCCAGTGATCCGTGGGAGCAGAACTACTCCCTCTCTCTAATCTCTCTGGATGATGATGGGACTTTATGGGGCATTATGCCAAAGCTTCCATGGACTAAAAAAAAAAGGGGTGCATGGGGGTCAGTGACATATAAAAATATGCAAAAAGTGTTCAACACTGCCTATTGTGCTTCCCTGTGTGTGTCCGGTATGTTAAGGGAGGAGGGTTAGAGCTCTGAGGATTCATCAAAAAGTGTTTAAGGCAGCTATGCAAAGTCATGCCAAAATTATTATTTTCTATTTGGTTATTTGTACAATATTAGCAGTACGGAGCCAAGAGAGAAACTAAGAGAAGGCTCCGGTTCATCCATTATATCAGTGTTACTAAGAGTGTTGTCATGGCAGCAGTTGGAAGTGAGTGAATAACCTCCTTAAATCCAAAAACCACAGTCTTACCTGAGTGATATTTTTGCATTTTCAGTATTTTTGCTCCCGTTAAGTCTGAAAAAAAATGAAAAAAAAACAAATGGAGCTGAACCAAAAGTGTACTGCCAACCGCTGTCCTCCACCCAGACTCCATGTTTGTCTTACTCATATCTAGACTCAGTCTGTCCTCTCTATCTGTGCCCTTGTGCATGTACTTTATGTACGTGGGTGACCGTGCGTGGACCAATTTTGTAACAGTTGTACAAAGCCTTGTTAAGTTAACCTGTGTATATAATTATTATACATAATATATTAAATTATTTGTTTTGGAAGAGGGCTTGTCATTGTTTTTTTTTATTCAAATATGTTAGTTACCTCCAAGCTGGATGTAAAAACAGACAGGTACCTCTAGTTACTGCTCCTTATGAGTTCCCCAGCTGTATGGAAGAGCAATACTAAAATGTTGGAGAACCACTTTAAAATAAGAACGTGTCCACCGACACAGTCTCACGACAGTTCGTAAAAAAGTTGTGAAATTTAATCTATTTAATTCGTGTACATAGACACAAATTTCCCCTTTTTTTTTCGTGACGCTCAGCACGACTTTCAACAATGTATGTTTTGTACTTTTTTCAATGAATGTCCAGTAAAATGTGATGCATGTGTCAATTTCTGCCCTAGTCTTTTCAAAATAAAACTACTCAGTTACGTTTAGGAAAAGATCGACTTGGTTAGGCTTAGGCAATAAAACTACTTAGTTAGCTTCAGGAAAAGATCGCGGTTTGAGTTTAAATAACACTGGAAGTGGCGTAACTTAAGTACGGAAGTTACGTGACAAATAAATCAACTTTGACTCACATTACATGGATCACATTTGAAATGATTTCGCTGATCATCATGAAAAAAAATGTGAAATTCATTTCTGTGTACACGAATCAATACATTAAATTTCGTGACTATTTTTATCCAATTCTGCGTGCATTTAATAAATATCATGCCTAAATGTGGAAAGGCAGCAAGAGATGTGTTATATTATTCAGCAGGACTGAAACATTAAAAACTCACTTCATCATTTCAACCCTTGTATAATATTTCTATATATCCTGTATTTTTTATGCAGTATAAGATTAGATTTATGATGCCAAAATATTCTGCCTACTGCAGGTTTAAGTATCTTATATTTATGTTATTAGTCTTGTATATGTGACTTATTCACATTTGCATTAAATTCATAATTTCATATAGTAACATATGTTCTTAACACTTGACACAGTGCAACCATCTATTCAATATAAATCTTTAATTTGAGCTCATGCATTAATATTATACATGATTGTTCATTACAGGGCAGTCTCTCCATCATTTGGTGACAATAGTTTCAATCACATCATCACGTCATTTCAGTGTACTTCATCATCCGATTACTCTCCAGAGGTAACAAAACAATCGATGATTTTATATTATTGGATCTACAAAATTACACATATATAAGCTTCACTGTGATCAGAAGGTGTATTCCATGTAATTAAAGTAAAGTTAGCAGTCTAAGAGATGGAGCACCAGAGCACTGAAAAGACTTAGAAGACAAAAAGAGACGATGACAAACATCTGAGGTCAAGAATCATGACGAGTGTAGCCGCGGAGTCATTTCAGCCAATCCAGAGCAGTTCCTCAGAGAGGCGGTGACGTTATTACAGCTACATCTCTACACTGACTTCTTCTTCTTCCATTTCAAAGAGGGTACTTTGTGCTCTGATAATATTCTGCATTTTACAAAAGACAGTGATCTTATGGCAGCAAAAGTAAATACGGTGAATGTGCATCATGTCTCAGTGAATTTGAGTAATATAATAATTGAGGTTTAATCAGTATCTCAGGCTCATGATCAGTAGAAGCATTTATCCAGGTTTGGTAAAGACAATAACATGTTCTGCTTCCTGCTGCCCAACACCAGCCAGCTGGAATAATTTAAATAAAGATGTAGGTGCTGTAGTGGATCCTGAGGTGTACAACACAACCAGGCACATCTCTCTCTCCAAGCAGAGTCCACCAACGTCTCTCCCTCCGTTCAGAGCTCAGAGAGAGGGAGGGAGGGAGGATTCAATCCTTCTCTGCTGCTACAAACTAAACTTCCTGCACCGATGGTGTTAACTAAAGGTGAGTGGGTATTTGAATGTCTTCTCTTCGTCGGCTCATGAAGATATGCGGCTTCTCTTCTGGGCTTTCCTCAGCAGGTAGACCAGACCCTGAGCAACGAACGGCCACAGCAGGAAGAGGAGGACGGTCTGACCGGACACGTCAAAAAGCCACCACCGGTCCTCCTGAGAGACGGATCAAACGGGAGATGTTACTGGAGCTGAACGTTACACATCTGACAGTTGGCTTTCACTACATCAGTGGCTAATGCGGCCATAAATGGCGATTACAAGATAGCTCACATACATGTAACTTCTTTTCAGAATGAGGTGAGATGCTGCGTCTCTCTTACCTGCTGTTTTGAGGCGGCGGCTGCACACTGTAGACACGGTCTCCACTCTGAACTCTGAGCCTGAAACACACAAACAGACAGCAGTGAGCTTCAGAGCACTAAATGTTGGTGAGGAAAAACTGTCATGGCCATTTTCAAAGGGGTCCCTTGACCTCTGACCTCAAGATATGTGAATGTAAATGGGTTCTATGGGTACCCACGAGTCTCCCCTTTACAGACATATACGTCTCGGATGCAGGGACACAAAATGGAGCGGTTTTATGATGTTGGAGACGACCCTGCACCGGTAAAAGCTCCAAAGCGTGTGGTGAGTGATGGGTGAGGGGAAGCTCAATATGTATGTGGGTCATTACAGCTCACAGTGGCAGAAGTTAACACATATGTATGGCCCAGTTTCTCTTTTATTTGGGAAGGTTGTCCTCAGAAACAATCAGAAGTGGGCCTCAAATTACAAAAAGGTTGAGAACTCCTCCACTAGAGCACCAAATGTGGATTAATCTACTACAAACTACACTGACCAGCTGTTTTAAAAAAAAATAAACTATATATTTGTGAGGTCTTTTTCAACATTTATCGGAGCTGAGCGCCTCAGACAGTAACTGGACTATAATATTGTTGGTTTAAATCTTTCTATGGGACTTGCGGACAAAGAAAAACTATAGAATAACCCTAACCTCCCTTTGCTGTCAACAAAGACCTACTGTCATATATTGTTGCTTACCTGTGTGGCAGCGAGCTGCTCCACCACCTCCAGCCGGTCCATCACACTCCTCATGTCCTCTCTGAGCCTCCGTAGAGCCAGGATGATCTGCTGCTGGAGCTGTGCGTCGTGCAGCCTCTCAGCTCCGCCCTCCGAACCGTCCGCTCCTCCTCGTCCGGCCCCTCCACCGCCGCCGCCGGGGCCCCCCCACCTCGGACTGCCTTGAGGAACACCACCTACAGTACAGGACACACCACGACAGGTGATTAGATCCCTCAGATAGCAGACTAACAGTAACAGTCACAGTACCAACAGTGTGGAGCCCCAATATTATATAATATATTCAATATTAAATAAATGAAAGAGTTACTATAAAATAAATAATATGAATAAATTGTATAATATATGATAAATATAATATACATATAAATACATAAAAAAATTATAATTAGTTAAATAATAAAATTATTCAAACTCACCTCATTATTATAATTAATTAATTATTAATATTAATAATTTGCATATCAATATATTTTTTAGAAATGTTATTTTTGTCATGAGACCGTGAATATTACGCGCCGAGAAAGCAACGAAAAAAATGTTCCGGAGCGAGGTCGACTTTCTGAGCTTTCGCACCGCGAATAAAGGCATCAACCAATCACGTTGTGCAGAACAGGTCGAGTTGCGCCCATATTTATGAAACAACAACACGGAGGATCTGTAGTCCGAACCAAGACGGAAAAACTTTATCACTCCTTTCAACCTTGACAAAGACAGCGCAGACCAGATCCACTCCTTCCGTCCTTTCCCTTTCACAATTAAAAAGGCAGCACTTTCACAATAAAAGCCCTAGACATATAATATTTGCTTACGTTCTCTCCAGTTGTTGTGGGAACCGTCCCGCCCGGTGTCTCGGCTCCTCCTGTTGGGACCCTGACCCTTTCCGTCCTCCGCCCCCTCTCCACCTTGACCTGCTCCCACCTGGCGGACTTGGCTCTGAACGGGAGACGACTCCAGGGACGCGTGGCCGTTGTGGAAACCGTTGGTCTTCACAACTGGAATCTGTGGACGAAAAAGTCTTATTATCATCAAGTCTTATCTGCATATAGTGAAGGTTCCACCAGAGTAGCTACAGTAGCTGTACGGAGTCTGATATTCTGTACCACCTGTCGGAGGATGTGAGCGAGTCGCACCTTGACGTTGCCGAGTTGCTCCACTGAATCCACAGAGTCACAGAAGATCTCGCTCTCCGAGTCGCTGGTCATCACGAAACCTTCACACGCTCCAGAGTCTGCAGGAGCATTTAGTATATATGAGGGAAAGAAATTCATCCTAGTTTCACAGGTCTTACTGAACAGAATTATGTAACTCAATACAAAATAAAGTCTAATAACGGCCAAATACTGTTCTAAAAACATTCTCTATACCAAACAGTTCAGTTGTCCTTTTATGGTAAAGCTACTAATGTAATTAAAATGTACTATTTTCTACTAAATAAAAAAAACTTTTGATTATTCATTGTTGTTAATATGACACATTTAATGTTATTCCATTATATATATATGCAGAAATAATTTAATAAATATGATTTTTTTTACTGTCTATAAAATGATCTACCAAACAATTTAATTTTTAAATTTTTAAGATAACAAATTTACAATTTTTATGAAATTCAGTTTTTAATATCATATATTTAATGTTATTCCATTATGTATTTGATAAAAAATGATATCCGTATGATTTTTCACCATTTCGGAGAGGTTTTCGTAGTAGCCTATTGTAAATATATCTAGAAGAGATACATGGAAATAATACTAGTACTGGTAATACTACTAACCCCATGGGAACAAATTGCCATATGTTGGTATAATAACCTATTACTGTATAATAACAGTAGATGGTTTGTATGAAGCGTCATCAGAACCGTCTGGTAGAGGCCTACCGTATATTAAACAGAGAGGTGTGAGCGGACCCCAATCGGTACCTACCAATAGGGATGGTGTTGGCGTTGACCTCTATGACCTCAGACAGGCTGAACTTCTGATCTGGATCTGCTCCCTCTAGAAGAGAAGAATCTCCTTCAGGGCCACGCTGCTCCTCATCCTCATCCTTCATCTCCGCCGGCCTGTCTGCAGGCTCGCTGCCTTTAACACCTTTAACACCTACAGTACAGTAAGAGACAGAGACTCTTACATACATCCACATTAAGAGAGTCCAGATGTACCAACATTTACATTCACTCTTGGATGGGTCACTGACCTTCACCGAGTGTGAACAGAGACTCCGGAGGCCGCGGCATGTCATCAATCACCAGGTAGAGAGGCTGGAAGTGGTGGAAGAACGACGCCGTTTTCTCATTCATGGGCATGGTGTCAATGACCTGCACAGTCAGCGGAAACATTTATTGATCACCGAATACTAATTACTAATTAATCTGAGCAGGCAGCATGCGGCTGAGGTTCACTTCATATTCACAATGTTACCCTGAACTGATCTGATCTGAGAGCTAAGAATATATAGACACTTACGTATGTGAATGAAATACATCTCTCATGTACCTCCTGTGCTACTTTCTTCATCTCGTCCACGTACGCTGCCATGGCGCTCTCGCTGCTCATCTCTCCCAGGCGTCTCCAGGCGTCCCTAACACATGAACACAAGAAGTATCAGTCAAAAACACAACATCTGATTAAACTACAGTACTTCTGACTGTGATTTAATTGTAATGAAGAGATCAAGAGGATGCCGAAATAACAATATAATAATGCTGATTTGTAAAAAGTCTGAATTCATGCTTTGTCTGGTCTGTCCGCAGGACGACAATCAAACAGCTTTTAAATTGCTTGTTTTCTGAATGGAGTTCGGATCAGTCTGTGGTTTACACACATACATTTATACACAGAGTTTTGAGTTGAATCGATTCAGTTTAATTCACTCTAAATCAATCAGAATCATTTTAACAGTCATGTTCAGACTGCTCTACAGAAGACACAATCAGATGTTTGTTTAGAAGCAGCGCGCCTCTTAAAGGATTTGTGTGCACCTTCTTAATCTGTTAGAAGTGAACTGAACTGACAGGATACGTTAGTCCAGTTCAAACCCCACATTAGTCTCAGTGCTGGGCCAGGTGTCCAAACAAGACACGGATCTTCTCTCCATCGTTATACTGTGCAAAACAACCTCTGTTGTCTTCAGTGGAACTATAAATTTGCAATATAAAACTTGCTGCTTCTCTTTATGAAAGAACTAAAAAGGTCTTTGGCTTCAAACCTTTAACAAAAACTGTCTACGACACGCTGGGTTGACAAGGTGTGGAGATTACCTGAATTACCTGGGACTTATACCTAAAGACTAACTGACTAACCCACAGAGAACATCACAACTAACTCCATGCAAAAAATGTAGCAAACTTGTGTTGTAATGTCTGCATGCTAAATATTAATATTCCAGAATCCAGCCATATAGAACAACTACCAGACATATGTTTTAAATAGCCGTATAATATCCGCAACACACATACAGTACAGACCATTTGTAGCGACCCACTGGGTCCCAGAAGCCGGGTCGAGACACCGTGCAGGGTCCACACACCGCCTGCTTGTACAGACTGTAGAAACCCAGCATGACCTCATAGGACGGCCGGTAGGAACCTGCAGGATGACACAGATATTTATATATCAGGTCTGCTTGTTTCTCCGTTTACCGGGACAAAACTCTTTTTTTGAAAACAGTCTTACACCAAACTCCATTTAAAAAATTGGCAATTTAGTGTGGCAACAGTACATACTGGAAGGAATGTTTAATAAATCATGAGGAGCCACACTTATTTGATGTGATGTTGCATTCAACGTTCTGCTTGTTTATATGATGAAATATCCAGGAGATAATACATATTTGTTATGGTATTGCATATGCTGGCTGATACATTTGGCTACACTAAACCACCTGGTTTTTAAATGAAGTTTGGTTGTGCACACTCTCTCTCTCTGTGTATAAAGGAGCACAGCATGACTCACAGCTGCACTAACAGGTCAGCTGCCCTGATGCTTCTGAGTTACACAGGTCAACCCCACAATAATAAATACACAGTTTCATGAAGCGTTTCTACAGTCTAGCCAGTAACACACTGTCTGGTGTGTGTGTGAGATGATGGGATGGCTGTTTACCATTTTTGGGGAGGTTATGGATGACATCCACAGCAGCCTGGAACCGTTTCTGGTGATCCACCACGGGCTCCTCCATAGCCAGGACCGGCATGACCTTTTGACCTTTGATCTGAGAGGGAGGGAGGGAGGAACTGGAGCAGAGATACACATAACATTAGATAGATAGACAGACAGACAGACAGACAGACAGACAGACAGACAGACAGATAGTAACTTTATTGATCCCGAGGGAAATTCAAGTTTCCAGCATCACAGTTCCATAGTGCAAACATATTAGTAAAAAGGTCACAGGTAAGTAGTACACATATTAGTAAAAAGGTCACAGGTAAGTAGTACACATGTTAGTAAAAACGTCACAGGTGAGTAGTACACATGTTAGTAAAACGACACAAGTAGTAACAAGACACATGTACGTAATACAGAGTATAAAAACAAAAAATGCAATGTGCAGAAGAACTGTTAAAAATGAATATAGTGCAGGGTAAACAACTGAGATACAGGACTTTTTAAAGAAAAAGTGAATGTAGTGCAGAAAGTGATATAGTGCTGGGTGATAAAAAAAAAAAAAAAGGAGATATAGATATTAAGAAATGTCAGATATGGAATATAATGCAGGATAAGATCTGAGGTAGAGAAGTTGTTTTTTTTGTTATTAAATGTCACATGTAGCCTGCAACACTGAACACTGTGTTTACATCAGGCTGCTTTTATAACATGCATATTATACCCATGATGTTCTGCTGCTCACCTCTGCAGGTAAACACCGTGATACTATATACAGGTTCAGTTTGATGAGACTAAACAAGAATGCAAAGTGCAACATACAGAAGCTAGCTGAGCTAAGCTAACTTAGCTGCAGTAGTTAGCCTGTTAGCTTCTCTCACCTCTCCTGATGTTAACAGCTGATTCAGTCTGTTTGTATCCGACAGAAGTTCACAGAGAAAAGTGCTTCCGGCTGTTTATATGTTTACTTTCTCTGATGGTGAAGTTATAATCAGGAATCAGCCCATAGACCTGCTGAACCTGCTGAACCCGGGCTAGGACCGGATGGGACTCACATCTCCGGACACTCGAGTTTATTCAGACGACTTCCGGGTATCGAATCACGTGACACGGATTTGACCACGCCCACTTGGACATTTAAAGTGACACTCAGCCAAAAATATATTATTATTAAATATAAGATTATTGATTAAAGATGATGATTGATATTATAATAATAAAATTAATAATGATTATAATAATAATAGTAATAACAGTAATAAAATAAACTATTTTTAGGCAAATGATTGATGATTAAAGACGATGATCAATAATAATAGTACAAAAAATAATACAAATATTAAACAAATGATTAATAATGATTTATAATAATAATAATCATAATAATATATTGTAATAATAATAATAATCATAATCACAATCATCCTAATCATAATAATTAGCATCTTCTTTTAAATAGCTATATATTTGTGTTACAGTAATGTGTATGTTAGTATTTTAGTATTATTTTGTTCTTGCTATTTGATTACAATTCCACTTAAAAAAATAAATAAATAAATAAATAAATAAATAAATATATATATATATATATATATATATATATGTATATTGATATTGTTAACATTTTGTGTATGTTGCATTTTATTTTACTTTTGTAGATGTTTATGGTTGTGCTAATTCTAAATACTTTATATACTGTAGGGTACTTTAATATACAGCAATGCATCATCTTCTATATAAGATCATGTTTGCAGCGATGCTGTCCTGTGAGAACCGTGTATCTCTAAAAAAAACAGCAATGTTTTGAGCTTTGTGAAAATGCATTTTCCAGATAATCCAATGTGTTTTATTTTTTAATAGTTTATTTAGCTAAAGAAGCAGGAGGTTTTTCCTTAACCCATAAAGGAACACGTCATCCTCCAGTTTATCAGAAAAATTCAGAATCACAAAATCTGGAGATACATGGTTTTAACATGACAGACAGGGTAAGAAAAAAAATTGTAATCTGCAAATTAACCTAATTTGAGATATCAGACAGATGGAGTAAAAAGTACAATATTTGTCTCTAATAAAGTTGAATATAATGGAAATACTCCAGTAAAGTAGGCTACCAGATCAACTAGAGCCATCAATTCATTAGAGAGCCTCTGCAGTCCACAGCCTGCAGCACACACAGGCCGATTTGTGCATAAATCATTATGAAGGCCATTGCCCCAATTAGAGGATCAACTATTCTGAGTTATGACTCAGGGTATCCCTCAGACTGCGGTCTGGATCACAGAAACATGAGAGATTAGTAGAGCGAGTCAAGAAGAGGGAAGCTATTTGAGCGTCTCTCCTCGGACTATAATCCGTTTAAATTCAGTTTTTCTGTGAAGGCAACAGAGACGCACACGATACAAAACCCGGAAGTGTTGAGAGTGCCTTCAAAACAAAAGCATAACAATTGCTTTATTGTTAATAAGGAGTTGTTTTATTATTATTGACACAACAGAACATAGATTGAATCAAAACTGTGGAAATAAAGAGAAAAAAAAATTGGATTTGCATTTGCATTTTAATTTAGTAATATGATTAATCTTATTAAGCAAAAAAAAAGAAAATAACCCAAAATATTTCAGCTAGATCTAAAAAAGCTCTTAAATTCAGGACCTATGGGGTTCTAGTGCGGGCACTAAATTCAGACTACTATCCATTTTAATTTATAGAGTTTAATTATTACCATTTGAGAGTGGCGGATTAATTCTTATAAGAAGGACCTAGACTTAGTAAATAGTAAACTATGTTGTAAATAATATAAGACTGAAATATTATAAATAAGATATAATCACTGAGAGTGAAGCTCATTCCTTGGAAACAGTAACAACAGCAAGCTCCTTCCGCTGAGGAAGACCATATAAAACAGTTTTAATTACATTTATATATATATATATATATATATATATATACTCATTTTTGGCGAGGAAAAACTGGCATGGCCATTTTCAAAGGGGTCCCTTGACCTCTGACCTCAAGATATGTGAATGAAAATGGATTCTATGGGTACCCACGAGTCTCTCCCATGTCGATAAGAGTATTAAATACTTGACAAATCTCCCTTTAAGGTACATTTTGAACAGATACAAAAATGTGTGATTAATTTGCGATTAACTTTGGACAATCATGTGATTAAATATTTTAATTGATCGATTAATTTTAATATTAAAATATTAAAATATTAAAATTTTAATTTGATATAAAACTGTTTATATCTGTGAAAAGCTAGTAAGTTGACCATGACTGAAGAATATTTTGTCAAGTTATAATAACATTTATAGTGTGCTAATATATATTAGGCTATTATTATTAGACCTACAGGATTCATAATTATTTCATTAATTATTATATTATATTATTATATTATATTATATTTTATTATAATAAGATTGACGCTTTTCTGGAAGAAATGTGTGTGTAGCCTATATAATCTATTGTTGATTAGTGTTTACATCTGACATCCAGGACTTTTATTTTGAAAGTCCCCTCAGGAAGGCTGTGTGTGTTGTGGTTGTTGACTCCTGTCCGCTTCATCCAGCTCTGCTCTGTGTTCATAAATCCAGTCTCGGTGACATCAGCAGGCTGAAGGTTTGTCCTCCTCCAGGATAAAAGCATGAGGTCCAGCCTGCGGAGCTCTGAGGAGGTTCTGCTGTTCTCCTCCATGCTGCTCTTCCTCCTCCTCCTCTAGAGCGCTCATCTCTCTCTGAGGAACAACACACGCAGGATCCGGAGGAAAGGAAAGGGCAGAGGAACAGAGGAAGGAGGGAAACACAGCTCAGCCTCTTGGCGTTATGTTGGGCAACAGAAAGAAAGCTTCCCCGCTGCTGAAGAACGGAGCCGGGACGTCCGAGTCAAAGGCCATCGATCCTCTGAGGAACCTGGGTGAGTGACTGAGATACAGCTGCTGCAATCTGGAGCTGTTCATTGATCAGAGGCTTCTCCCTCTCACATACTGTAGTATACTGATATATACTGTATACTGTAGCTGGAGCTGAGACTATACCATTATCTCCCCCCCCCACTGCTGTGATGATATTATAATGAGCACAGTGGGAAATAAGAAGACTGTTAGCCTAGATTTGAACCCTCATCCCTCAAACTACTGTAAGAAACAACCATCATATCAAAATGTTAACTTAGGCTCAAAATATTCTTAATTATGTAATTAATATCATCTGGAGAAAAAACAAAACAGATAATTATTTATTTTAATTTACATATTGAAATATTAGAATGAAAATATGTGCTTTTTATCGAATACAAATTGCAGCTTTTATCCTTTATTTATTTATTTATTAATTTGCTTTATATATTTGAATACTTGATTCTGATATTCAGTTTTCAGTAATTTCCAACATAATAATGCATTGAAAATAAATGGAAAAAAAATTCCCACCTTTTTTCCAATAACCAACATTTTTTTGATCTAAAGAAACTTTACAGTATAAAGAAACAGGAAAGTTACAGTTAATTTGCATATTGTGTAAAATGAAAATATATAGTTTTCTTTAATACAAATTGCAGCTTTTATCCCAAGTACACACATTAGTACTTAATACTTAATTCTGATTCTGAGTTTAGTAATTTCCAACATTAAAGATTATTAATAATGCATTGAAAATAAATGTAAAAAAATATATTATCAATACAGTTTTCCTACCTTTTCTCCAATAATCAACATGTTTTTGATCTTAAGAAACCTTACAGTATAAAGAAACAGGAAAGTTACAGTTAATTTGCATATTGCGTCAAATGGAAAATATGTACTTTTCTTTAATACACATTGCAGCTTTTATCCCAACAATCCACATTAGTTCTTAATACTTGATTCTGAAATCATTTAGTTGAGTAATTTCCAACATTAATGATGATAATAATGCATTGAAATTAAATGTCGTTTTCCCACCTGTTTTTCCAATAATCAACATTTTTTGGGTCTAAAGAGAAAGAAACATACGAAGCATTTTACTACACTGCCTCATATTCAATGCTGCTTTGTCATAAAGATGAAAAAATGAGGAACTGACCCATCGCTGCTTTAAGGATGTGGAGTTTTATTCGATTCATTAGTTCAAAGTGTTGTTTGTCATGTGGGATAATAAAAGAAGAATCCCTCACAGACAGCTGTAGGTTGCTGCTGTGTATTTGTCCAGACTGATTTTAAACTTCGGTGTCCCACATGGGAAAAAGTAAACATTTACCAGCTGGCTAAGCAAATTTTTTTCCACAACCAGAGGACATATTTATGGTTGCAGGTTTCCAGGTGTTAGCCAGTGCTTCCACTGCTGTCCTCCTCATGCTTGTTGAGGTTAGCAGCAGTTGTGTCATTCCTGTAATCCAAGGCTAAATAGAGCAGAACATACTAACAAAAAAAACATCTGATTTCATTTGTTAAAGGTGCAATGTTTTTTGTTTTTTTAGATTTTATTTGTTTACACATATAAAAAAAGGTACAAGTTAATAATCTCCAGTGCATACCTTAATCAGTTATAAGATGAGAATAAAATATTGGTGGGTGGGTGTGATGGGCCCAACAAACACCGGACTTTCAACCAGGAGAGCCGTGTTCGAGACCGGTGTTTTGTTTTGTAAGTTACGTTAGTGACATGCTTTTTATTGATATTTGTGACGTGTTTTCTGTAGTTGCGTTACGTTGTTTCCATACTTATTTTACTTGGTTTACTTACTTATTTTAAGCCCAACAATGACGTTTTCCCTTAACCTTAACTAAGTGGTTTTCTTGCCTGAACCTAACTGCGAACAGTTGCGTGGCGTGCAAATGACACGCGAAAAGCGCCGTACAAATAACATCCAAAAAGGCTAAATTGCGTACTCACGACGCGGAATTTCCATGTAATATTGTGGTATTTATATGCCTTCCGGTGAGACCGGGTTGATCCTCCCTACCGCCAGTAAACATACACTACAGGCCGACGCCACATGTGAAGTTCATAAGGTAGCAGCGTTATTTTGACCGGCTCTCAGAGTTTCAGTTCGGTTAAATTTTGCATATTCTTGCACTGCTGTTAGTTAGTAGTTGCCTTTTTTTGATAACTGATGACTGTAAATATAGGTTGTATGGACCCAGTAGTAGAGGTGAAACGCTGCCCCCTATTTGTTTGGAGTATGTGGCCAGATATTACACATTGTACCTTTAATGATCAGAGAACTAAAACAAAACACAGGTCAACAATAGGACACGTGTGGTGATGATGACTTCAATCAGTTCAGTCAAACTGAATGCTCAGGGAGAGATTTTGATTTTACATTTTTAGTTAATGTCTCAACTTATCTTGATCTTAAAGTGTCGATTTGCAGTCTGATTGGGACTATTTTCTCCCAAGTTAATTGTTCCCAATGAAAACTGGAGAAAATTCCATTCACCAACTTTTTGTTTTGTGGCTGGTATCAGACCTTTCTCTAGATCTAGGCACGGCTAAATAAATACTACAAGGGGAAAATGAAAAAATACGTTTTTTTTCATAATTTGGGTAAACTGACCCTTTAAGCTGTACTAGAGTTAAGTACTTGGAGTTAAATGTGTTATCTCAGTTGTGAGCCAGCTAACTAACCAGCTGGATAATACTCTTTATCTCTGGTTGAAAAACAGCAGAGAAATGAACCACGTCTACTGTTCTGTTAAGATGGACGATAGCTGTATGTTCAACCAAGTGTTCACAGCTGTGATCTTTTAATATAGCCGTCATATGATACGTCACTTAGCCTAAAAACCCTCCGTAGTTTGGCCTGTCCGCCTGCAGAGACAATACCGACTGCAGCAGCAGCACCACTGAGCCTCTGAATATCAGAGAAAGCCTGATAATACTCGCCAAATATAGACCATCTGTTTACAACATCCAGCTGAGTACATTTAGACAGAGTGACTCACAACTATTGCAACAAAGGCTATCGAGATTGCAATTTCCTATTAATGGATTGGTCAATTAATCAACTTTGCTCACAGTTAAAACCGCCTTGCAGTTTGGAAAACACCCTGGCTGCCTCGTGACTGTTACGGTGCTCTAATCTAGCCGTACTGACGCAGGTGTATCATATCTGTATATCCACTATGGTTCTCGTTCATGCACTAGCCCAGTTCTGGCTGTGATCTGTGAATCAAAGGCTGTTTAAGTCGTGTGATCCGCTGTGAATAGAAGTAAATCCTCAAAATATAAATTACAAACAGCTCCATCCTGGTGATGTGCTGAGCACTTTTCACCATCCTCTGTAATACCTTACAGCTGAGGGTGGTGCAACGGCCATACAGCATTACGGAGGGGGGTGAAAACTGCTCAACACATCCATCCACGGAGGACCTCTACACCAAGCGATGTAGGAAGAAGGCCAACATGGAAGGCATTTGTTCGAGTATTTACTACTGAAAAATAGTGTACTTTTTACTTCACTACATTCTGTATTTGACAGCTACAGTTACTTGTGACTTTGCAGATTAAAATTTCACATGCAAAACATTCTCCTGGCCGGAGGAGGAGGAGGAGCTCTCCATCTCCCGCGAGGAATCATTAATAATAACTAAATAGAAATAGCCAATCTGATGGTCTCGTTTGCTTATGTAGGTCATATAGAGGCATCAGTATCACACTGAGACTGTTTCTTTAACTTTAAGACAATAATTTCAGTAACATGTTGTCAGTAGTTTTCCACTGCTGGCAAAATGGCCAATGTGTATCCAGCTGACTTCAGGTCCAGTTGGATACACATGAGAAATCACATCTACCATAATATTTGAATTTTTGTGTGTGTATTAGTGCAGCACAATGGCTTGTGTGTGTTTTGTGTGTGTGTGTGGCCTTTATCTCAACCCTCCTGAGAGAGTAAATATCACTATAGACATGCAGCATAACTATTTGGCTCCATGCAGCAGCCTGTATCTATCGTCAGTGTTTTGTGGTTGTGGGTAGTACCTGTTTGTTTTGAGGTCAATAATTTTAAGAGGTCAATCTGTTTCTAAGTCACACTTCCTCCTCTCACACACGTACAACAACACCCCCACTGAATTCCTCCCACTGCTGCAATCTTGCTCTCCTCATTTACAGTAGCTCACTGCTGTACACGGGGGAGTGTGTGTGTCTGCATGCTTGCGTGTGTTTTCCCAGTATCAAGACGCCTCTGTGAGAGTAGTGACCCAGCCCTTCCCAAACCACAGTGAGGCTTCTGTTTCAGCTGCTTACTCAGCGTAGGACTCAGCAGTATCTCTGAAGGAGAGCTCAAAGGCAACGGCTCAGCACTTTTTATAGATTCCTTTTTGCAGAGCAAATAGTCCTTTTGCTAGAAAATATAATAACAAATTATAACATACTATTCCCCTGAATACACATGTACACACGCCTTATGATAACAAAGCCACAGGGCCCCCTGACACCCTATTTTAAGCCTCTCCTCAAAGGAAACTTGAGATAAGTTACATTCCAGTAACTACAATTACTGGATGGTCACTGCTTAGTTAAAGTGGGAGCTGCAGTGCACAAAGGAAACCATCCCATAACAATTGTGCAGTCGCAGCTCAGGGCTTTTTGTCTGTTGCCACTTCACAGGAGCAAAATAAACATTTGTAATAAACTATAACATTGATAATTTTTTGGGCAGGTTGAGGGCAGTGGAACAAGCTGTAAACACAACATTGACATGTCATCTTATAAGTTGTTATGGGGTAATGTGTTAGCAAACAGTATTTGCTTTCTAGAGTTAGATGATAAGATTGAACCACTCATGTCTGTGCATTAAAGGTGCTAAATGTGAAATTCAGAGCATTAATATAAGCGGCAAATAACTATTTGCTATGTAAAGATATAGAGGAGTAATGTCTTCCTGAGGAGAGAATGAAGTCACTCTCCCTCTGTGTTGTAATCAGAGCTTCTCTAATCGCCGAAGCTGATAACGCCATCCCGACCCACGTCGTCTGCACAGAAGCGTAACACCTACCCTCCTATTTCCCCGTAGGTAAACATGCTGTTAGCACCATTAGCTGCTAGCACCATTAGCTGCTAGCCGCCACCATGTTGAGATCCGTGTGGAGGCAATCTCTCAATCATAGATATGCTCTGAATTTTGAATTTAGCACCTTTTCGTAGAGCTAGAGCCAGGAGGTGATTCGCCTAATTCAGCATAAAAACTTGAAGGGAAAACAACTAGCATAGCCTCTAAACAACTCTTTGCTTGAGCAAACACAACTCACTGTAAAACCACAACTTGTTGTTTTTACACTTCTGTTTGTGTACGGATTAAACAAACAAGATATAACATGTTAATTAGAGCTTTAGAGTTGCTGTGCCCAAAAAATAAAATACATGCAGCGTTAACATTTTTAATGTTATACGTTTATTATAAATGCCTTTTTTCTTTATGCAAAGCTAAGCTAATCGCATTATGGCTCCAACTCCACTCTTAACAGACAAACATGAGTGTAATATTGATCTTCTTATCTAGGCATTTCCTCAAATATTGAACTATTCCATTAACATAAAGAATATTTATGTGTGCAGCTTTAAGTGTTTAAGACAATGAATCTCCATCTAGTCTTATAATTTGCTCTACATAAAAAAATTTAATAATGTAAGAATATAAGAATATATTCTTATATTATTCATCATCTGACGCATACCGATTCATGGGTCATGCCTGCATTTATCACAAGACCTTTAGCATCATACACTATGCTTCCACTCCTACTGAGCTCCCCTCCGCTGATCCAATCCAAAACAGCCACCGGACCAATAATCCCAGCTCGGACTCATGTGCTGCTTGTGAAGAAATAAGCCCAAAGACCAATCATCATGTGGATGTGGGTTAGCAGATGTTGCACAGTCAGACTGGGAGTATACAAAGGAAGATTTAATGGCAGTTGGATTCATTTTAAACAGACGAGAACGTTGTATCTTCTAATTTCATTGTAGATCTGCAATGACAATGCAACATGTGGATGTTGAGCTATAAAAGATGTCAAGGAGAGGAGCTATCTGGATTACGGCTGCAACTAACACTTATTTTCATTATTTCATTACTGATTAAGTTGTCCAGGAACTGACTATCCTGTTATTTTCACATGCTCACTGTCCATTATTCCCTCATGTAAATATTTGTCCCTGAGTTCAGCACCAAGACCTGAAGCCAGTGAAGCCAGAGATATTTAATAGTAGAGATATGCCTCCACTTCCTCCACTGTCTCTCGCTATAGGAAGAAGTTGTTTGGAAATGGAACATATGCTTGTCCACATACTGTAATAAAAGCAGGGTGGGTAGGTAGTGAAGCTGCTGAACTTAAACATCTGTATCCCCAAATTTTGAACAGATTAAAAAAGTGTGCGATTAACACAAACCATGATCTTTTTTTCTAACCTTAACCAAGTACTTTTGTTGCCTAAACCTAACCAGTCATTTCACAGCATTAACCACGTGGCTTTGTGCTTTTCTGCAAGCGTGATACGAGGCTGATATGAAACGTATTTATGAAACATATTTTTGGTTCAGAAACGTCCACATTCAATGTACCCCGTGGTTTGCAGAAACGTACAATGCCAACATTTTTTCTGGCTACTGAGTTTGATATTGACTGCGACATAGAGCAGAGCGTCATCTGCATAGAAGTGGAATTTGATGCTGAAGCTAAGAATTAAGTTGGTTAATAAGTACTGGATCAATTGTCATGCCTTCAGAGGACATCCTACCTAAGGGTGTGGAGAGATTAGCAGTTATCATTCATAGGCTATACATACAGGAAATCACATAGCTTCACATATTGCTTGCAATTGAACAAATGTGTGTATTACAAAATCTCTTCTGGCTGAAACACAGACGCATTCAGCTGGAAGGGAAGGCACATCTCATTTGCCAAATTTGTGAAAGGTGTGACAGGATATTGCTTTCATAACAGGCCAAAAGCACTTCGCTAATTGGAATTGGAATTTCAATCACCAGACAACCTTCGTCTGTCTCTCACTCCTCATCCTTTCTCGACTTTTTTCCTTCACAATATCAAGTCTGTCTTTACGTCTCATCTCTAGCCACACCCAACTGTTGGTTCAGCAGCAAAATGTCAGAATTACAGAGCACCAATATGAGCCGCTGCGGTCCAACAGATGTATATATATACACTAACTTCTAATTCTAACTATGCTCTACTCTTCTATTTTCTCTTTTCATCCTCCCTTTTCTCTCCTCACCCCCCGCCTTCTCTCAGTGCTACTGAGTTGTCAGGATTCTGGGCATACTTACTGTCATCCTGTACTCAATCAAGTAAAGTTTTCATGACCTCATATCTGTCTTTCTACAACCATCTTTTTGTCTTTCTAGGAGTGCAGGATGATGAAGACGTGAAGCGGATGTTGCAGGGCTCCAGTATGGTAAAGGTAAAGGTATTACTAATCATAAACTACCAGTCGTTGTTAGCTTTTTTAGTGATCAGTCAACGAGATTTAAATGGATTCATTTATCGTACGTAAAGGTCCGCTCGCCTCGCTGGCAGAAGCGACGAACCCTGAAGCTGATGGGAGACGGTGTCACGGTCTGGTGTCAGTCCCACAAAACCTCCAGCTGGGCCAAGGAGCAACAATCCTGTAAGTGTTCTTTTATACAACTCAGAATCAATGTATTGATGCATATAGGAATCTGACTTCGCAGTCATTGCAAAAACATACAACCACAAAATGAGGACGGAGTCTCAGCTTTACAGTAATACCCAATTTATGCAATTCCAAGACTGTTTAGGGACCCCGGTATGAAGAAATATTCAATAGGAGAAAATAACACATTTATACTGCGTTGAAAAAACTGCATGTGATGTGAGGAGACTCGTGGGTACCCATTGAACCCATTTTTATTCACATATCTGGAGGTCAGAGGTCTTTGAAAATGGCCATGCTAGTTTTTCCTCGCCAAAATTTAGGATAACTTTGTCACGTTTTTTAGCCTCCTTTACGACAAGCTAGTATGACATTGGTTCGTACCAATGGATTCATCAGGTTTTCTAGTTTCATATGATATATATTTGGCTTCACTCTAGCTCTAAAACTGAACCTGCTACAGCCTCTGCTATGGGTTAAAGGGATTAGGAAGAAAAAAAAATATTTTCTGTCTTTCTTAATACTTAATTCTGGATACTTTCACCTCTTCAGGCCTCCAAAATTCTTTCAAATAAAACTCTCTAGGATTAAAGGGTATTAGACTTTACTTAATTTTAAAGGGTCACCAGAAAAAAAAAAAAAGGTTGGGAACTACTGAACTAGACCACCCAGTCACAATACAGCAACATTTGATCTAAAATAAATGGGATAAATTACTGGGTGCGGCTGACAAGCTTCCACTTTCTCCAGTTCAGTTAAATCTACTGATTCAGCTAAAAACAAGACGTGAACAAGCACATCTGTATCTTGTGAGTGTGTGTTCCTGATGGAAAATCTATATTCTTATGTCGAAGATAGAAGGGGAAACATATCTGTACTGTGTCTTAAAAGCAAGACATGAGTGACACACACTCAAACCTGCACACCAAACACACACTGTGCCACATCACAAGCAAATCCAGTCTTGTGGCAATGAAAGGCCTCGTACTGCACGTGGGAGGCTAACCTAGTGGTTGAGTCGTATGGTAACCATATAGCACCAGACCACAGGATCCAGGGCAGACTCCCACCACCGTGTAATGTCCTATAATCTCACCGTTTGAACTACGGCAGGATCGGCTGCCCTTTTTAGGCTCAAAATAGTTGAGCTCTGTAATCAGGGCGCCGTGTGTGACCCTCAGATAGAGGAAGAGTGAGAGGAGCTGTGTGAGCAACGTCTACGTCTAGAGCAGTAAGTAGCATTTAAAGTTAACAAAAATAAATACTGTATATCCATGTTTCACCTTACACGCCCAGTCACTGAGCTCTGTCTGCTCGTTACCAATCATCCCTTGGAGATGGTTCTTAACCTCTGGGTGGGGTTAGGTTAGCTGATACCCTTTTCCACCAAAATTAGCGCGTATATGCAGGTTTTTTTAAACCAGATAAAAATAGGGATATACTTCTATCATAATGTTCTAAACCTTTATACATTTTTACAATTTATTTATTTATTTAATTCATGTTTGTTTCTGATTCAAAAACTAGAACAACTTGACACACAGTGCTGAGCTGCATCTCAAATTAATCTCCAGGTTCCCAGCTTTCAGATGATGTACACCACTTCTATGTGACATCTACTGTTGACCTGCTATCTCCCCCTAAAGACCCCCTGTACCCCCCCTAAAAAAAAGACAAAAACGGGTCTATTGTGGGTCTCAGAGGGTTAATAATCTAACAGACTGTCTTGTCAAAGGGTGTAGGTTTGGTTTAAGAAGTAAGGGGAACGCTTCATAGACACTTATATTATATAATATAATATATTTGTGTAGAGATCATAGTGTATATATACTCTCTGAGCATCTTCCTGAGGACCAGCATTTGAATAGTCGAGTAGTTTGTGTAGTTTCCAGTGAGACGACAGGCAAATAGAGATCGGCAAACACCAGCTGACGTTTGGTCAATAGTGATGTTTAATTTGGTTTATTCAAACCCATTAGACAGTGTGATGTGATTGTTAAAGTACACATATGGACGGGATCATATGGAAATGAGCGTCAGGGTGTACTGGATGAACAAACAGGTTGAAAATAACACACCAACTGCTCTGTTTGTGAGGGGAAACCTCGCTTGATTTGTGTCAGTGTGTGTGTGACGGACAGCTCACCTCTCCGCTAAAGTGTCTAAATTTAGTAGGAATTAAAATCAACAGTGCAGCGCTGCCATGAGTGTTATTAGTTGCCAAGCCAGTGTCGGCACTGTCTGCTGGTATTACAGCATTCAGGGTTACCCAGATTACATGAAAACCCAACCAAAACCACCACCCGAAGCCTCGGACCCTGTAACCATGATTTCCTGTTGAAATGCAGCAGAAGAAGTATGTGTGGATACCACACAAAGAAATCCAACTTTAACACAGAAAATACATTATATTGACAAATATTAGAGGTACCAGGTAGATTCCCAGAAAAAACTGGAAAATCTGTGGCTAGATTAGTCCAACAAAATTAAATAAATGAATAGAGGCAATGTATTATCTTTTCTTAGTAGGCTGCTCAGATGTATAGGTGTGCGTTAATACAAATCTGCATTGACCAGTGGGGGTTATATGAGGTACTTATCCATAGTAGGTGTATTACTGACAGTAGATGACGGTCGGCACGCCCCCAGCTTGGAGAGATAGCCAGTAGCACCGGAGCAAAGCAACACAGTGCTGTGGACGTGGACACATTTTAGTCACCTAAAAGAAAGGCTCCCCTAAAAAAATCGACATCTGTTTAAGTGTACGCTATATTCAGAATATTTTTCTGACGGTGAACTGAAATGAATGTACAAAATGTGACTCTGTAAGTGAATGTCACAAACAGAAAGATCAGATATGATTGTGTAATGCATTTATTCAAGCATGGAGATGGACTGTAGTTGTTGAGAGAGCTGTACAATAGACTAAAGGTTCTATTTTCTCTCATTAGTTCTCCTCCAGTGATGTAAGGGTCGGATTATGCTAGACTGGCACATTGCTGCAACGCAATGAGACATCCATTAAGGCGCTGTGCAAGTGCAAATTCCTGGTAGAGGACTTTGTAACATGAACGTCATATTTTCCATTCCTTAGCTCACGATCAACGCAACAAAAGACAAAAGAGTTGTAAAATCCTGTCTCCTGTTAGTATTATAAACCAATTAGGGCCGTCAAAGTTAACGTGATAATAACGCGTTAACGCAAATTTGTTTTTAACGTCACTAATTTCTTTAACGCATTAACGCAACTTGCGATTTTTGGGTTGTAGCGGGCTCAGTTTTAAAGCTAGAGTAAAGATACTGGTATCATATGAAACTAGAAAACCTAAAGAATCCATTGGTACCAACCATGTCATGCTAGCTTGTCGTGCAAACATACGCTAAACTTTGGCGAGGAAAAACTAGCAGTACCTTCACTCTAGCTTTAAAACTGACACCACAAATGAGGGAATATCTTTTGGATGAATGCTGTAGCCTTCAGTAGACTTCCGAGACTTAGAGAATCTATGACGAGGAGCACTGAAACTGTTTTAGGGAACTCAAGGCCGGTTGAGAACTTACATGTATCTGTTATCTGTCCTGAACTCTAAAACAGCAACTACCAAAGTGTCATGAACCTTATTCTTGCATAGCCCTGATCACAGAGGCTCCTTTCTCTCCTTTTGCTCTCTCAGCCGTCCACGTCTGCTGCACAGACATTAGTCTCCTCTCTAGGAGACCCACAGCAGACAGAATTCTTCACTCCTGTGACAGTTTGTCATTTGCAAAGGTTGCTCCCAGAAGAATGGCTTCTTAATGGCCATGTTTGTTGTTGTGGTCTCCTTTTAAATGTCCAATATTTTCTGTCTCAGATATTTCCACTGTGATGACAGAGGTCGATACTAAACAATACCTCAGACAAACTGAGCAATAAGCACTTATTACTTCCTCTTGGAGCGGATATCACTTGAACTGGATGGATAATTATTGGGCAATACTTGTTCTTTACGTACTTCCTCTCTGTCCCTCCTCACACAGTCTCCGTCATGGAGGTGGAGTGCGTTCGCGAGGGTTGCCAGTCGGAGACGTTGCGGCAGATGGTCGGCTCGGTACCCGAGCAGCGGTGCCTTACGGTGGTCTTCAAGGGGCCCCGCAAGAGCCTGGACCTGCTCTGCCAGAGCCAGGACGAGGCTCAGCACTGGGCCCGCGGCATCCGAACCCTGCAGGAGAGGGTGGAAAACATGACCCAGAAGGAGAAACTGGACCAATATCCTAGTTGTTGTTCATTTGTAGAACTGTCTGCGCTGTATCTGCAGAGACAATAGTACCAAGAATAATCACACAAGTCATATGCATTTCAATAATTTTTAAAGAGTTTTCGTTGGAGGCCCCATATGGTTCATGTGCTCTTGCTGCTTCCTTGACTGTGTTCGTGTTGTCACCTGGATCCATGCGTACCTGAGTCGGGCCGACCAGAACCACGACGATAAGATGAGCTATGAAGAAGTCCAGACACTGCTGCAGATGATCAATATTGACCTGAGTGACCAGTATGCCCGTAGCCTCTTCCAGGTAGCGGAACGCAGACACACACAGTAATTAAAAGTGATTTATAGATTCATAATGACAGACCTTCACTAACAAAGAGTGTCTAACTCTGTTTCTTTGATAGAAATGTGACCAGTCAGCCGACGGCCGTCTGGACCACGGAGAGATTGAAGTGTTCTGCAGGGAGTTGCTACGGAGACCAGAGCTGGATGCAGTGTTTATCCTCTACTCTGCCAACGACTGTGTGCTTTCCACTGTGGACCTGAGGGATTTCTTGAAGGACCAGGCGGAGGACGCTTCAGTCACCCATGCCCAAAGCCTCATCCTCACCTACGAACTTAATGAGTGGGGTACGGTGCTACGTAACAATGTATTGCATTGCTTTATACTCTATGCCCCCAAAAACATATGACGGAGCTAAAATTGTTAGATATTTAATGGTATTTTGCATATAATAATTTGCCTCCTTTATTGACTCGTGTTTGTGCCTTTTGCCCAGTACAGCCCAGAAGAACCAGTTCATGACCCCCAATGGTTTCACCATGTACATGCTGTCCAAGGAGAACTGTGTGTTTAACCCGGAACATGCCAGGGTTTACCAAGACATGAAACAACCACTGGCGCACTACTTCATCTCGTCCTCCCACAACACCTACCTCACTAAGGACCAGCTGACTGGGGACAGCAGCACAGAGCCGTACATCCGGTAAGAGTGGATGGGACTGCACGCATAACTGTACTAAGGCTGTCAATCGATTAAAATATTTAATGCTAGGCTAGATAAAGCTAATTAATCAGCTGCTAAAACAAATCAGATAGTTTGTTTGACTTTATAGGATTCAATTGTACGGTGGCCCTGAGAGCTTGACGCCCTGCAAATTAAGAAAACACATGCAAGTAGACACAACACAAGCAAATGAAGAAACATCTTCGCCACTTTGACGACACATGCTTAGCATTTAGAAAAAGCGCTGCAAATACAGAAATGCGCTGCAGAAAGCTCACAACACAACGGAAAGTGTTTCAATCACTAGTTTCAAGTCTTCTTCAATACAGCATGATGTTCATTTAGTAAATTATGGTCACATTTAGAGTCAGATAGACCATAAAGCAGGGGATGCTTTAGGGCGGGGCTACCTTGTGATTGACAGGTCGCTACCACGGTGTTGTCCGGTCTGGGAGTTATCTGTGTTTTCGTCTTATAACTTTAACTCTTTCACAGTGTGATTTTAGTTCATGGTCACCTAAAAATGTCTTATTCAGCGTTTGATTGTACTTAGCTCCACCCTCTCGTGTCACTTCTGGTTCCTAGAAACCAAGATGGCGACAGCTAAAACGCCAAACTCGAGGCTTCAAAATGCTAGACCACAAAGCAATGGGTGACGTCCCGGTGACTACGTCCACTTCTTACATACAGTCTATGGCCGGACTACATCCCAAGGATGTAGTTTCATGGTGCACGGGCACAAGTAAAACTCAATATAAAACTCTGGATGTTGTTGCAGTCTCTACTAGTCGCCAGCAGCAAGAGATAATTAGTTATAAACTCTTAAACGACACCTTTCCTCACTGAGTTATCTCTGTTTCAGAGGTTCCTAATGATGATTTTTTTTTTTCTCTTAGAGCCCTGAATCATGGCTGCCGCTGCGTGGAGCTGGACTGTTGGGATGGAGATAAAGGAGAGCCGGTCATCTATCATGGACACACACTCACCTCCAAAGTGCCCTTTGTTGAAGTCATTCAGACGATCAATGACTATGCTTTTAAGGTGAGTACTTTACTGGAATCAGAATCATAAAGTGTTTTTCCTTGGTCCTAAAAGGTTAAAAGTTTAAACACATGGTTTCTAAATTAATTTAATTAATTTGTGTGGACAAAGATGATATACTTCTCTCTTCTGCTCTATGGAAAACAATCCTTTGCACCATCGTCCCTCTGTCCCAGGCGTCCCCTTACCCTCTGATCCTGTCCCTGGAGAACCACTGCTCTGTGGAGCAGCAGGCAGTAATGGCTCGACACCTGCGATCCATCCTGGGAGACAAGCTGCTCACCAAGTCCCTCAATGGTTTGGATCCTCACCGCCTGCCTTCTCCAGAGGCAAGGACACACTGTTCTATAACCGGATGAAAGTTCAATCGACAATTATTGAAACTAATAGTGTCTTTGATTGAGACATATAGATTATGCCTGCGTGCACTGGAACCACATACTGTAATAGCAATTTTTGCAGTTGACATGATTGAGGCTGTTCTCATACACCGTTCGTAGCTATGACCACGAAAAGTAATGCACTGTAATTCGTATATATCACACAAAATCAATTAGTATGTAATCCATGTGATCGTGAACCAGGAAGTATAAAGAGCGACAAACGGAAGGAGGAGATCAGGGTGGATGGGTTGGTCAAAAAACACTAGACTTTCACCCAGGAGACCGGTGTTCGTGTGAAACCAGAAGTCAACGTTGATTTATTTGTAACTTCCATACTTAAGTAACGACACATCCAGTTATTTTAACCCAAATCACAATCTTTTCCTAAACTTAACTAAGTAGTTTTGTTGCCTAAACCTAACCAAGTTGATCTCTTCCTAAACCTAACTAAGTAGGTTTTTTTGCCTAAACCTAACCAAGATGATCATTTCCTAAACCTTACTAAGTAGTTTTATTGCCTAAACCTAACTAAGTAGTGTTTTTTGCCTAAACCTAACTAAGTAGTTTTGTTGCCTAAACCTAACTAAGTAGTGTTTTTTGCCTAAACCTAACTGAGTCGATCTTTTCCTATACCTAAGTAGTTTTGTTGCCTAAACCTAACCAAGTTCATCTCTTCCTAAACCTAACTAAGTAGTTTTGTTGCCTAAAACCTAACTAAGTTGTTTTTTTTTTGCCTAAAGCTAACCAAATCGATCTTGTCCCAAACCTAATTAAGTCGTAACTTTTTTTTGTTTCCTGTGAAGACAAAAGTTTATTTTGAAAAGACTGTATGCATTTAATGAGAGGAAATGTCGTCACGTGTTGCTGCACATTCGTAGGAAAACACACAAAAAAATGTGGAATAATCATACAAACCGTTTACGAGGATACGCTGCAGGATTAAATGACTTGTCCAGATAGATATTTGGACTGTAGTTGCTACTTTTCCCTGGAATGTGGATGTGGGTTAAAAATAGCCAACGACTGGCTCTCAGTCAGATTCCGATGCGAGGAATTCACTCTGACACACTTTTTAATATACAACCTCTCCGTTACGTACGTGCGGCGCTGGTAAACAGTGTCTCTGTCTTGGTAGCGACTGTTAGGATTACTTGTAAAGCACAGAACAAACTGTTTGTGTTGGACGGGAAATCTGGGGCCATCTGCTCCTCTGTGTCCCACTTATTCTACATTTCTACATGTGTGGTTAAGGGACAGTGTGTGCACTCATGATCTGTGCCCCAGTAATCACACTCCCTCGAGGCACCTCATGTGTGCCTGTAATTACACCCAGATGATTTTATATCATTTGTTTTGAGGATTTTACACTCACATAGGCTACTGTTTTATTGTTATTTGATCTTTATTACATTAATATGTGTGAGTGCGAGGCGACGAAGGAAGGACCGAAATGCAGTTAAGTCCAGGCAGACAGGAGCAGTCCGAACAAACAAACCCAAGAGGGGCAAGACAGGTGAGCAAGTGAGGAACAGGCAACAGGTCATAACCATAGAAATAGAATGAGAGTAGAACAGATATTCCCATTAAAATCAACATAGCAGGATGGTCAGAGCGGCGGACATTTTTATGTGCAGGCTACCCCTTTCCATCGCAACCTATCTGTGTAGACCTTTCTCCAAAAAATTACGTTCCCAAACAACGAAACTGCGTTGTGAATTACCTTTCGTTTCGATTATGTTTTCATTTTGATGTACCACAAATACATTTGTAATGATACTCCTTGGAAATCCGCGTAAAGAGGAGGTCGGGTTGGTGGTTGGGTTAAACAAACACAGGACTTCCACCCAGGAGACCGCTGTTCATGTCCCATGGGAAACTAAAAGTCAACGTTATAGAACCCATTTTCATTCACATACTGTATCTTGAGGTCAGAGGTCAAGGGACCCCTTTGAAAATGGCCATGACAGTTTTTCCTCGCCAAAATTTAGCATAAATTTGACCTCTTTTGCGACAAGCTAGTATGACATGGCTGGTACCAATGGATTCATTAGGTTTTCTAGTTTCATATCATACCAGTATCTTCATTCTACCTTTAAAACTGAGCCCGCTCCAACCTAAAAATTGCAAGTTGGGTTAATGCGTTAAAGAAATTAGTGGCGTTAAAACAAATTTGCGTTATTATCACGCTAACTTTGACAGCCCTAGTTACTAGTGCTTGAGTACAGTACTTGAGTAAATGTACTTGGTTACCTTCCATCCGTGGAAGACTAGTGGTATTAGTAAGTGAATTTTTAATAATGTTAGAAGTAGTAGTGGTAGTAGCTGTACTACTAACAGTGGAAGTCGTAAAGTAGCTGTCATTGTGGCTGTAGCTGCAGTAGTAGCTCTTGTGGTACTTTAATCATGACAAAATATTTCAACTATTATCATTTTCAAACAAGATGTTAATGTATAGTGTGTGTAATGTGTTGGTTGTGTGTGCAGGACCTTAAGGGTAAAATCCTGGTGAAGGGGAAGAAGGAGCACGTGGTGGAGGAGTGCTCGTCCAGCTGTTCAGAGCTCAGCTCCTCAGACGAGGAGGCCAGCCGCGCTGAAGGCAAAAAGAAACAGGACAAGAAGGTGAGTATAACAACACCAGTTGTACCTTTATCCTAGCGGCAGCGGCTCTCACCATGGTTTGGTGATAATGTGATGGGTTTGTGTGTGTGTGTGTCCTCTCAGCCAGGTGTGTCTCAGCCAGGTGTGTCTAAGCTGAGTCCAGAGCTGTCAGAGCTGGTGGTGTACACTCGCAGTGTTCCCTTTAAAAGCTTCGAACAAGCAGCCAAAAACCCAGCGACGGACATGTCCTCTTTCTCTGAGAGTGACGCGCTCAGGCACATTAAGGACTCAGGTATGATGTGTGCATGTGACTAAACTTAAGCCCCTTTCCCACTGGACAAAAAAACCCACTAACACCCACTAACATCTGGCTTTTATTTTTAGCGGAAAAGGTGTCAATCGTCATTCATTCCCGGGACAAATGACTCTGCAGTAATCACGGCTATTTAGGGAGTGATGGAAACATGACACCTGGGTGGACACGCTAATTTCCGCCTCTTGTTATGTGATGCACGTTGAAGTGAATATATAACAAATAGAATCAACAGGGATTTGAACAATTATTATAATTTTATTAATGTACAAAACATATAATATGCTCTCCTCAAAGCCACCAGACTCAAGTCAGAGAACAGTAATTTTACTTCGCTGATCATCGAAACGCATTTCATTAGAACTCAGGGACAGAAATGGAAACAAAATAAAACCCATCAAAACCATCTTGGTTAGTCTTTCCAGTGTTCCAACAACCACCAACTCTGGTTTGGTCGAAATACACCCTTAATTCATCAAGTTAGATGTGAAAAGAAACAGCCGTTATATGCTCTCCTCAAAGCCACCAGACTCCATTGACAGAAACAGTAATTTTACCTCGCTGATCATTGTAAAACACACTCGACAGAAACAAAATAAAACTCATCAAAACCATCTTTCCACTGTTCCAACAATCACCAACTCTGGTTTGAGAGTTTGAAAGAGTTTGAACTGTTTACAGAAAAAAGAAAGACTACGCGTGGCAATGGGAAAGAAGTTTATAGCCTATCTTAGCGTATAGGCGCAAATTTTGGTGGAAAAGGGAATTACGTTCTAAAAGTAAAGAGAAATAGTTTGCATGCTGCCCACAAGATTTGGTTGTATACAGTTACCAATTGATTCTACCTTATTCAGGCAGAACAAGGACAAAAGCTAAATTAGTCTTTCTTCAATTTACCATTGAACTAACTGGACTAATTGGACCTTTCTTTCCTCCAGGGATGTATTTTGTTCGTCACAACGGCCACCAGCTCAGCAGGATTTACCCCTCAGGCCAGCGCCTCCAGTCCTCCAACTACAACCCTCAGGAGATGTGGAACGGAGGCTGTCAAATTGGTGAGAGCTCATTTCACGTCATTCTATTCACAAGAGAAGCAGAGAGAGTAAACAAGAGTTGTTACTCAGACACATCTTCCTCTCTTTGGTCTACCCATATCCCCACATCCCACCCCCAGTGGCAGTATCAAAAGAACATTGTGGTAGACGTATGACGCTAACAAAGTTGTGTTGTGTTTTCTCCAGTTGCTTTGAATTTTCAGACACCAGGTGAGCAGATGGACCTAAACCAAGGCAGGTTCCTGCAGAACAGTCAGTGTGGGTACATTATGAAGCCTCCCTTCATGTGCCAGCCTGACACCACCTTCAACCCGGAGAATGTTGGTGGAGGGCTTGGCCACAGACCTGTCCTGCTCACTGTTCGGGTAAGACGGCGCTTGCTGAATGGATGTTTATCTTAGGGTGTTTTCTTATTAGGTACGATTGACTCGTACCGTGCCTGAGTACGATTGGAGACAATGTCAAGAACGACCCTCTTGCCTGCCTTCCTACTTTATCACACATGGTCCGTGCAGTTCAGAGGATTGAGATGTGCGCATATGCAGATTTCGGAGAAGACCGGCGGTGTTGAGAAATGCCTTTGCAACTCTATTCGCTGACTGTTTTGCGAACCGTACCCGAGTACACATGAACCATACTCAAGACCACTTTTTCAAGCGGTTCGTCGATCCATGCCCAGGTAAGGTACAGCGTTCAAACTAATCAAACGAACTGGACTTTGGGGTCAAGTGTACTCGGATCCTGGGCCAGGTCCCAGATGTGAAAGCCTCATTACTGCAGTGGTTCTAGGGAGTTGTAATTGGCTTCATTCTGAACCCAAACATGAGCCATGGAGGAATTCTATACCACAAGAGTATACTCAAAGAGTGTCAGAACTGTTGCTAGATAAGCTCTTCTTGCACCATTATACTCTAATGGTCGTGGCTAGAAGGTAGGACGCAAATTGTGAAACTCTGGCGAGATGGTTAAGGTTAGGTATTGACCTGGAATGATTAAGGTTAGGCATTAACCTCGAATGGCGAGACCTCGCGAGAGCTTTTTGCAAGTTTTTTGCAAATTTGGGGGGTTACCTTCTAGACACGACCAAATTAATCAAATTAAGCTCTGATTTCATTGTTATTCCAGGTTATTTCAGCGCAGCAGCTGCCCAAACCAGAATGGGACAAACCCACCTCAATTGTGGACCCTCACGTGTGGGTGGAGATACACGGAGTTCCCATAGACAACAATAAGAAGAAAACTCCTCATGTCGACAACAATGGTAAATGCCCTACCCTACTCACAAGAGACCCTTTGTCAGATGAAATGGCTTCAGTAGCAACATTTAGGATTTTCTACACAGCTTGAGATAGTCGAACAGTTATTAGTGGACATCCAGTTTGAAATCAATTCAAATGAGCACATTTAGAACATGATGGGTAGTGTTGATGAAGGGGTACTTGAGTTTATCTAACAGGGTTGGGAACCACATACAGCATGATTTCACACAAAGTTCAACAAGTGAAATTGCACAAATTGGTGCGAATAAGTCTGTTAGCATGTGTTCTTTCCTGGTTTCAGGCTTTAACCCGCGATGGGACTGTACCTTCAACTTTACCGTCCATGTTCCTGACCTGGCACTGGTTCGCTTCATGGTGGAGGACCACGACTATACCTCAAGCAATGACTTCCTGGGGCAATTCACCCTGCCGTTTACCAGTCTCCGCACAGGTACGTGTGGGGACAGTAGAGTTTGGCTATTATGGGGGCTGTACCAAACACTTGTTTGAGATTGCCAATATGTATATAAACTAGAAAAGTGCACTCAGTAGAGTGCAGATCTCTTCTAGGTGTGCCTGCAACCACCACTGCTGTAATGTTTAATTGAATGAATACAAACCACAATTGCCCTCATCTAGACCGCAAGCGTATCAGACGTGTTTCACTCTCACGTCTCAGATGTTTTCGCTCTTCTCCCAACTGACTTCGGAAAGAGTTTGATTGACAGATGGTTCATCCAATCACCTGCCACGTATTTTTTTAAAGTGCCTGCCCTTTTCCAAACAGTTTCCAATGGCAGCTTCTCAGATTGCTCTGTATAACAAGCCATCTGGTTAGGTCAGGTTAGTCTGCACCGGTTGTTTAGTTCCATTAGCTGTTAGCGCTGTTAGCTCTATTAGCCCTGTTAGCTGTTAGCTCTGTTAGCCACTGGCTGCTAACAGCTAACTAGCTCTCCTCCTACCGACATGAGAAGACGCGCTGCCTTGTAGTCAGTGCTTGGTTCAGTTTGTCATTTTCTAGGCAATAGACATACATACATACATGCAGTTGTATTACCTTGTCGTGCACATCAAGAGAGGAACAATTCCTAATCCCAAGATCCCAAACTGAAGCAGATGTTGATCACTAATCAGTCAGCAATCAATGATGGTATAAAACAGTCAACAAAATATGTTGCCAATAAAATGCGTTTTAAAAAAGTGTGAATCGTCGCAACCACGAGAGGTTCTTGAAAATACAGTCATAAATGAGCACAAAAAGTATTAGGCTGATGTATCCAGTAGTATGCGAGATTAGCCGTGGACAGACACACGACCTCAGGGTTAGGGTTATAACCATTTGCTCTCCTGACCTTCTTCCCGTTGTCTCTGCAGGTTATCGTCATGTCCGACTGCTCAAGCTGGATGGATCCAGCCTCTCGCCGTCCTCCCTCTTCGTCCATCTTAAGATCACCCCATGTCAGAGCAGTCCCTCAAAGTCATCAGCTAAATCACCGGCCATGTCTTCAACCAAGAAACCCTAATCCCATCTCCACCCCGTACAGTAGCACCGTGAAGCAGGGAAGATCCCCAGATATATCTGCCTGGATCTCGAGGCAAAAAAAAAAAGATCTGGGCCCTTATTCATGAAACGCAATGGTTATAACCTTGTCTTACAAATGTTGCAGCTATATCCTCAACCTTTCTATATTTTATGGAATAACAGGATTGTGTTGTGTCTCCTTAATCCCTCATTTAATGGAGGTTTGAATTTACTGACAACCAATTGAACCAGCCTGCAGAAGTCTATTAATCTACTAGACTATGACCAAAGTTTGGTGCTAGATTTTGTCTCCATATTTTGAACATATATACGACTCCAAGATAACCTCTCAAACTTGCTAAGTCTCACACCTTCTGAAAGCAGGACTTCTTTTTAACTACTAAGTATCTGTCAACAATCTACATGCGACTACTAGGAAGTATTTCTCTGCTGCAGGGGATTTCAATCTAAAATTGCAGATACCCATTTGATTTGTCTAATTTATTAGACAGCCTCATATTAGCTTTAGCCTTCTTACAGTGGAGTCACATTAGGAAATATTCTAATATTGTAATTTCAAGGTTCACTTTTAAGATTTCTCTGGAGCTTATCATACTCAGTGTGTTTACCTCCACCTTAGTAACCAGGTTACACAGAGAAACCAGATTACGCAGGTAATCTGAGAACACGTTTACAAGCACTGTAGTAAATCTGTGTATACATGCAGCGGGACTGTTGGCCTGTCCTACAGCTCTCAGTGCAAATCTATACAGGCTGTTTTCATACACTGTTCGTACCTATACCTACAAAAAGCAATGCACTATAATCCGTGTATAACCCATGTAATCAATTCGTATGTAATCCAAGTAATCGTGAGCCAGGACAGGTGACGTAGTATAAAGAGAGATAAAGTCTGCGTAGGGAGGAGGTCGGGGTGGATGGTTGCGTCCGTACCTAAGTAACGCCACTTCCGTAGTTATTTTAACCCAAACGTTGACTTATTTGTTACGGAACTTCCGTACTTAAGTAACGCCACTTCCGTGGTTATTTTAACCCGAACGTTAACTTATTTGTTACGTGACTTCCGTACTTAAGTAACTACACTTGCGTACTTATTTTAACGCAAAAGTTGACTTATATGTTACGGAACTTCCGTCCTTACTTCCGTAGTTGTTTTAATCCAAACGTTAATTTATTTGTTACGGAACTTCCGTCCTTTGCTTACACCATCTTTGCTTAAACCTAACTAAGTAGTTTTGTTACGTAAATACCGCAGGGGGTTGTGCAGGCGCACAGATTGCTCTTGTTACTGGACATTCATAGGAAAACACATGAAAAATAAACTTTTCGTAAGATATCATATTAACCGTAGTATGAGGATACGTCAAAAGGTTCAAATGTGGCAACTTCCCCAATGCTATCTAGCAAAAGCCATATGGAAAATAACAATTTATGAAGATGTAACAGATGTTGCTGTAGTTCTCCGTGATGAAGAACACGTTCTGCCTGTCTGACACTTGCTGTACAAATGAAGGTCGTATTGGCAGTTAAATTCCATCCCAGTACTTTTATAATGTAGCTTAGTGTGTTAAATAGAAAACATGCTTTAAAGAAATAACTTTTTTTTTGTTAAATGTTTGATTCACAGTGACTGTATTTTAGCTTGACACAATCTATTTGTTCATCCTTTTTATCAGTGAATGACCAAACTATTAAGTAGACATTTAGAGTTTTTTATATTATAAATAGAATTTACAGTAGAAGTTATGCAATAGCAAAATGATGATGTGCACTAGATAAATCGGCTGCCTTATTGTTAGCTTGTTAGACGAGATATACACGCATATGCTTCATAGTTGCAACGAGTTTACTTAACAGTTTTACTTTGTTTACTTTGTGTTTAGATGTGATCTGTGTAGTGCGATCCTGGCCACTGTGACATGAAGGCTTTATTATTGCAAGTGTTTGAACAGATTATTAAGACGTTATTTCTATGTTAGACATCACGCTGTTAAGCCATCTACTGTAGTTTATGTTAAAGAAAAGGTTTTATACAGTTGTTCTTTTTATTGACATTTTATTTTGTAGAAGTTAGTTTTAGAACATTCCGGTAACACTTTATAATAACCACCATTTATAGGGTAAATTGAACGTTAATTAAACTTAGTTAATAGTGATTTTACTGTTAACAAACAATTAAATTACAATTAATTATATTTACTATTTATTAGTTATGCTATAATTTCTATAATTTTATCATTAGTTTGTGTAATATGAATTAGTATATAAATTATATATTGTATCATAGGTGATAGGAGACAATAACAATTACATACTGATTACATTAGTTAAGTATTTATTATCAGTTTATTGTTGTACATATTATAACATTTTATTTACAATATTAACTATTTGTTAATAATTACCAAATGATTTGTAAACTTTTAAGAATTCATTTGTAAAACATCAAAACAACAAAGTGTTAACTATCTAACTAAATAATGTTTATAGATGCTTTAAAAAGTATTTATTAACCATTTAACAAGGTATTATAATCATCAGTTACAACTTTATAATCCAAATAATGTTTTATAGATGGTTTACAAAAAATGTCCTTAAGGTTTACAAATGATATTTTAATAATTAACAAATAATATATAAATGTTATTATGTGTGCAACAATAAACTGTTAAAATAACATAAATTATAGCATTACTAATAATTAGTAAATATTAATTATCTCATTGTTTGTTAACATTAAAAAACTACGTTTAATTATCTATCCTATACCATTTATAAATGATGGTTATTATAAAGTGTTACCAACATTTCTATTTTGTTGATTTACATACGACAAGAAGAACTGAATATTTCATATTACGATAATCTCTCAGAGAATCTTATGAAGTGAAGGATGTTTTAATCAGGACAGGGTGCTGGGAGATGAAACTGAGATCAGTGTTAAGTCTTCAAACATCTTTTAAACGTGTGAAATAATCATAATATATTTGGCATCAAGAGAAAACTGTTAAAGGAACATTTTTGTCATATGAATCATTATCTGCTTTGTCAATTTGACAAAACATATTATCGTAAAGTTCTTGTAGAATTCGGGTTAAATGTGAAGTTTGGGAGCCAGTGCCAATAACAATCTCAGACTGATCCCAGCCCTGTGTCCGACAACGTTGCACTTACTCACATGTATCAGGAGCTGGAAGGATAAGAATTACATGTATGGTATGTTTTTCTACTGTAGCAATGATAACAAAAAACTGTACAATTCAAAGCATTGACATTGTTGTTGTTTATTTATTAATTTGAAGTATTATACTGTTTGCTTTTGTCGTGCACCAGCTGTATAGTCTTCAACCTGATGTTATTTATTGAAACAGGTAATATATACTGTCAACATCATGACGGAATAGAAATGGAATAAAACATTCTGAAAATAGTGGAACAAAGTGAAGAACCACATAATGCCAGATAGTATTCGAGTAATGCTCTTAACCAAACTGTTTACTGACACATCCAAATGACATGTTGTTTTTTTTAATAGTGAAAAAAATAAATAAAAGTATAAGTTCAGCATTATATTGCTCTTGCTTGTATGTTTTTTGTTACGTAACTTCCATACTTAAGTATCGCCGCTTTCCATACTTATTTTAACCCAAATGTTGACTTATTTGTTCAGTAATTTCCGTATTTTCACCAGAACCACGATCTTTTCTTCAACATAACCAAGTAGTTTTGTTGCCTAAACACCGCACGGGATTGAGCAGGCGCACTGGTCACTCATATTGCTGGACATCCTTAGGAAAACACACGAAAAATATCAAAATAACTTTTTGTAAGATATTGCAAATTGCTCTTGCTTCTATTTTCCAGTCAAATCTCAGTCATGAAGCATGTTTCATTGAATCCAGTTTAAAGGGGGAACACCACCTAAATTAAAAAATCCAATATGTTATTTCCATGGCTGAGGAAAGTTCAATCAATATTAGTGAACATGAGCTACTCTCTCTCAAAGCCAGAAACCAGAGAAGTAAGTCTCAAACTTGTGATGTCATAGAGTATAAAGCCTGGAGCTGCCTCCCAATTCATTGTCTATGGAGCAGCTTCACACTATATACTTGATGACATCACAAAATTGAGTTTTAGCACTCTAGTTTTTGGATTTGGGAGAGAGTTGTTCATGTTTACTAATATTTTTTGGACTGTCTTAGACCATAGGAATAACATGTATGAATTTTGCTTAGTTCCCCTTTAAAAACTCTGAAGCTAAATTTCACTGTGTGCTGTGCTATGCACCATGTGTGACAATAAAAGTTGATTTGCATTTACATTTTTTACATTTACAGTGCACAAAGCCACATGGGAGACATTAGATTTTAACTTCCAGACGTTTGACTTACAGAATGAATCACCAGAGGATGTGATGCATGTTGGGACGGTGGCCACCAGAGGGAGCCACACTCCATGATGCTTCTGGCTTCTACATGTTGAAGAAGTGATTGGAGTAACACAAATACATTTACTCAATATTGTATTTTTTACTCCACTACATTTGTCTGACAGCTTTAGTTACATTTCAGATTACAATTTTTCATATACCATTTCCGTCCAGTGAAAACCATGTATCTCCCACTTGGGAGATGTCTGTACCAAATTTGATTTTTGATTTTTTTTTTTTCTGATATAGCTGAAGTGTTCCTTTATGTGTTGAGAAAATGCTCCTAATTCTTAAAAAGCCTCTTGGATCAGCTGGAAAATGCATCACCACAAAGCTGAAAACAGGGCTGTTTTTCTGAGCTCATGACTTTTTAGAGATACGTGGTTCTCACAGGACAAAACATATGATGGTTTTATAGAATATGATGCATTGTATTAGATGTATTAGATGTTCCTATGTATGTATATATATCTATATATATCTATATAGATATATATAGATATATATAGATTTATAGAGAGAGAGAGAGAGTGTATGTAGCACCACTTCTGCAACATGTAGAAGCACATGGAGTGTGACTTCCCCTGGTGGCCACCGTCCCACAATGCATCAGTGAGACCACCTCATACACAAAAGGTTGCAGGTTCAAGTCCACTGTACCTATCTTTTACTTTTCTTTTAGAGTTTTGTGAATATATCTTTAAATTAGAAATATCAAAATACATTTATGTTTTTCAAAAAAAAATTGTGTGTGTTTTCTGTCACATATTTGTCTCATTGTTTATACGGAGGGTACAGTGGGGTCACATTTTCAGTGACCTCATGTGTTGCTGGCCTATCTGCTGGTCACAGATTTCGGTGGTCACAGATTTCAGTGTAACACCTGTTGATAAGGGAAGATGCTATTCAACTGTCAGTATACAAAGTAACAGGAGGAAACGTTAGAATCACTGACATGCAGATGAAGCATAGAGAAAACATAAACAAAAAACAGTGCCAAACATAAAAAAGGACAACAGAAAATGAAACAAATCCAACATAATATAAATAAAATAGAAAAACACGCGAGAGTATGACAATAAGTCCAGTTAAAAACTTTGAAGATATGGTTTTTATAGCTTTTTTGTTTTGTGAGGAAGAAATCTTGTTCCATTTCCCTCATTAATACAAAGAAATTAGGCTATTTTGTTTTGTAAATTTGTAAATGTGGAATTTGGCGAGAATTAAAAATTAGATTAATAAGGAAAAACGCAATACTGTCTTTGTCAGAGTAACCATAGCAACCAAATATAATATTTCTATAGTTAAAATGCAAAATCTGAGAAAATTTTTGTCAAGTATATAATTGTTATCATCTTTCCAAAGCTCATATTATGTAAAAAAAAAAAAAAAGATCACAAGCTGAAAATAGCAAGCTGTGTCACGTGACGTCTTCCCACCAATCAGAGCCTCGCAACAAACTATTTGACCACACAACCAGGAAGTAATGACCGCATGATGTCAACAGAACACCTCCAGCATTGTGATACCTTCTTAGCTTCCTAAAGGTGGATTTCTCTTGCATGTTTCATTGATTTAATTTAAACTATAGCGGTAAATAGTATCTGTTACTCCATGGCCAGTTGTTATCCCGGTGTACCGGAGCTGGTGGCGGATGCTCGCCGGCTGTATGTGCAGGTGTTCGGGGAGGATGCTCCGCAGACTGCGGTGTGTGCTCCAGGAAGAGTCAACCTGATAGGAGAGCACACCGACTACAACCAGGGACTGGTGCTACCAATGGTAACATCACAACTCTTCATAACAGTTCACCAATAAGATCTGGGTGAAAGTGATACAATGTTGCTTTGTCTGTCACACTGTCACTTTAATGTTTCAATGTGTTGCTTGTTTGCGGATGTGTTATATATGACGTCACTCTGGGTCTCTTAAAGCTGCAGTATGCAACAATTTTTTGGCATAATTTGGCAAAAATTCCATAATAACCTTTCAGCATATTGTAATTCAAGTGTTCTGAGAGAAAACTAGACTTCTGCTCCTCATCATGTCTCTGTTTTCAGGCTTTAGAACAAATCTAGCCTGTGACGGCAGATTTTGATCAATCACAGGTCATTTCAGAGAGAGAGAGCGTTCCTATTGGCTGTGCTCCGGTCATGTGACCAGAACTTGGCGTTCCTTCAACAGATTTTACAATGGCGGCCGCGTCACAAAGTTTTTTAATTTTACAGCTAAACAGTAACTACAAGATGATTCTGGAAACATCTGAGGAGAGAAATAGGCATTACAGTAACAGAATATTGATTCATATCTGATCAGCGCTGCCTAGTTTGACCGTTTGGTCGGAGTTGGCGAGTGATTGACAGCCGGCTCTCATAGACTGCAGCTGGCAGCGGACCTTGTTTTCCTCCGGTAAGTGAAATCCTTCAGATGCCGTTAGGAGCACCGGAGGGCACAGTAGGACACAGAGGAACATGATTTAACTCAGGTTACCTGTTTCATGTACTACTGTCACGATATAGCGACCGTTTTCTAAAAATAACTTTTTGAAATCATATTTGCGCCAATATCGCATACTGCAGCTTTAACTCTACTGTTGTTGGACATGTATCCTCTGTAGCGTTGGATTAACAACAGCATTCTAGTTCAGAATATAAAGATTTCATCTCTTTGTTTGGTGGCTCACTTGCATGTCAACGATGGAGTATTAGCATCACGTTGAGGAGGAAAAAAATCTGAGATTTCGAGAATAAAGTCGTAATATTACGAGAAAAATCTCGTCATTTAATGAGAATAATGTCATAACTTTATGAGAAATAAAGTTGTAATATTACGAGAATAAAATCATAACTTTACGAGAAAAAAAAGTTGTAATATTACGAGAATAAAGTCCTAACTTTATGAGAAAAAAAAGTTGTAATATTACGAGAATAAAGTCCTAGCTTTATGAGAAAAAAAAGTCGTAATATTACCAGAATAAAGTCCTAGCTTTATGAGAAAAAAAAGTCATAATATTACGAGAATAAAATCATAACTTTATGAGAAAAAAAGTCGTAATATTACAAGAATAAAATCATAACTTTATGAGAAAAAAGGCGTAATATTACGAGAATAAAGTCATAACTGTCTTAATGTCAGTAATGAGGATGTCTCATGGTGACATCGATTAGTTAAAATGTTTATTCACCTGGGGAAGAGCAGAACCTACAGATATGCACATGAACTATTGTTCCACATATCAGTGATAAGCAGGAAACGTTACACTTCCTGTTTTCTTTAAATGAAGTTTATTTCCTCTCTGACAAAGAAGAAAGATAACCACTCAGCTGCATTGTGTCTGTTTGTGTTTGGTGAGCCAGGCGCTGCCCCTGGTGACTGTGGTGGTAGGGAGGCAAACCTCTGGCCAGGATGTCACCGTGGTAACGGCGACCGAGGATGCTGATGGGCCTCGGAGGGTGGACTTCAGCCTGCCCAGTGACGGATCACCGCTGTCTCCAGGGTTACCCAGCTGGGCAAACTACGTGAAGGGTGTTATACAGCATTACAGGGGTAAACGAATGAGCAGTGACTAATATATTAGGTATAACAGTGAATGAGAACTGAACAAATGCCATCTTATCCTGCCTCGTTGGACACCACATGATATTTATTTAATGTGGACTGTGTCTGTGTCTGTCTGCCACGCTTCAGCTCCTCCTGTCCCAGGTTTCAGGGCGGTGATAGTCAGCAGTGTCCCCCTGGGAGGAGGTCTGTCCAGCTCGGCCTCTCTGGAGGTGGCTTTCTACACATTCCTGCAGCAACTCAAGCCAGGTCAGAATCTGATTACAGTGTGACTCCGATATTCAGTGCATTAGATTAGAGATAGATGATGTCCAGGAAATTACAATAACTGCTATTGCTTAATTTCAGCCTAAAGTTCTGCTGCAGCTGAGGCTCAAAATTCAATAAAACACATTCTACAACCATTCTGATTGATCTGCAGGTAAACAAGCCTGGATTTGTTGGTATTTCCTCTACATATTTCTTCATCTTTCAGATGACGGAGACAAGGTGTCCACCGCGCTGGCATGTCAGAAGGCCGAACACACTCATGCTGGCGTCCCCTGTGGCATCATGGATCAGTTTGTGTCTGTTTTCGGCAGGGAGGGCCACGCTTTGCTCATCGACTGCAGGTATGAAGTGCAAACCAGAGGTCCTCGATATGTTTTTCAGCCAACGAACCCTTTCAAGATAGCACCATTGTACTTGTTTGTGGTTGGACTCAGGTCTCTGGAGGCCACCCCTGTCCCTCTGGCAGATCCAGGCCTGGTCATCCTCATCACCAACTCCAATGTGAAACACTCTCTGACGGGCAGCGAGTACCCCATGAGACGCAGGCAGTGTGAGGAGGCTGCCTCCGTCCTGGGAAAGGACAGTCTCAGAGATGCCACCATGAAGGACCTGGAGGGTGTGTGAAGTATATATATTTATTATCCTTTCTGTCCCACTCTGTCTCATTTTATTATTCCCCATCCTGCTTTGTCCTGGGTTAGCTTGCTGTCCTAATTCCTGCTCCATCCTATCCTCTTCCATTCTGTCTCGTCCTGTCTTTTACTGTCCCGTCTTCTTGTGTTTCGTACGTCGTGTTCTGTCCCAGTGATCTAGTGCTGGCCTGACTCTGTTCAAAGTTCAGAAACACACCCACCCAACGCCTCAGTAAAAACTTGTCATGTTTTTTTAGATGCAGCCAGAAATTCCCGTTTAGCCTCCAGGCTATGGAGTCTGTAGAATCTCATGCTTTTTTTTTTTTTTGCTGATAGCTGAGTTGACAGTGGCGTGGAGACAAAATGTAAACCGACCTGTTCTCGTAACTGTAGCCTGTAAGTCCGAGGACAGACAGGCAGTGTAATGTTAGCAGTGGTGCTGAAGAAAAAGAGGAAAAAAGACCTCACTACTCTCCTTCTGAACTGACATTTCCTGGTACATTTTAAGCAGGTCATTACTAGAAAGCCAACTGATGTGTTTCCAGAAGAAATGTCTATCACCATCAGCGGCTAATAGGGCTGAAAAATATGGAACAAATTATGTAATTGAGAATTTTTTAAACCAATATTGCGATTCATTATGCAATTTGTATTAAAATTTCTTATTTTCTGTATTACTCACTATACACAAGCAACATATATATAAACTGCTCTCATGTATGCCAGGCCTACGTGTTCTGATGAAATGAGATGAATACATAGAAAATAGTTGTTTGCTGCTATATTAATGCTGTGAATTTCAAATTTGGATAAATGTTTGATTGGCTATGCCAGGGCTCCAGAGAGCGACCATTTAGGTTGTATATGCGAACAAAAGTCTGTCGAGTGCGACTAAACATTTTCATTGGTCGCACCGGTCCGCCTGACATTTAGCAGGTCTGTCTCTGTGTGAAACGGCACCCTGTACTCCTCCTCAAGAAACATCACAACCATAAAACATACCGGTAATTCAAAATGAAGAGAAATATTGATTGTTTTTACGTCAAGAAATATGCTGCGGTGCCTGTTAACACCTGTCCCCGGACCTGAACGGCCCAGCCCAGACCCGACATTCTGTGGGGAGGACATAAAGTGTGCATGTGTGTGTGACACTGTACATTTAATAACACAAGACAACTTTACTGCTAATTTCTTCTCTGCTCCGATTATCGCCAAGCAGCTGATCTGCTCTCAACTCACTTGACCACTCATTCGCTACGCACACATTACATTACGCTACTCTTATACCAACGTTATATGTAAACATAGGGATGTCATTATGATGCCTTCAGGCTCTACTCAGTAAAGATGAGTATCCGGCGAAGGTAAATTCTAATCATCATGATGCGTTCAAATGTAATCTTGTAAAATGTAGTTTTAGGTGAGAAACTTGAATAAATCCAGTTGTTTTCACAGCAATATAAAATAGATAATAGAGAGGGAATTATAACTTCATAACAAAAAATAGTATGCAAACGGTATTAAACTTAATTTAATGTTTTACTCCTTTTTTTTTTTATTGTGGTATCAAATTGGTATCGAGAATCGTGGAATTTCACTGGTATTGGTAGCAACCAGCTACTAAATTTCTGGTATGGTGACATCCCCAATGTAGGCCTATGGGAACTGACAAAATGCTTAAAACGTATTATTGCAGCGCCAAAAGGCACGGTGAAAACATTTGGGTGCACCTAAATGAAAAAGTTAGGCACACCAGTGTAACCAATGCAAAAAGTTAGTCTGGAGCCCTGGGTTATTAGAAAAGAAGCTGGTTTGGATTCATTGTTTTTTCCTCAAAGGGAAGACAAACAGCATGTAATGCACCAATCAGATCTTTAGACTTTAATTAACATCCAATGCTATTCACGGCCATTGAAGCCTGGCGTAGCGTGACGTTTTGACCTTCCTTCATTTCAGAGGCAAGAGACAGACTGGATGATGTAACCTATGGAAGAGCTCGTCACGTGATCGAGGAGATAGAAAGAACCGTCCGAGCTGCTGAAGCCCTGAAGAGAGGAGCCTACAGAGAGTTTGGCAAGCTGATGGTGGAGAGCCACAACTCCCTCAGGTACTGTCAAAGACCTCAGAGTCTCTGTTTAGGTGAGAATGTGGGAGGTGTGAGGTAACGTGATGTCCCTGTCTCAGAGACTTGTACGAGGTGAGCTGCAGGGAGCTGGATGAGCTGGTGTCTGCAGCCATGGAGGTGGAGGGGGTGTTCGGCAGCCGGATGACCGGCGGAGGATTCGGTGGATGCACCGTGACCTTGCTGCAGGCCCACGCCATCGACAGGACGATACTCCACATACAGGTTAAAACACACACTCGTTCATACACACATACACTGTATACTATATAGAGATGGGTTGTCTATCCGTCCGTCCGTCCCATTCTCATGAACACGTATCTCAGGAACGCCTGGAAGGGATTTCTTCAAATTTGGCACAAACGTCCACTTGGACTCAAGGATGAAGTGATTAGAATTTGGTGGTAAAAGGTCAAATGTCAAGGTCACTGTGACCTCACAAAACACGTTTTTGGCCATAATTCAAGAATTTATACACAATTTCACACAAATGTCTAACAGGATAACATGATAAAGTGATGACATTTTGGACAGACATGGATTTAAGAGATGAGATGGTAGTTCTAGTTTGTGGATGCAGCATTAACACAACAGGTGACATCCTCCCAAGCCCTGTGTTTCTTTCTCTCATTCTATTTAATATACTTTAGAAGATCATGTTTGTAGGAGTAATTGGCTTCTGAAATATTTAGCTTAATTATTCTCATCCTGAAACATAATACAGCAGGTGCAACAAAGTCAGTTGCTGTTGTTTAGTTGTGAAATTGAACTTTCTCTGTTTTTATGACTCTGTTTTCTGGTAAAAACTGTTAGCATTCCGAAGGGTATTTGAAATGAAAAGTGTCTGAGGACATTGTTCATTTGTTCACAGAGGATAAAAAGCACTTTCAGTGTTCTGTCTGTCACTTTAAGGGGTTCATTTCAGACAAATTGCCCAGTCCCCCGTGTCTTGCTCAGACAGCTCCAGTGTGTGTGTGTGTCTGTGTGTGTGTGAGAGATCAGGGGGTATGAGCTGAGAATAAAAGGGAGCTTCGTGGAGCCAGAAGTGTCCAGTTATTAGCATGCTGGTCTGGTCACTGTGGCCCTGCAGTCAGACTTTAGGCCTGCTGTTAGCTGACACCACTCCGAATCCTGCAGGAGATACATCAACAGAGATGTAAATCTAACCGCAGAAAATCACGGGAATTTATAAGGATGAAACGTTTGCTTGGCAAAAACGAGAAGGAAAAGAGCAGCGGCCTTTTAGAATGTTTGAAAACTCTGCTTTTATAAATCTTCAGCTTTTGGAAACAGACTTGGCAGCTTTCCTCGCATCTTTCCTAACTTGGCCGTATCCCGGCTACTACTGTGGCTCGCTAACCGTCAAAGGAAACAAGTCTTTCTCGGAAACAAAAGGAGCACTCGAAACTTCCACATCCCTCAGTCCTCGGCATTCCTGACCGGAGCAGAAGGATCCTTGTACTCCCAATAACAACATCAGAGAAGGCTTCAGAGGACCGTGAAAACCACAGCTTCGCCTCCACCATGCTGAACCTCAACTCACCGGACGACAACAGCAACAGGAACTCTCTCCAGGACCCGGTGTCTTTGAACGTCGGTGGAGAGATTTACACGACGACCCTGGACACTCTGACGCGCTGCCGTGACTCCATGCTAGGCGCCATGTTCACCGGACAGATCCCCGTGCTGAGAGATAACGGAGGGAACGTTTTCATAGACCGCGACGGTAAAGTGTTCAGGTACATTCTGAATTACCTGCGCTCCAGCTCCCTTGACCTGCCGGACGGCTTTTCCGAGCTGCCGCTGCTGCGGAGAGAGGTGGATTTCTTCCAGATACGCCCCCTGCTGGAGGAGATTTGCCGCTACGAGGCATCGGTGCCTCTCAGCCTTAAAGGAGGGCCGCTCGGAGCCATGATTGTGGTGAATGTTGATTCTAAGGTATGTTTTTTGTAAAAGTTGTGTTTACAGTGGCGTTGCTCCTGCACACAACAGGAGGTCGAGGATATGCTGTGCTTATCTTTTCACAGCTTTTAGGTACATTACAGCACCTTTTCCATATGGTTTCAGTAACAAGAATCCGTGTGAAATCTATGTTTATTAGTGCTGTTGATACATGTGACGTACTGTTTACGTGCTGCACAGTGCCATAGATTCAGGTCGGCAAAAGTGCCAAGTTGAATTTGAGCAGAAACCACGTCCAACCCACAATAACCAACTGGGGTTTTGGAGCTCACCCATTGGAAGCAATGGAGGCGGCCGCAGCAACTGCTCTCTTTCTGAAAGTCCCTTAAAGGCTTTCTAAATGTAATTTCCAGAAAATGTAATATACCTCAAAAACAGATTATCCGTATAGAAGTGATGGTGACTTGTGAGATTTGGGAGAACTTAAATAGTTTGACATTTTGGGAAACGCACTTATTCATTGTCTTGCTGAGAGTTAGATGAGAAGATTGACACCACTCTTAGCCGGAAACAGTGATTTGATGTTTATACTTCTTGGTTGTTGTACAGATTTAAACAAGAAAGAAAGAGAGAAAGATTTCAAAGAATTCAGATTTGGCTTCCCCTTCCTATGTCACATGCAGGCTCATTAGAATATACATCATGTTTTTCTCACAAGCCAATCAGAGCAGACTGGGCTTCTTCAGGAGGGGGGATCTTAAAGAGACAGGCGCTAAAACGGAGGGGGAATACAGGGATATTCAGACAGACACTATGAGAAAAATAATGTGTTTTTTGAACATTAAAGTATGCAAAAATGTTCTAGTAGAAACCCCTAATACAAGTATGAACCTGAAAATGAACATGATATGTCCCCTTTAATTAGTTTTAATGAGTGTCATCAATCTTCTCTTCTAACTCCTCTAATGTGTTCCTCAAAATGTCAGATTTTTCCGTTGACCTGAATTGTCTATCAGCTTGGCTTTCAATGGTGAATTCTAAAACTATAGAAAATAGTGGCATTCACTAACCTTTTGAGAGTCAGTTGATGTTTACCATATATACAGTATGTGAGCAGAGGATCTGTGTGTGTGTCGGTTTACACATTCAGAGACATGGACAGACCGGTTCTTTGTTTGTGTACGCTCTGCAGAATGTGTAGTCAGCGTATTCTGCCCTCTCATTCCAGGTCCGCGTTCTCCACTTTAACTTACGCCACGGGCCAGAAAACTATGAGCTCCGCACGTGCTCTGTTCGAGCCTTCACCGTCGACCTCTTTTGTACCTGGAGAGCCTTCCTGGCCCTCCTTTGTGAGCGCTTCTCCTACAGGACGTCCCGGGGTCTCGCCAGCCCCCATCCCTGCAACCCGACGCAGAACAGGCTGAAACTGGAGTGGGTGCCGAGGCCCGACGAACTCCCGCAGGACCAGTACGACAAGCAGCGCTACCGGGAGCTAACCGTCTCCAACCCCGAGGTCGCGCCGTTGGATGACGTCGCGAACGTGCACCGGAACTCGTGTGATATCACAGACATGCAGGGGTTTGTGGAGGAGCTGCTGAAGGTGTCTTTGGCTGAAGGGTTCAAGGTCGATCTGGTGACTCCTGACCCAGCGGAAATTCTTAACTGCTCCTCACTTCGGCTTGTCAAGTTCTGAGCTCTGGGCAAAGAACATCAACTAAAAACACCAGAAGATGCCATATTGGTGAAGGATGGTTTGTTCTCTCTGGTCACAACTGAACCAGTTAGTTTAGAGGTTTTGAGTACTTTGCCAGATGTTTTTTTTCTGTCTGTGGACAGACTTTGTCACCGTGATAGCATCATAACTGTGCAAGATGCAGTCACGGAACTTTACAGATGTGTGATTGAGATCAAAATGAAGGTTGAGTCGAAGGTGGCCGGAGGGGGCAAAGGGGCCCTCCTCCCCCTACTTTGTGCCCCTGAAACTTTACAGGTGTGTAGAGATCAAAATGAAAATGGGTGTGGTCTGAGCAAGGGCACCAGAAGTAAGGGGGGTATGAAGTGGGGAAGAGGCCATTAGCCCCCCACCCAACAACGAATATTGATAAGAAGTGAAAGTCAATTGTTCGTTCCATTGCAACATCAGCGCCCAGCAGCAGAGCTACGCTTTTGGACTGAAAGTACGCCGACAAAGAGCCGTACAAAAGTAAAACAAAATGATTTCTATTCTATTGTCATATTTTTAATAACTCTCCTGAAATGGCCTGTGTTGAACAATAACAAAATTATAAATATGCATACTATTATAACTATTTACTTACTTATTTATTTATTAAACTTGTTTGCCCGGCTGCTTCCCAGAGGAGCATAAAGTGAGCGATGGACATTAATGGAAGTTAGAAAAATCCAGCACACAGATTTTGAGAGAAATCTCAAACTTTTTCATGTCAAGGATACAAAAATGGAGTCCAAGTAGCACTACTAGCTACTGGCTGATAGCCGGTTGTTTGTGAACAGAGACGTTAATCCATCCACCACGGTACAGGCTGACAGCATACAGCCCATGGGTGTATGTTGTAAGCCTGTACCGTATATAAAATAATAAAAGAATTGAATTACAGCCAATAATATCCATTATTGCAGCTGCATACAGCTAGCAGGAAGCTGGCAGAACCAGATATGTCATATGAGCGTGCAGGGCGGTGCAGTCCCGTGGGTCTGATGACCGTTCATTACGCCGAGGAAAATAACTCTGGATTCAGCTGTTAGTTCATTTTACTACTTTTAGGACATCATGATTTAAATGAGGGATATTTAAGTGTTCCTACTTGGAAGTTGATTTACCTCAAAATATATATATAAATATATAATACTTATCCTCTGATTTACAGACGTCTCTTTATACATCCATGGTCACAGACTCATTGGCGTCTTCAGTCCAAAATGGCGCCATCTAGCGGCTGTTGTCAAAAAGGCACTGGAGTTTCATCTCTTTGCTTCTATACTCTTTACCCCGACTTTATGCCTGATTTGGCGTCTCGGCTGGTGTGATCCCATCGCAAGATGGTCACTAGTTTAGTTCCTATTTTACTGACGTAGTTTTGATTTTTAAGGTAATGTTATTTTGCTGAGTTTTCTACATAGTTGACATGAATGAAAAGATAAACATTTTGTTAGACTTGGCTAATGATTAATGTGTTTTTCGAGTGTGTTCTCTTTTGTGAACTACTAAAAAAAAAACTAGGCACCACATTAGAATTTGCTTAGTCACAGTATTTCATGATGAATTAAACTGCATTTCCTTGTGGGCGGGTTATATCCGTCTGCCCTTTGAATGACTTACAGGGGGAGTCCGATGAGTTATGAACTATAATTGTAGTCTGGAAGGAAAAGATGCGTCTTGGCTGAGGAGGAAAGGTGTCTAGTGGCAAAAACAAACCCAGTGGTTGTTTCCTCTCGCTCTTCCTCTTTGACCTTCCTTCCTCGGACTGTGAGGAGACGTGAGGAGCATGAATGGCTCTGAGTTCGCATAGCTCTCAGATTTAGTGGTTTAGTTTCAGATATGTTATTGGTTACCATGGTTTTATGTACTCATTTTATGTGTGTTTGTATATTTTTTTTCCTCAACAGGAGCGATACAGTGGAACCCCGACTTTCTATGTGACAACTCCTTCAGAGGGAGCTCGGGCTCTCAGTCTGCCCTGACCTCTGTCAACACATCTCTGCTGTAGAACACATTCACTCCTTTTTATATTAGATTTTTCTTTCAATTATCAGATCAGATCAAATTATTGGCTTTATCAATGGGATTTTCTTTCTAATAGCATTCTTCAGTCTACAGTTTGTTTCCACTCATTGCCTACACTGTAACAGTGCAACATTTACCCATTCAGTGGTATGTTCTCTTGGGAACAGGGTGTGATTTGTGCAAAAATTAGAGGGGGTGGGGGGTGTTTTTGAAATTTTTTTACTCATGAAAATAAATCACGAACCCCAGTGGGCCTGTATAGACGATGCAGCTTGTTAGGCTATTTCTTGCACCTGTTAAAGTAACATTTATAGAAAAATTGTAACTTTAATAAAAAAAAATGTTGGAACTTGACCTTAAGCACTGTATTTGCATGAATATTTTAATCCATTTTTTTTTTTTTAAAAAGTGGCATTTTGTTGTGGATCCTACACAACAAAATAAAAGGTTAAAGGATAATTTAACATGCCTGAATAGAATCCCTCTTTCTTTTTTCCATTTTAAATTTTTATTGTTGCGTCCACTTGAGACTGTTCTCACGTTGCAGTGCTTTACTTATATAATTTTTAAAATATTTTTATTTTAGGTATTTTTTATGATCGATTGGTGGAGTAGCATTAATCACTATGCAAATGTTGCTTGTAATTGTTGACACTGCCAGGTTGCTGTTTTAAAATGCAGTCCAGTTTTAGTTGGCATATAAAAATTGTGAGAAAATGGTAAGAATTTGCCAACAAACTAAAAGTCTACAAAAATGATACTAAATTCAGTGTGTCCGTTTTAATGGGTACAAAAAATGTAAACACCTTGTTAGCATCCAATAACCACATTTCCAAGCAGACAAGCTCAAAGAATCAGAATCAGAATCAGAATCTTGTTTATTGCCAGGTGTATCAGGTTTACACTAGGAATTTGCTTTGGTTCGTTGGTGCAAATAAGCAGAAAATAACAGTAGAATAATTAGTGTTAGAATAAAATAAGAATAAAAAATTGAAATCTACCAATATACAATATAAGATATAAACAAGAATAGTATAAAAACATTGTATAAAAATATAAACAGATAGTGCAAGCCTCAGGGGGGCTGTAGTTGTGGAATTGCTATGCAAATAATTGTTATTTTATCCTTGTTAAAATTACATGTTTACATTTTACAAGCCATACAGAAGTATATACCCATTTCACAAAGAATATGGACAGTATCATGTTTTTTTTTTGTTTTTTTTAAAGAACTTTATTTTCAGCAAAAGACAAGTACAAAAGTATAGGGAATACAATAAACAGAACAAAATAAACAAGACAAACAAAAAAAATTTAAAAAAAACCTTAATGCTAGAGGAGTTCAATGTCCATTCATTTCATGTCTTTTCAGAGTTCAAGAAAATGTACTTCCTTTAAAATATTGAGAGACTTTACAGCTTTTTGGTTTTTGACATTTTCCAGTAAGGTGCCATACCTCTCGAGTTCAACAAGAAACCCACGAAAGCAGGTTGTTTGGAGTCAGACCATTTCCATTTGTGGATGTGGAATTTACCAAGTATAATCAGAGGCTGAATTATATACACTGTAGGTAATGTTGCTATCCATCCCATAAAACACAAAATATAGCATCACATCAAATACATTAATCTGTACTTTAGTACTCATTTTTCTATTTATGAAATTCTGCATATCTGTCCAAAATAAAGTCGAATGATTACAGTGAAAAAACAAATGAAATATTGTTTCTCGATCTGAAATCGCAGAAAACACATGTAGAGTCTATCTTTTTTTTAAATCTTTCTAATACTTCTTTAACAGGGTAAATTCTATGTAAAATCTTGAAGGTTACTTCTTTCACTTTATTATTGATACAATATTTGTTTAGAATACAACAAGCCTTTTGACAGTATCATGTTTTCATAAAGAATGATGCCTGCTTAAAGCTGCAGTATGTGATATTGGCGCAAATATGATTTAAAAAAGTTATTTTTATTAAACGGCCGCTATATCGTGACAGCAAAAAAACATGAAACAGGTAACCTGAGTAAAATCCTGTTCCTCTGTGTCCTACTGTGTCCTCCGGTGCTCCTAACGGCATCTGAAGGATTTCACTTACCAGAGGAAAACAAGGTCCGCTGCCCAGCTGCAGTCTATGAGAGCCGGCTGTCAATCACTTGCGATCTCCGACCAAACGGTCAAACTAGGCAGCGCTGATCAGATATGAATCAATATTCTGTTACTGTAATGCCTATTTCTCTCCTCAAATGTTCTCAGAATCATCTTGTAGTTACTGTTTAGCTGTAAAATGAGAAAGTTTGTGACGAGGCCGCCATTGTAAAATCTGTTGAAGGAAGCCAAGTTCTGGTCACATGACCGGAGCACAGCCAATAGGAACGCTCTCTCTCTCTGAAATGACCTGTGATTGGTCAAAATCTGCCGTCACGGGGCTAGATTTATCTAAAGCCTGAAAACAGAGACATGATGAGGAGCAGAAGTCTAGTTTTCTCTCAGAACACTTGAATTACAATATGCTGAAAGGTTATTATGGAATTTTTGCCCAAATGATGCCAAAAATATTCTGCCTACTGCAGCTTTAAGAGATGGATCCTCCCCTTGTTGTTTATTTTTATTTATGTATGTATTTGAAGTTTGTGTTGTGTGTCCAGTTGGCACATATGTACCACTTTTGTTTAGCAAGTTTACTAAGTAAACATTAACATAGCGTTTTACAAGACATTATACTTAACAAGTTCAATACTGTGCTTTGTTTTCATAAAAGGTTCTCTTTAAATTCCACCGAATCTTATCTTGGAATAAAAAAAACTTCCGGAGCACAGCCAATAGGAACGCTCTCTCTCTGAAATGACCTGTGATTGGTCAAAATCTGCCGTCACGGGCTAGATTTTTTCTAAAGCCTGAAAACAGAGACATGAGGACGAGCAGAAGTCTAGTTTTCTCTCAGAACACTTGAGTTACAATATGCTGAAAGGTTATTATGGGAATGTTTGCCAAATTATGCTAAAAAAATTGTTGCCTATTGCCACTTTAACGCGGAAGTGGGGGCGGGGGCTTGATCCGTCGGTGGCGCTTTTAACGAGGTGCACTTGAATGCATCACGAGGGGAGGAGTTAGCGACAGTGAAGTTTAGCCCAGCAGGAAACACCGAGGCTACCGCAGCAGCAGCAGCAGCAGCAGGGGAGAAAAGAGAGAGCCCCAGCCCCAGTTTATAGTTTTTAGTCGTGATATTTCCTCGCTTGGATTCTGGGATTACCCCCTTACGATCTGGGTCACATTTCCCCCCGACTCTGTACGAGGAGAGAGCTTTATAGCCAACTAAAACCACCCTAAAACTGGCCGGGAGGAGGACTCTTATCCAACGGCTGTGACCTGTGAGCAACGGCTGTTTTGAATCAGGTGAGTTGTGAAGCCCACAGGTGTGTTTGGCTTGTGAGCCACTTTATAGGTTCTTTACAATTGGAACAAACCCGTGTTCACTAATTGTTCTGCTCAAACACTTGAACAGGCTCCAACTCGAGCAACTAAAAGTTGCTAGTTTTGCTCAGTTAGCTCGCTATGCTAATCTGTTACTCCTGATATTCCACCCAGAAATCAGGCAGCTTGTGTTGTTGCCTCATATTATCAGCTCATTTAAGCACAGTTTAACACATGCATTCTTCTATTCCTAACTAACAAAAGCTTGTTTAGCTAACTTTCATGAATTGCTTTAAGTTAACCTTCTATTTTACAAACACATTCCACTGAAAAACACATAACTTTACACTATACATGTGTGTTTTACAGCTTTTATTGTGCTTTAATAGTTTGCTTGGTGGATTTATTTCATGCCGATTGCACCATATTTAACATAAAAACTCATTAATGTTCTTTAAAAAAAAGAGGGTTTGTCTATAAAGCCACAGATATTAAATTTATGTTTTTTTGTATGAAGACTGGTGTGGATAAGTTTTTACTCTGCTTTGCTAACAGCTGGCCAGCTTGTTGTTAAAGCGGCAGTAGGCAACAATTTTTTTGGCATAATTTGGCAAAAATTCCATAATAACCTTTCAGCATATTGTAATTCAAGTGTTCTGAGAGAAAACTAGACTTCTGCTCCTCCTCATGTCTCTGTTTTCAGGCTTTAGAGAAATCTAGCCCGTGACGGCAGATTTTGACCAATCACAGGTCGTTTCAGAGAGAGAGAGCGTTCCTATTGGCTGTGCTCCGGTCATGTGACCAGAACTTGGCTTCCTTCAACAGATTTTACAATGGCGGCTGGGTCACAAACTTTCTCATTTTACAGCTAAACAGTAACTACAAGATGATTCTGAGAACATCTGAGGAGAGAAATAGTCATTACAGTAACAGAATATTGATTCATATTTGATCAGCGCTGCCTAGTTTGACCGTTTGGTCGGAGTTCACGAGTGATTGACAGCCGGCTCTCATAGACTGCAGCTGGACAGCGGACCTTGTTTTCCTCCGGTAAGTGAAATCCTTCAGATGCCGTTAGGAGCACCGGAGGACACAGTAGGATTCAGAGGAACAGGATTTTTTTCAGGTTACCTGTTTCATGTACTACTGTCACGATATAGCGGCCGTTTTCTAAACTTTTTTAAATCATATTTGCGCCAATATCGCATACTGCAGCTTTAACTGTAAAAACATACAGTAAACAATGCGTCCAATCAAAACTAACTTAACATTAGCTTCAGTAGGCGTTAGCACACACCTGGGCACAACTTGAAGTCATTCATTAAAGCTTACAGTTAGCAAGACTTTTGAGTACAGAAAATTATCAAGAAATTTTGTCGTGGTTGGACCTATGATGTCATTCGTACCGAGGAAACTACTGTATTTCTAGCTAACCTCAGTGTGCAGCCAGGTGAGTAGTAGTAGTAGCAGCAGCAGGTAGTGTTGCATAATTGCGGAAACGTAGAACTTCAGCAAGGTGTGTCCCCAGCAGCAGGTATGTCAGTAAGCGCCCTTTGAGTCAACGGTCTGGTTTCAAGCATGAGTAATTGGAGTGTTTTGTGGAGGCGGGGTGTGTGTGTGTGTGCTTCACCGGTTTGGCTAGTTTCAGGAAAATTCACAACAAAATGACAACATGTAGAATAAAATACTACATCACATCGTATCCATTCAACCAAAGCTAACTCTCATATAGCTCAGTTATAGTACTGAACATGTACATGTGAGTCATCCAGCTGCATGCTCATCGTATAAACTCTGTAAATATAACTTCCACCTCTTTAGATCGTAGTATGATTAACTTTAACACTGTGGAGCACAAACAGCAAGGACACAGGCCGTGTCCTTCAAAACTCCACCTGCATTAGCACAAGACTGGCTAAACAAAAAGCCTTTTGTTCTCAGTGCACTTGGTGCAATTACTACACCTGCATGGTAAAGTCCACCTGTAACTATTATGGAGGCAAAATAAATGGCCGCTCCCAAATCAAATGTATTGTGGAGGAGCAAAAGCAGGATTTTCAACTTTTATTTTTGTCCCCGGAGGGCCATTGGTTCCACAGCAAGGCATATTATAATACATGAGAGAACATAGACATACAGTACAGTAAAGGGGAAAGAGAGGCGTCTTCAATACAAGTGTGCTAGAAGTCCAACAGCAGTAGTCACTGGTGTCTGACTCACATTTCTACAGTTTGCAAAAAGCTCAGCAGCAATAACATCTAAAAAATAGGGCTGTTCGTTTTAATGCCACTAATTTCTTTAACGCATAACTTGTGGTATCATATGAAACTAGAAAACCTAATGAATCCATCGGTACCAACCATGTCATGCTACCTTGTTGGGAATTGGAGGCTAAATAATGCTCCAAACTTGCGCTAAATTTTGGCGAGGATAAACTGGCATAGCCATTTTCAAAGGGGTCCCTTGACCTCTGACCTCAAGCTATGTGAATGTAAATGGGTTCTATTGGTACCCACGAGTCTCCCCTTTACAGACATGCCCACTTTATGATAATCACATGCAGTTTGGGGCAAGTCATAGTCAAGTCAGCACACTGACACACTGACAGCTGTTGTTGCCTGTTGGGCTGCAGTTTGCCATGTTATGATCTGAGCATATTGTTTTATGCTAAATGCAGTACCTGTGAGGGTTTCTGGACAATATCTGTCATTGTTTTGTGTTGTTAATTGATTTCCAATAATAAATATATTTATATATATTTGCATTAAACAAGCATATTTGTCCACTCCCATGTTGATAAGAGTATTAAATACTTATCAAACCCTTTAAGGTACATTTTGAACAGATACAAAATGTTTGATTAATCGTGATTAACTATTTTAATCGATTGACAGCCCTTCTTATAGGCTATATTTACTATTACTAATTCAATTCACACTACAGATTACTACAGATGTTTCTATGACAAGTACTATACTATACAAATAAAGAATGACATTATATATATATATATATATAGATGATTGAGTGATATATTATCCTACACACCACCCACTCCTGTCTATCTATATGACAACATGAAATACAGAAAATTAGAATGTAAGAGACATAATTTGCCGTCAGCAGCCGTTTTCAGCTGTAAACATCATGTCACAATTATAGCGGGTGAAATGTATGTAGCCTACATTCAAGATTAAAAACATCAGTAATATCAAGGTGAAATGTCATTAAGGAATGCGGTTAGAACGGCACCTTAAAATCGCGATTAACTATTTTAATCGATTAACAGACCTACTAAAAAAATTCAAGTCCGATAGAATAAATAGCGGCAGAGTTTGAACATATAAATACAAATACACAGGGAGAGTAAAGTGTGTGGTGACCAGACATGTTGAATACATGATCAACATCACAATACAATTGTCATCATAATCATCATCATTTTTTCAGCTATCTAAGTTGTACAAACAATCCTGCCTGTATTATTGACTGTCCGAGTGTTGCCTTCAAAGCCCCCCCCTTTTTTTAAACTTTGAACAGGAAAGTTAATTTGTCTAACCTTACACGGGTGAGATGACCAAGGCGTACTTTGCTTGTAAACTTCAAACAGAGCACTTGGCTCAGACTGTCACGCTGTGTTTAGTGCTGTTAACTGTTAACTTGATTCCTGTTTTTACCTCCCAATGTGCAACACATTATCTGGCAGGGAAAGAAGCTTTTTTTTTTACTGTGGTTTGCTAATGAGATGGCTTAGGAAGTAGAAATGCTGTAGAACATCCTCTTCCTCATCAGGCTTTACAGCAGATATACTGTACGCCAGGACATTGTGAGAATGTTTGTACGAGTGTATAAAATGGTTTAGACATAGTGGATGAATTATTTTCAAAAAGGTCCCAAAATCAGAGGATAAATCATCTCCTCATGTAGCATGATCCTTATATTAAAGTCCACCCAGGCTGCAGAGAGCCTGATTTGTATGTGCATACCCAGTACATTTATCTTTAGCAATGTTTTTTTATTCTCTATGCCTCCCCATCTTTGCAATTATACATGTTAAATACCCAGAAGTAGGGCTGAATAATTTGAGGAAAATATCTAACTGTGATTTTAAATTGCAACTATTTTCTATATATTAAACTCGAGCTGCAACAATTAGTGGATGATGCCAAAAATCTGATGGTTCCAGCTTCTCAAATGTGAGGATTTGATGATTTTCTTTGTCATATACTGTATGTAAACTAGATTATGTTTGGGGTTTTGAACAGGTGGCAGAATAAAATGAGTAGAATGAATGAGCTGAGGGGAACAACAATGGTCATTTTCCCAATTTTCTTACAAATTCTAGACCAAACAACTAAATAATTAATTGTGAAAATAATCACAGATTAATAAATAATGAAATTAAGTGCTAATTTCCAGCCTTTCTACAGGTCTGTATTTGCAGTAGGGCTGGGTGATATGGAGAAAAAAAAAATATAAAGATATTTTTGACGAAATAGCCATCAATATTGTGACGATATTGTAGGGTTGACAATTGGTGCTTTTACAAAAAATATTTACATAATGAGGTTTTTGATAAATAATTATCAGTAATGTGGATATAATGAGAAAATGGGTGACATTATTCAGTATTTAAACTTAATCATGATATTCAAAAGTGACATTTTAATGAGAAAAAACAGCAATATTCACAATAACTGCTAAATATTATCTCATGTTTTCAACTCTCGCGTTCAAGCAAACGCTGACACATATTCAGTCACCAGTTAATTGGGACGCTACCTGGTCCGTAACATCAGTGATCTGATTCTCCCCTCATCCTCAGTCCTGTCCTCCTGCAGAAGTTGTATTCTGTTTGTCAGACCTGATGTGTACCACATCTTGTTGATGATGTGAATCGTGTTATTTCTGCTGTTCCAGTCACAGTTCACTGTGATGCATTAAACACAAATAGGTTATATTTTTGCAAGGCCTATCAAAGTTCGTTTTAACGCCACTAATTTCTTTGACGCATTAATGCAACTTGCAATTTTGAATTAACCTCCTAAAAATCGGGAGGACCGCCGTCTGGCGTGGCCACTATTCGATCTTTCGGAGGTTTTAGCAGGCTCAGTTTTAAAGCAAGGCATAGTATAATACATGAAAGAACATAGACATACAGTACAGTAAAGGGGAAAGAGAGGCGTCTTGAATACAAGTGTGCTAGAAGTCCAACAGCAGTAGTCACTGGTGTCTGACTCACATTTCTACAGTGTGCAAAAAGCTCAGCAGCAATAACATCTAAAAAATAGGGCTGTTCGTTGTAATGCCACTAATTTCTTTAACGCATAACTTGAAATTTGTATGTTGTAGCAGGCTTAGTTTTCAAGCTGAAGATACTGGTATCATATGAAACTAGAAAAACCTAATGAATCCATCGGTACCAACTGTGTCATACTAGCTTGTCGCGAAGGAGGCTAACAGACACTCCAAACTTACGCTAAATTTTGTCGAGGAAAAACTGTCATGGCCATTTTCAAAGGGGTCCCTTGACCTCTGACCTCCAGATATGTGACTGAAAATGGGTTCTATGGGTACCCAAGAGTCTCCCCTCTGCAGACATGCCCATTTTATGATAATTATGGACAATATTTTTCATTGTTTTGTGTTGTTAATTGATTTCCAATAATAAATATATACATACATTTGCATAAAGCAGCATATTTGTCCACTCCCATGTTGATGAGAGTGTTAAATACTTGACAAATCTCCCTTTAAGGTTCATTTTGAACAGATAAAAATGTGCAATAAATTTGCGATTAACTATAGACAGTGGACATCGATTGACAGCCCTAGTTATATTTTTGCCTCCATGGAAATCCTGTCATGAGGATTATGTGAGTTAGTTCCAGTTAGCCTGATTTTCCCCACTGAGAGTGAGTTTGACTAGTGTAAACGTTGTCCTGATGATCACCACCCCCCCCTCTTCTCTGTGTCTCCTGGCTCTGATTACAGGAAAGAGGGAGTGAGTTGGTGGGAGATATGATATCCTTCCAGCCACGCCCAAAACTGACAAGATCTCATGTGTGTTTTGTTAGGGGACAGTGGAAGGAAGCGTTTCTGTAATGCCTGCCTGTGTGACAGACTCCTCCTGCTCCGTCTTGTTAGCTGCATTCTTCTGTCTAGATACGCTGGAAATCACTTTCCATTTCACACACGCTGCTTGGTCTTAGCCAACACACCTGATGGTTTCTGTTTCATACCCGCTCCCCTCCCCTCCCGTCTCACTGAACTGACCTGACACAAATCACACCGTGACCCGCACACCATCCAAAGCTGACTTGAGAGGACTCATTTCCATCACCACATCCAAGAATAGCTCAGTGATGTGCAGCTCCAGATCACAGAGGGGTGTCAAGGCCGTACATGTAGAGTTTTATTTGGTGTCTTATCAACTGTGTGCGTGTGTGAGAGAGATTTGTGATCAGACCATGTGTGCAGGCCACTTCTCTCAGGCTGTAGAGGCTAACAGCAGCTGTCAAACAGGTTTTCTGCTCCACCTGAGGGCATACTTGCCAACCTTGAGACCTTAAAAACATTTCAAAACCAAAGCGGGGGGTCTGGGTCTCCTCCCCCGGGAAAAAAAAGGAGCTTCAGACACCTTTATCCTGCATTCTGGTGAGCCGATCGTGCCGATTCAATATGTATTGCGATTTTACAAGTATTGCGATTCGATATTGCGATTTTTGTTCACGTTTTTAACACAAGACCATGGGAAAAAGTTGAATCATACACTTCTAGGGACTTTTACTTTGGAAAATATCTAAATTAATACAGTAAAAATGTTTGATTTTCAGCATGTATGTAGTCAGAGATGTCCTGAAGTCAAATATATCATTCAAAAATCGAAGAATAAAGACATTTCCCTTACAAATTAGTGAAATTTTTCTTTTTAATTTATTAGAGACATGTAATGTTTTATACTTCTGGTGAATATAATCCAATCAATCTTATTTCCATAGATGTATTTTGTATATACAGTTCCCTTTGTTAACATCTTATTTTGAAAAGTGGACGTAGTCCCACGTGTCTACTTCCTCTAACTTCTCCAAGGTGGTCTCTATCTCTCCCGTCAGCTCCGTTCTCTTTATCCATCCATGGTCAGCTCCATCGGGGCCGTTTCAATGCATTTAACAGAAATGTCAGTATATGGGTGCTCTACAGTTGTAGCGTCGGCCCATTTGACCACGGATATGAGAGCGACGGCCGGCTCGACCGCACGTTACCGCGATACGATAACGTTTCCTGTCCGTGACAGAGTTAGCATGCAGCTTTAGCCGTGATGTCTAGGTCTGATTTTCCTGCAATGTGTGAAACCCAAAGTGTTTCCATCCTTTACTGGATGTGTAGTGTTTACCACGCTGGATTTAACATGTGAGGGTGCAGGTCGTATCCACGACGACCCTCCAACGTTTTCTACTTTCTCGTTTCGGCTCGCTGCGGTTTGTTTTGGTCGACGGATACTGAACGGATATGATGTCACGTTACTCAGACTACAAGCAAATATATCGATTATGGCATTAAAAAATGTATTTCAAAATCATAAAAAAAACGCGATACATAGGTGATTTTTTTTTTTTTCCCCACCCCTAATAAATATGAATATATATGTCTATGATGAAGTTCATGACTTGATCAGATGTCACTCAGGGAAGGGCTGATTACCTTGGCACCTTTTTTACTTCCCGTCTTGCAGCAAGCTGCAGCATAGCTGCTGATTGGCGTCCGTAAGAAGAATGTTTTGGATGCCAGGCATTTCCTGGCCATTCACTGTTCCTCTGGAGCAATATGCTAGCTATGTCGTTGACAGACGCAGCCCATGTAGCAGCTCTGCTGGTCGAGCCGCCCTCTCTTCAGGTTATTGTCCTGTCCAGGCATGTTTATGCACATTTTTTTTCCCTCCACCGACTTCCTGCTAAATGGCTCGGGTTGATATGCCGGGAATTTGATTACATCACTGAACTGTGGGATGAAAGATAACACACTTTAAGTGAAGGACATTAGGGATGGTGTGTTGGATAGCAGAGGCGGCACATTGTGACTGTGAGTGAAGAGTCAATAAGGTACTTTAATTTGCTATCAAATGTAAATACTGTTAGCTCATCATGCTGAGAGATGAGCTCACTGATCAAACAATGTGACGAAAGACGCAGCGTTCACTGTCACTTACTGTTAACTTGTTTCTCAACTCTAGTTCATTGTTTACCTGCTGCCAAGGTAAATTCCACATCTGACAGTAGTAGTAGGACACGTCACTGTGCAGAGCTCTGCTGGAACTGTGTCGCTCTCCTCTGACCTGCCATTGTTCTTCTGATTAAACTAACAGCTACTTCCCTGTCACAATAACAACATTGTCCACAGTCGTGTCAATGTCAATTAAGTCTGTGTGTGTGTCAAACTGACTGTATCCCCCCGACAATATGGCAAACTTGAAAATTATTAATACCCATGAATGACTCTATCATAATTTAGGGAAGTTTTTTTTATTCCAAGATAAGATTAGGTGGAACTGAAAGAGACCTTTTTATGAAAACAGTTCATGTTTGTATTGAACTTGTAAAGTATAATGTCTTGTAAAACGCTATGTTAATGTTACTTAGTAAACTTGCTAAACAAAAGTGGTACACATGTGCCAACTGGACACACACTTCAAATGCATAAATAAATAAAAATAAACAACAAGGGGAGGATCCATCTCTTAAACCTGCAGTAGGCAGAATATTTTTGGCATCATTTGGGCAAAAATTCCACAATAACCTTTCAGCATACTGTAATTCAAGTGTTCTGAGAGAAAACTAGACTTCTGCTCCTCCTCATGTCTCTGTTTTCAGGCTTTAAAAAATCTAGCCCGTGATAGGAGACTTTGACCAATCACAGGTCATTTCAGAGAGAGAGAGCGTTCCTATTGGCTGTTCATTCAATGGAGGCAGCTGTAGCAAGCTAGGTGGTTTAGCCCAGTTCGCCAGGTTATTCAAGGTCAATGGACAATGATTTGTGTCAAACTGTATGCCGACACTGTTAAATTTTAATATATATACCATAATATTATACCATAATATCTTGATACCACCCAAGCCTAGCAAGCAAGGTCACACAACAATCACTGTCCATGTGCCCTTGAGCCAAACACAGGTCTACCTCCTGCTCCAGAAGCATCACTCCTGGCCACTAATGCTCTGTGACCTGCTCCCCTCTGATAGAAGTCATAGATGCGTCTCCATAGAGAATAAACAAAGACACCTATTCCATGCAAACTGTTGTATGGTGCATCATCATTTAAAAGTGCACGTGTTGCCTTGTTAGCTCAGCTTGCTGAATATTCGGTTGGTTCTTCTCAGCCTCAGCCAGACTGAACAAGACCTTGAGGAGGTTAATCTAACTGTCTGAACTGACAGCCTTAATCATCACTGCAGTTCACATAATTGTGATGTTCATTCCCAGCCTCGGCTCTTGATAAGTAGCTGGTGTAGAAATAACACTCGGAGTGTGTTTAATGAACGGGTAATTTGTGCTCTAATGTCTGTCAGGTTACTTGAAAGGCCACAATTAATCTGGTGGGAGAGAAACAACTGTGGGATTAGAATGTCTGAAGGCTGCAGGGAGGAACTCACAGCTGACATGTACTGTAGCAAAGCTTTCCATACTGGTTGTTTAGCGTCACTGTTTACATGTGTGCACATGTGAGGGTTGTATTCCCTACTCTGGTTTTCCATCAGCAGATTCCTCTGGTAGCCTGTAGAAGCCGTAGTGTTGGTGAAGCAGACCTCCCACTCTGCCATTGTGAGCAGAGCTTACGGCTTTGAGCTCCCTCTTTCTGCTCTGTTGCTCCTCCTGGGACCGTCACACACACACACACACACACACACACACACACACACACACACACACACACACACAATGTCTACAAGGACTACAAGCTTGTAACCTGCGGCAACAACAAGCATGTTAGCTGTTGATCAACCTCCAGTTGTGTGCTGTAAAACTTGAAGTGCATTTTACCAGTGAGAGTTGTAATAGTGCAGTTCTCACAGTCTCAGCAGTCTAAGTCATGGCTGAATATTTTCAGTCATCGGAGTAACAGAAATTAATTTTTGTTAAGAAATCAATATATATCCTTGTGCCAATTTGATCAAAATTGTCAGTACCAAAAAGAGGAATTAAAATATATTTTTCTGCAGTGATTTCTGCCTCGGTGTTCTCTAGTAGACCTGACTTTTTGGTGCTGACTGATGACGTCGTCACCGCAATTTGATCAGTGCAACATCTGTGTGTGCACCGGGGCACTAAAATATTTGATTCTTAGGGCTGTCAATCGATTCAAATATTTAATCACAATCAATCGCACATTTTTTTATCCGTTCAAAATGTACCTTAAAGGGAGATTTGTCAAGTATTTAATACTCTTATCAACACGGGAGTGGACAAATATGCTACTTTTTTGCAAGTGTATGTATATATTTATTATTGGAAATCAATCAGTGGGATCTACATTTACATTTATCGCAGTCGCTGTAACATCCAGCATCATAGCACTACTTTGAGAGGGCAAATAAAAAAAATCTTTGCATGTAAACTATTAATTTTCTGGTTTCTTTACTCCTCAATGACAGTAAAATGAATATCTTTGTAGCTTTGAGCACAAAACAAGACATGTTCAAGAACTTTTTCACCATTTTCTGACATTTTATAGACCAAACAACTAATCGTTGCAGCCCTGGTGAAAATATCATAACTATGTTATAATGCTCAGTACCACTACAGTTAAGAGTGATGCAACAAATATTCACAACTATTTGTCCTATTGAGAAATTCAATCTTTCCTCATAACCGTTGAGACCAGTAACCGATCCCAGTCAGCCTGCTGCACCACAGTAGTGTTGACCGTTTCTATGAGGAAGCTGGAGTTGGAAATGTGTGTCACAGCCCAGCAGTGAGTCAAGGCAGCGCTGCTGATAGGACGGCAATAACTGCAGAACTGTGTCTCCATTTGGACCGAGGCAAATGAGCTGGTTCAGACGGAAAACCGTGACTCATGGCGCAGGCCTTTTGTCACAGACTTGTGACACTGCGGATCATATGTCTTGCTGCAGTTATGAGTTTTCCCGTCCCACCGTCTGAGATGTTGTGCTTTCTTTTCCATAGTTGAGTGTCAGTCAGTGAGTGAAGGAGCCAACGAGGCCTCACAGAGCAGACGGCGAGGCTTAGAGAGGCCTCTGTGCTGCTCTGTGGTTCAACCTCTCCTTCACGTGATGGAGTGCAGCGTTCAGTCTTTAGCCACCAGTTTACCGCTGATAAATGTGCTCTCTTACAGAGCTCAGTCTTGTGACTCATCAGTGCTTCAGTTCGACTTCCTGCGTGTTACTTTAAGACAGAATGCAAGGATGATATTTTTTCCTTTCTTTGTCTTCCTGCTTCCCCATTTCCTTTAGCTTCTTTCTCTGAAGTAGCCTCCATGAAAACCGCCTTTGTGTGTCACAGGTGTTTTCATCAGCCGCTGCTAAGCAGGGCTGTGTGTGTGTGTGTGTGTGTGTGTGTGTGTGTGTGTGTGTGTGTGTGTGTGTGTGTGTGTGTGTGTGTGTGTGTGTGTGTGTGTGTGTGTGTGTGTGTGTGTGTGTGTGTGTGTGTGTGTGTGTGTGTGTGTGTGTGTGTGTGTGTGTGTGTGTGTGTGTGTGTGTGTGTGTGTGTGTGTGTGGTGGCCAAACAATGGTTTCTTAGTTGTGCCCTGACCGACCTCTGGCCCTTATCTTTTGTTGAGGGAGGGGGGGCAGCAGGACCCCACCCACTCATGTTCGTTTTGTTCGTTCTCTGATGACAAGAGATGCCAGACTCCGCCTCCAGAATTCCTCTCTGTCATCTTCACTGTTTCAGCTACCTGAGGCTCCATAGATTCTAGGCTTAGGGGCTGGGTGATATGGCTTATAAATAATATCTTAATATCATGTATACACAGCCTGCTGTTACTCCATAAATACATTACTAAAATGCACAAGGAATATCTCGATATAATGATGTGGTCACCCGTAGAGATGTCACAATACCAGAAATCTAGTGGTCGATACCAATACCAGTGAATTTCCACGATTCTCGATACCACGGTTAAAAAAAAAAACAAGGAAAATTATGAGACTTTATTCCTCAGGAATAGCTCAATGACTGTAAGAAAACAGCAGAGGCTGTACACGCACACATGCACCCTCTCTATATATATATCCTCAGATTGCAATTGCGAATCTATATTATTACTCCTTAAGGATCCGCCTCGAACGAAAAGTACTTCCATAGCCGACTCTTGCTATCTGTCTTCTCAACGAGTCGAGGCGGAGCTAGAGGCGGAGCTAAAGGCGGAGCTAGAGGCGGAGCTAGAGGCGGAGCTAGCGCTGCAGCTGCACTTGTTGCCATCTTTCACGTTTTTTTTCCGTGCTGTTAGGCGTTCTTTTTCTTCTTCCTTCATTTCACTGCAGATGTGAACAGTTGTAAGCGTTTATGCTCCCCCCATAGATCCGGAAGGATCGCTTCTCCAGTACCTCCGGTACCAATGACCATTACAGGCATCGACTTTGTACCGAAGTATCGGTTCTCGTGACATCCCTAGTCACCCGACACATCGCACATAAAATTATATTCGAACTATATCTGATATATTCGATGCATCGCTCACATATAGACGGAACTGAAATAAAGTGTTGCTTTCTTGCTCTTCCACTTTTCCTCTCTCATACTGTACCTAGATTTAACTAGGAAGCCAACAGGACAACACTTAATCTGTGTGTGCTAAGTAAAGGGAGGAATGACCGGAGGTTTCATAATGTAACACTTCTCTCTCTCTCTCCCTCTCTTCTTTCCTCCCTGCAGCGAGCGTCAGTGGGCTCGCAGGCTCCACGCCGGTGCTGAGTCAGGATGAAGAGGTTCAGACGACACGGCCAGGAGTCCCAGAGAGATCGACTCAAACAGGAGCTCTTCCAGTTCAACAAGGCAAGTGAACCCTGACGGGACACAACACAACAGCAGCAGACGTGAATCTGGTCCTCTTAACTGGACTTAAAAAACTAAAAACCTGCATACTTTCCCCTCAGCTGTTTCTCTGTTTGGTGCAGTTGCTCTGCAGAAAGGTGCACAGTTTTCTCAGTGTCCACACAGGATTTGCCAAGTATTACCTGGTGTTAACAACAAGCTTGTTCAGCTACTGTTTTGTCATTTTGTGTTTACACCTACACACCTACTTTGACCTTTAAATAAACTAGTGACAGATTGTGGTTACATGAGATAATTTCCTCCTTTCAGACCAAGCATGCACACGGTTTAAGAGCAAGCCGAGGGCGATATGATAAGGTGGAGATGACAAATAAAGTCTTGTGATGAAACTACTTGTTTAGGTTGTTGGCCAATTTCACTAGTTGTGTTTAGATTTTTTTTTTTGTTAGTCAGAAATCTTATTTATTCATTAATTATGATTCATTCATTTTGTGCACTCCTGGGTTAATTTTATTTTTTTACACATGGTTATGATCTTTACATTTTGGCTTTAATTGTGAAGCACTTTGTAAAGTCAGAATTTTAGTGCTTTAAACTGGGTGACTGATAACTCTGACTTTAATGATGATGACTGCCATGTCACTGCTGTTGGTGGTTTAGAGGTACATGTGATGAATTAATGATAATTCAGATGCTATATATATATACAGTAGGCACACATAGCTGTGTGTAGGGATGTCACGAGAACCGATACTTTGGTACCAGGTCGATGCCAAAATGCTGAAAATGTGACGGTACTCGTTTTTCTACAGTACCGCAGGTAGCGTCAGGGCGTACGTACATTCTCTTCAGACAAAAAAAGGAAGAAATGCTACAGGGTACTACTGTGTGCAACATTACTTCTGTAGGTTTACACATTTTTGTTCTCAGAAACTTGATAAATTGTGCTATGTGCACTAAAACTTTATTTTTTCAACCAAAAGTTTATTTGACAAAGTTTAGTTTTTTTGATAACCTGTTTCATGTATTTAATATTTAGTTTATACACTATTTTTATTTAAAATATATAAGTGCACTGCAGTGCAGACACAAAATGCAGATTGGAGAGACCATAAGTGTTTTAATAAATGTTTTTGTGTATCATTTGTTATTATTAAGCTGTTATATTTTATCAGATGGAGGAAAAAAAGAAAACCAGCCAAACATATCAGCAAAAAAAAAAAAAATCTATCGGCTATCGGCTGTCCTGATTCTGTAAAAAATTGGCATCGGCCATAAAAAATCCCATATCGGTCGACCTCTAAATCCACAAAACCAGCCTGAAAATGAAGAAAATCTGAGACAATGGCGAGAGAGAGTCTGTGGAGCAGAGCCGGATAGGTGTTGGACCTTGGTTGAAGCTGCCCGATGCTACGCTATGATTGGCTAGTCTGCGTTCGAGGGGCGGGACTTGGTGAAGGGTCAATTAACTTAACAAGAAGTCCTCCTTCAAAAACAAGTCACAGTCATGACAGAGGAAGTGACAGAGGGGGGGGGGGCTTTGACACAGCAGGATTCATGTTTCCATGTTATCTCTAATTCCCTGTCCACATGCTGTTATCTGCAGTGTCTTGTCTCCATCCTGTCCTGACATTGTCTCTGCTATCTGTGCCTGTCCTCTCTCTCCTCTCCAGACAGTGGAGCATGGGTTCCCCCACCAGCCCAGCGCTCTGGGCTACAGTCCCTCCCTGCAGCTGCTGGCCATCGGGACCCGCTCCGGGGCCATCAAACTGTATCCTTCCCTCCGCCTCGCTGTGGGTGTGAATAGATAGTCAGGGAGGAATCTGTCATGTTTGAACTTGAGGCAGGCAGCGCTAATGAGCGGCTGTGACGCTGCCGAATCCTCGTCTGCGGTTCACATGGCTACCTGGTTCAGGTGCTTTCGTTTTTCCCACGCTGTTGCTCAACGCCTCCCGCCGTTCTCACACAGTGGAGTCTGTGTGGCAAGTTCACACAGTTCTTCTCTTTGACAGACAGAGGCAGTGCAGCGGAGCCGGTCGGTGCTCTCTCCCCACTGACACAGAGATAACCACGGTACCTTCTCTCGTTAGGATAATCCATTCATACAATGCTGCAGATTGTTCCGCGATAAAACTGCGAAGAGGGCACAGATGAAGGCAAACGTTTGAATGAATAATATGAGTCAAAGAACAGAGCAGCTTCTGTTCTTTTTATGTAGCAACACAAATCATCTGATAATGGGGATGAACTGTATGAGGAAAATATCAAATTGCCTTTTTTTCAGACCTATATTGCAATTAAGATTCAGTTAAACTGGAGTTTTGCATTTGTGTTCTATATAATACCAACCATAACCATAATCATTATCTTTACTTGTTCATACATGACTGGAATCAGATAAAATAATGCAGCTGCTTGTTTCTGTTTCTTTTTTTTAAGACACAGTGAAATGAAAAACACAGCAGGATTCATCAGCTGTGTCCTTGTGTTAACTGTTTCACTGTAAAATATTTACGCCCCATACATTTGAATATAACAGATGGAAATACAAAGAGCTGTGACATTAATGTGTTATTAGGAAATAAATGCCCCCTGAAATTAAATTATAGTCTTTTGCAAAACATCCTTTTTTAAAATGTAAATTTATTTTTATTTATTTATTTTTTAATAAATTAATTCATTTATTTATTGAACTATATTGACTCATTTATATATTTATATTTAAATGTATTTATATATTTATTGCCTCATTTATTTATGTCAGGGTTTATTTCATAGCCATATTCATTTCCTGGGCATATTTATTTATTTATTTAATTATATATTAATTTAGAAATGGCATTCCATACTTATATTCAGTGCTCACAGTATGTAGGAATTCAATCTTTCACATTTTTATGTTCCTATGCAGCTGTCTGCCAGATGTGCTTTAGATAACACTTAGTTTACTTATTCAATGTTGAACTATTATTCAGTGTAAATAAGAAAATCGAGTCAAATAAATCACAAATATCACAAAATATTACTCAGCAAATCACCCTAAATTAGGGGAACATATTGAAAATACCAACCTTATTTAAAAAGGCACATTACATAGCCTTACTTGTAATACTTGGATATTATTCCTACTGTTTCTTCAGGTTCTTATTCTGTAATCCATTTTTATTTTGTATATTTCACCTCGCTATAAATCTCATTTTGTCCTGCGTCAATAACTAAATATCCCCGCGAGTATCTGCCCTCTGAACTTTTAATACTAGTTATCCAGGATCATCGATGTTACGCTCGGTGAAGCCAGCTAACCAATAGGGACTGTATGTGTCTATCATCACAAATCCAGTTTGTCCTTGACCAGTTGACCAGGTATGGAGCTCCAGGTGTGGAGTTCATGGGTCTACATGATGAGAACGCTGCCGTCACACAGGTGCACTTCCTCCCCCACCAGGTACGGTCAAAGAACAAACTGTATACAGCAGCATTTCTGCTTTTTAAAGTTGCTATGAGGAACTTTTAACTGGTTATGAAACGGTCTCAGTTTAATACTGATGCCTCTGTATGACCTACATAAGGAAACGAGACCATCTGTGAGACGGTTGGTTATTTCTATATAGTTATTCTTAATGCTGGTCATCGGCGAAATCATGCACCAGAAACTCCTTCAACACTGACGCCAACACCGACACCACGCTGCTGGAGGCCCAGGCCGTATTGCTGGGCCCGCTGGAGGGAAGGGAGGCACGGGAGAACCAGAACCAGGACTGCACAGGGCAGACTGTCGGACCCTGCTGCAGTAAAATGAGAGGTTTTCTGAAGGGACTCTGGTGCTCGGAAACAATGCCTGTCTTGTTTATCATAGAGGAGACCATCTTTTGTATGGAACTGTATGGAACATTGTTAGCCACTTGTGAATACCTTTTTTAATAACTTTTTTTGGACAGTATTGATTGATTGTGGCTTATTGTTTAGGTTGAACTGGTGACTCTGCTGGATGACAACAGTCTGCACATGTGGACTTTAAGAGCTCACAAGGGACTCTCTGAACTTCTGGAGATAGGACGCTTCACACTCACTGGACCACCTGGGTAAAACACACACACACACACACTCATACAGGTGTCCCCCCCCTTTTTTTGACCCTTTTCCAGTGCAGGTAGATTTCAGAGAATGTTTTAAGGAACCTCTGAAGTCTATCTACATTTCAACCAAAGGATATTAGTTCTAGTTGTGGTTGCAGGGATGTACTTTCTGCCCGCCAAGAGTCCGTACTTCCCAATCACTCAGGAGTTATCAAGGTGGAGCTAACTGATCGACCGCAAGCCTCCAGACTGGAACAACATGGCTGATTTAGTTCATGTGGCTCCTATGTTCTTGAAATGATTTGGTTGAAAAGACATATCCATCAAGTCATTGCATACCTACCCAGTTTGATAAATCCTGTATAAACATGCTCTATACTAAAGATGCAACGATTAATCAATTTCAGTCGTTTTTCAAGCATAAATGTCAAACAAATTTCCTGGTTCAGCTTCTCAAATGTGAGGATTTGTTGTCATATATGATGGTAAACTGAATATTTTTGGCTGAATAAAACAAGCTAATAATCCTAATACCTCCGGCTATAGCTGGCATTTTTCACTATTTTCTGACATTTTGTAGACCAAACAATTATTGAGAAAATAATCTGGAGATTCATAGAGAATATAATCGTTAGCTGTGGCCCGGCTTTATACAAACTGCAGCTGTTCATCATTCCTCCAAGTGATCTCACCTCCCTCTTCTTCTTCTCCTCCTCCTCCTCCTCCTCCTCAGTGCCCCTCCCAGTGTTACAAGGGTGACAGCGGTGCTGGCTCACTCCTCAGGGGAGCTGCTGCTGTTGGGGACAGAAGGAGGACACGTCTTCATAGTTGAGGTCCCGGGGTTCAGAGAGCTGGAAGAGAGGAACATTAGTCTCGACCAAGTGGCCAGCAGGTCGGCAACCACAACACGCTGCACATCGTTTATAGCCTCGATTTCACAACACTGAGCCAGGGAGGGGAGATTTCTGTGTAACAATAGTCTACAAATCAACAGCATTTTTAGCATCCATTATCAGTGTGTCCAGCATCTCACTCAAATCTTGAGTCCAGCCAACAATACACCAGATTTTATTCATATGAAATAGAGCTGGATGTTTTTGTTCACAGTCTGATCTGCATGTATCATGTGTAGACAATTAGAAAAACAAACACTCCTGGGACAGGGTTTTTATTTTGGTTGACTACTGGTTGAATTATTTAGGAATATGTTCCACAGTAGCACCAAATATCAACCATAATATTAAATATATTCAAATTTTAAACCCTCAACAAAACAGCTACAAATGGAGGAGCCACCTGATGGTGCTCTGCTCTAGTGGTACATATTGTCAAGCAAATTAAGAAATTAATAAAATTACTACAAAGTAGGGCTGTACAGACAACAACACCACTAATTTCTTTAACACATTATTAACGCAATCGATATTCCATAGGTTGTAGGTAATACACTGATTATGGAGAAGTACCTCATGCGACCCCACTTCAAATCCGAACTATCCCTTTAAGGGCGTCTACCCAGATGCACTCAACAGTAATACTTAGTAGCTTTGCCTTTTTAAGATTCCATAGAAATGCACAACAGCAGTTCCTTATTTCAAGTGGATTGACCGTAAACAGCCTAAATGTGTATTGATCGTTCAGACTAAACCGCTGTGTCACGTACACACACAATACAATATATCACTGTGCTCTGTGTACGCTGCCTCCGAGTCTCTACAGATCAGGTTGATGTTCCGTCTCCCATCTCTTTTACTCATTCTTTCCCCTCTCTCCCGTGTTTATCCTCTTCCTCCTGTCTCCTCCAGCGTGCCAGACGACTACATCGGCCGCAGGAATCTGGAACACGTAGAGGCCTTGCAGGAGAACCCGGTCAACCCGAACCAGGTCGTTATCGGCTACGGACGCGGTCTCATGGTCATCTGGGATCTGGAGAAGCAGTGTGCCATCCAGCACATCCCCGCCACACAGGTACATGTTCCTGTAGCTCAATGTAATATGCCTCTGACCTGAATAGAACACCAGCCAGGCCCGGATCCACTGCGGTTGTGACCAGCGTGCTTAATCGTGGTATTTGCCTTGTGTATTTTCCATGTAACCATAGCAACTGGAGAGTGTGTGGTGGACAGAGGACGGAGGCTACATTCTCAGCTCGCACAGCGATGGGAGTTACTGTCGATGGATGGTGGGTGCAGAGGATGTGAACGAGGAAGAGGAGAAGTCCGACATTCCTTACGGTGAGGATAAAGAGGTCTCCGCTGCATATTACTGCATGAACTGTGTGTGATTATAACTCGTCTTTTATCGCTGCAGGACATTTCCCCTGCAAGGCCATCTCTAAAATAGTCCAGCTACCTACAGAAGAAGGGTGAGTTCACTTTAATCTGTCAGTGAAAGTGGTTCTAATGTTTGACTTTATTCACGTGACCTATTGTTACACATTAATCGCTGTGCAAACTGAACTGAACTTGAACCTGTGTGTGTGTGTGTGTGTGTGTGTGTGTGTGTGGTCACAGGCCTCCGTTCCTGCTGTTCAGCGGTGGCATGCCCAGGGCCAGCTACGGGGACAGACACTGCATCACAGTGATCCACAGTAAAACACACGTCGCCCTGGACTTCACCTCCAGGATCATCGACTTCTTCGCTATCAAAGCCGGACCGCAGCACTCAGGCAGGCGACACACGCACACGCACACGCACACGCACACGCACACGCGCACGCACACGCACACGCACACGCACACACACACACACACACACACACACACACACACACACAGAACCGACGTATGGCAACGTAACACACTCATGCACACTTATGGAAAGGAAGCTGTATAGCGAAGCTTGAAATTTGGTTAGATTCAGATTTTATGCAGTTTTAGTAGGTGAGCAAAGAAGTCTTTTTTTTTTTTTTTTTTTATCAGGCACTCTGACCCCCCTGCATGTCTGTTATACCCCTTTCACACCAATTATCCTGGTTCAACCCTCCTTTTGTCTCATCTGCAACCGAATAGGTTTGTCCCGCCCCGTTTGTTAGCAACCCTGGTCCATGCCATTCACATCGAAATCGACCCTGGTCTGACCCACCTCTCGACCTGGGTCGCGATGCCAAGTCAGTCAACGCGGGTTAACCCTTTCATACACACAATCAACCCTGGATGAGTCCTCGGTGTGAAAGGGGTATTAGCTAAATACGAGATTGGGAGCAAATCTATTGTTACGCTTCCGCCCCGACGCCTTCGGACGGGATGGCGTTATCAGCTGTAACCGCCATATGAGAGCAGAGCGGCAGCCGTGAGTTAGCCAGTGGGACACGCACTCATGCACTAAAAGCAGAGCATCTATAAGTCTTTATTTAATCCGTACAGTATCTGCCCGGCATAAGGACCACTCTGCCAATTATAACACATTAAACTCAGTTTTGCTATCAGACTACTTATCAAGAGACTTCATCTTGCATTGAAACTCATTGTGTGTTTTTCTGCTGTAATCTGATCTCTCCCAGTAAACTGGTTTCTTGTGTGCATGTAAATGTGCTCATTGTGAGCTCTCACTGTTGACCTGGGGAGGGTGTAAACAGCCTGAAAACGTGTCATCTCTGATACACAGACAGACACAGTACACTGTGCAACCAATTTTGCAATGCAAACTGTTACAACGGACAATCTGGGTTTGCTCACTTTAGGTTTTAGATCATTTGTTTAAACTGGGTCTTTGTTTCAGTCTGATTTCACTACAGAGATTTACAACCCCAGAACGTTTTCAGCCACTGGCACAGCACTATGGAGACCAGTCTAGACAAGTGAGACTAACCTATCCCAGGTCAGTGTGTACAGTATATATATATAACTACTGTTATTGCTCCTCTTCTGTCCGTCTGCAGGAGATCCCAGTGCGCTGGTGGTCCTGGTAGAGGAGGAGCTGGTAGTGATCGACCTGCAGACCGATGGCTGGCCGGTCATTCAGACGCCGTACCTGGTTCCCCTCCACAGCTCCGCCATCACCTGCTCCCACCACGTCTCCGCCATCCCCCTCAAACTGTGGGAGAGGGTCATCGCTGCCGGAGACCTGCAGAGCACACACTACTCCAAAAAGGTAGGCCGAGGGCAGATGTCACCAAGTGTTTCCTCTTCAAATAACAATGAACTTAACTTGAGCTTGTAATTTTTACTCATTTCCTGCTGTCCCTTTTGTGTTTGTCATGATCATTTTTCACTGCTTTTGTCACATCACAAGGAATTTGTAGATGCATATTAGCTACAAATTAGGGCTGTCATGATATCCTACACGGTTATCGTGGCCAAAAGAATTCAGGATAACTGTATTATCGCGATATCTATTGAAAATTTTGGGGGGGAAAATAATAATAATATCTGTCAAATTCATCTTTAACTTTGTTTATTGTGTGTTTTGTCTCATTTGGCCAATGACTAACACTCCAAATACGAGGGTAGGGAGGTGGAGAGAGAGTCTTTAACCATAACTGTACATATAAAATGATTTTAAGAGGGGCTATATTATTTACACAACGTGTATTATTAACATGATATCAATATTTGATTTTTTAAATATCACGATTATCGTCAATATCGGTATATAAATACCCCTGGCCTGTAACAGTTATTGTTGAAATGACATATTTTCCGTAGACCTGATGGATATTTTAAGCCTTAATTGTGTAAAACCTACGTACTTGTCTCACATAATGCTCCATTTTCTTCAGTCATAAGTTAATGAAGCTAGAAATGACTTTGATTTTAGTCCCATCTAATCACCTTATTAGAAAAGTCTTTCTGTGTTTCAAACTTTTGACACTAAGTTCAGTACTTTTTGACCAGAACCTTGAGTTAGAGTTCACCACGGGTGTCCGTCTTGTTCAGTCTCGTGTTCAATCTCTCAGGAAGTCCTTGAGGGAAGTTCTTCAAATTTGTAACTTGATTAGATTTTGGTGGTCAAAGGTCACTGTGACCTCACAAATCACATCTTTGGCCAAAACTCAAGAATTCATATGCTGATTATGACGATTTCACACAAATCTCTAACAGGATAAAATGATGAAGTGATGACATTTTAGACAGACATGGATGTAAACTGACTGGTTGGCGGAGGCATACAACCGCGAGGTGTTAATTCTAGTTTTCCAACTAGGTTTAATTCTATATTAACATCTAATGCCTCATTTCCACTGCATGGATAGGCTTGAATCAACTCATTTTTGGTACCAGGTCCTTTTTCTATATTTTTTTTCCCGCTGTGGATAGTACCCCCTCAGTGTAGGCTGAATCCTTTCTGCAACCAGACAGAGGAACATCTGCACTTTGTTGTCGTAGTATTTGTACGGTGTAGTGTATGTCAAAGTGTACAGCATAGTTTTTAAAAATTTGGTCGAGTGAATAAAATAATTGCGGTTGCTATTGACAGCAGCTCGGCTATTTAAAAACGGGGGGTTTGGGTTTGTGCAGGACGTCCCATTTCCTCAACCGAGGTGGTACTAAAAAGTACCAGGTACTATCCACAACAAAAAATAGCGAGCCATGCCGTACCATGCAGTGGAAATGTGGCACGTTTAAACACATGTTGGTGCACGTCACATTATAACGGTACCTCTGCTGAGAGATACCCAAAACTCTAACGCTGCTCATCATACACAGTATGCTGAATATGGACACATTCCTTCATTCCTGGTCGAATAGGTGGCATTAAGTTGGTATTATTGTTAAACTTTCATTTCCCCTCTTTCTCTCCATGCAGCCGTGGCCAATAACAGGAGGCCAGAACCTGGCCCCGGACCCTCCCCAGAGAGACCTGCTGCTCACAGGGTCAGTTCTGAACTCTGGAAACATCTATTGGAACATTTTCTTTTTACAGATTTAACAATATCCTCTTTATTTGTGTGTGTGTGTGTGTGTTTGTAGGCATGAGGATGGGACGGTGCGTTTCTGGGATGCATCAGGAGTCTGTCTGTATCCCTTGTATAAGTTAAGCACAGCTGGAGTGTTCCACACAGACGCCGACCCCAATGATAACCTGAACCAAGGCACTGAAGGAGAGTGGCCGCCGTTCAGAAAGGTGAGCGTCTGAGGTGTTGGCACCTCTTTCTTTTTCCAGAACAAGACAATCAATTTCTTTGCACAAAGGAGAGACCATAAGACAGGAGAGGATGTTGTGTGTTCTGTAGGATTTTAGGGCTTTCGGAAGCTCCCAGTATAACCAAAAGTGGATTTGGTCTTATTTGGACTTTAAAAATCTTCGAAAAGAATGAAAATATTGCAACCCAAAAGTCCTGTATTTTAGGGCATAATGCATAGCTATGGAGTTAATCTGCATCTGCTTGGACACATTTCTCACATATTGGTTACGTTTCTGGGAAGATTTTATGTAGCTTTACTTTAGTTTAGGCTACTAATGTTACCTGTGTAGAAAAAGGTGTGGGTGTTCATCAGTCATGGAGGGTCTAAGGAAGAGACTGTCGAGTTGCATCATGAGCTGCATCATCTGCTTATACTGCTATGACTCTGACTAATATTTTTTTTTTTTTTTTTATCTGTCTCGTATAAGTCTCCTAACGTTTACTAACTTGCTGGCGTACCTTTTGTCCAGGTTGGCTGTTTTGACCCCTACAGTGACGACCCAAGGCTCGGCGTTCAGAAGATCCACCTTTGTAAATACAGCGGTTATCTGACTGTAGCCGGCACTGCTGGACAGGTGAGATGACTGGTGAACATTAACTGTAATCAATAACACACTGTGTGTATGAACTTCTAAATGCATTCCTAAAGACGGAGCATGTTCTATGAAATTGATATTTTGTTTTAAACCGATTAATGCATATGTGTAGAAACAGACGAGGGATGAAGTGATGTTTTCCCTCCTTTATTTTAAAGGGTAATTCTTTCTGTGATGTTTCCTCAGATCTCTGACATGTAGACTTCTGTTTAGGGTTTAATAGAGTATGAGAGGTCAGTCTGGTGTAGACTTGCTATCGGAACTCACAGTTCTCACATGGTGAGGGTGTAGTGGCCAGAATGGGACTGATTGGTCTCCTTCAGCCATCTTGATCTCGATATCAGTTTTGCTGTGTTCTACTTGCATTCCACCGTGTCTGGTGTTTGTCTCCAGATCCTGGTGCTGGAACTGAACGACGAGGCAGCGGAGCAGACGGTGGAGGCTAAAGTTGTGGATTTGCTGCAGGGCCAAGAGGGCTTCCGCTGGAAGGTAACGAGCCGTGTTGGAAGTGTTACAGCAAAAACAAATACGTTACTCATGACTTCACCATTTTAATGCTTCACTCATCTCTCCCTGGAAGATGGAATATCTTAAAGTGCTTAGTTACAGTACTTTACATTACATCCCCTTGTATTTTTGAATGTGCTGTACAAAGTTAAAGTGATGGATTGTTGGTTTTAGGGCCACACTCAGCTGGACGTGCGAGAGGAGCCGGTGCTGTTTCCTCCAGGTTTCCAGCCTTTCGCTCTGGTCCAGTGCCAGCCTCCCGCCGTGGTCACCGCCCTCACCCTGCACTCCGAGTGGAAGCTGGTCGCTTTTGGCACCAGCCACGGCTTCGGCCTGTACGATTACCAACAGAAGAACGACGTCATCGTCAAGTAAGGAGACTCAAGTACTTACTTTTCATCAACACCCCTAATACAGACGGAGCAGTAGGACTTCATACCGCACCACCCTTAATGCTCGGCTCCACAATCTCATTTGCTAAATTGTAGTGTTGTCAGGATGCCAAAATTCTGACTTCGATACGATACCCTAAATATGATACCGATACTGAAACAATATCACGGCAAAAATCTAAAATATCAGGAGAAGTAATGGAATAATAGATGACAGAACTTACTTTTTTTTTTATTAATTAAAAATGTTTAAATGTAAAATTGTATTCATTAAAAAAATCAAATGGTATGCAATAATCTGATGTCCTTTGTCACATCAACAGTACCTTCATGTGTGTTAACTCCGTATTCTCCCCATTGTAGGTGCACCCTGAACCCCTGTGACCAGCTGGCCATGGAGGGTCCTCTGTCCAGGGTGAAGAGCATAAAGAAATCCCTCCGACAGTCCTTCAGGAGAATCAGACGCAGCCGAGTCTCGCTAAGGAAACATCACGTCCACAACGCTGCAAAGGTAGCTCTCTAACTCTCTCTCTGACTGCTCTTTGGAAATATAGTCTTTATTATTAAGTTTGACTAATTATTCACACAATTGAAATTACATTTTTCTCTCTGAAATAGTTTACCGTTTACAGGCAGTTTCTTTAAAATTATTTAGTTTTATTTATTTATTTTAACTTTAAATTTAGAATTTTATTATACACAGACTGGCTGACATATTGAATTACAGTGGAAACCCCTTATAGTGATCAAAAAGCTTCAGACAGAATCATTCCTATACAAATAGGATAATAAATAATTTGCTTAGTAATCAAGTAGTCCGCTTACAATGTTCATTTTGGGTCTTTTCATACGCGACAACATCTGGAAAAACATTTTAAAACTACGTTAGACTAACGTTAGTTGAATTTTTGTTTTGTTTTTTACTTTACTCCCGTGATAATTTGACCATCTTTTTTTGACATCTTCCGTCACCGTTTCCGACCTTAACACATATAAACTCACTTTGGCTTAACTTGTTTCGTTCTCTCCTGATACAAAAACACACGACTCGTACGTCACTCACACTTCTTTTTGTGTCTGTGAGAGCCGTGAGGACAGAGAGCCGTAGGAGAGTGCGAGAGAAGCGAAACGCCAAAGCGAGTCTCAGAACACCAGCAGCTTTAAACTACTTTTATCATTTACTACATCCTTTATTCCCTCTGTTCTCTCCGAGCAGCTCCAGGAGGCGAACGCTCGTCTGGAGGCTGAGCTGGCAGAGATGGAGCTGGCTCCGGTCCAGAGGAAGATCGAGGCTCGCTCCTCAGACGACTCGTTCACCGGTCTCGTACGGACGATCTACTTCGCCGACACCTTCCTGTCAGACAGTGAGTTACACCGTCCAGCACTGAACGCAGTCCGTACATTTACTGTACTGTACCTCAGCTTTTTCCTCATTTTCTTGTAGGTTCACATAACACACCCTCCCTATGGGCAGGGACCAACGGCGGCTGCGTGTTTGCATACATGCTCCGCCTCCCAGCCGTAGAGCACCGAGCAGACGAACCAGTCACCGCAGCGCAATGTGAGGAACGGGAGTTGTTGATGTTTTGGGGGTCGGACTGCTTTCTCATCTCATGTCCTCGTGTTGTAACGTTCTTTTCCTCCTTTTTTATTCCAGCTAAGGAGATCCAGCTCATGCACCGGGCTCCTGTCGTCGGTATAGTGGTGCTGGACGGTCACGGGGCTCCTCTCCCCGAGCCCCTGGAGGTCGCCCACGACCTGGCTCGCTCACCTGACATGCACGGCTCGCACCACCTCGTGGTCATATCTGAGGAGCAGTTTAAGGTCGGGATCAAATCATAGTCAAGTCAGCACACTGACCGCTGTTGGTTCTGGAGAACATCGTTCTTCATCTTCTTCACCGTGTTCTCGTGCGTTCAGGTTTTCACCCTGCCGAAGGTGAGCGCTAAGATGAAGCTGAAGCTGACGGCCATGGACGGCTCCAGAGTGCGGCGGGTGGGCGTGGCATGGTTCGGCAGCAGTCGGTCGGAGGACTACGGCGAGAGCGGCCTGGTGGTTCTGACCAACCAGGGCGACGTCCACGTGGTGTCGCTGCCGTCCGTCAAGATGCAGGTTCATTATCCCTGTGTGCGCCGAGAGGACGTCAGCGGCATCGCTTCCTGTGTCTTCACAAAGCACGGCCAGGGTAAACACATGGCTACACACACACACACACACACACACACACACACACACACACGTCTGTACTTCTGTACTTGTGAGGAGCCTCAGACTTTACCATCGCAACTACAGGCCTAACCCTAGCATTTACTCAGAGATTTAAGTAATTTAATAAAATGATGCATCTTCACCTGCTTTCATGAAATATATTTGGTGTAATTGATAATAATCAACTTTCACGTTTAGACTTCTGCATACATAAATCAAACTAGTTGAATAAGGTACTTAATGAAATTTGCTATTGAGACACATTTTATTATTCTCAGTTTATGAACTGAGTGTTTGTCCTCAGGTTTCTGTCAGCAGCTGCAGGGAAATATTATTTTGTCCAGAAGCTGATGGATCTCAGTGGTGAACTTAAATTTTACAGACAAACTTCTGTTAAACTGTCTCAAGATTCATGATGTCAGGGAAAAATCACACAGTGTTGATACCACCGCTGCTCCATGGATGGATTATGAGATAATGGGCTCCTGGGCACAGACATGCAAAAGGCCTTACCACCTCTCCTACGTATACTAACAAGACACACTGACTCTATAGTTGTTTAGGTTAGGTAAGATTATTCTTATTGTCCCAGGAGGGGAAATTATTTTGTAGTCGGGTTTAGCCTCTTGTTGTTGTAGTTTTGTGTCTCTTTGTAAGTGTTGGTCTTTTTGTAGTTTTTTTTCTGTGGTTATTTTTCTTTTGGGGTCGTTTTGCATCTCTTTGTAGTTGTTTTGTGTCGCTTTGCATCTCTTTATAGTTGCTTAGTGTGTCTTTGTAGTCATTTTGAGTCTCTTTGTAGTTGATTTGTGTCTCTTTGTGGTTGTTTTGCCCCTTCTCATAGTCGTTGTGAGTCTCTGTCTCTTTGCAGCTGTTTTGCATCTCTTTGTAATATTTTTTTGTGTCTTTGTAGTTGCTTTGTGTCTCTTTGTGGTTGTTTTGCCCCTTTTCATAGTCATTGTGAGTCCCTTTGTCTCTTTGCAGATGTTTTGCATCTCTTCGTAATTGTTTTGGTCTTTTTGTAGACATGTTGTGTCTCTTTGCAGATGTTTGTGTCACTTTTTGATTGTTTTGGTCTTTTTGTAGTTATTATTTGTCTTTTTGTTTTGCCCCTTTTGTAGTCGTTTTGCGTCTGTAGTTGCTTTGTGTCTCTTTGTGGTTGTTTTGCCCCTTCTCATAGTCGTTGTGAGTTGTTTTGTCTCTTTGCAGCTGTTTTGCATCTCTTTGTAGTTGTTTTGGTCTCTTTGTAGACATTTTGTGTCTCTTTGCCAAATGCTGGTTGTGTTTTGAAACCCTCCGTGTGATGTTGTCCTCCTCCAGGCTTCTACCTGATCTCTCCATCTGAGTTTGAACGGTTCTCTCTGTCCACCCGCTGCGTGGTGGAGCCTCGCTGTCTGGTGGAGCTTCCTCTCCGTTCAGGCTCTTCCACCCAACGCAGGCCACAGCCTGATGGAGCTTCATCTGCTTATAGGTATGAACCCTCTCTGTTTCCATATTCTACTCTGACTCAAACTCACAATTTCTTTCAGTACCCGTTACTTTATGTTGTCTTTGTCCTTCTTCTAGAAACGCCAGACAGAACAGTGAGGATGCAGGTAACATGTCTGTCAGAGACGTCTAAATGCTAAAAGCTCAGCATCATACTCAATCATGCATGTGCCACTGGCTGAGGGAACACTACAGGTCCACTTGTAGTGTTCTGTTTGATGATGTTAAACTCTGTGCTTGTGCTGTCTGTCCTGTTTTTTTACCCACACACCTTTCTTTGTGGCTGACTGTACTGACGTGTCCTCTGCCTGCTGCCTGCGTGTTCCAGAAAGTGCAGCTAGACGTGTTATGGAGCATGCTTTGCTGAATGACGAGAGTGAGTACTCGAGAGAACTATGAAGTAGAAATATCATCCAGGAGCCCCCCTCTGTTACTGTACTTGAACCCTTAAAGGGATAGTGAAGGTGTTTTGAAGTGTGCTTGTATGAGGTACTCATACAGTCAGTGTATTATCCACTCCAGTTTGGAGAAACAGACAGGAGCACGGGAGCAAAGTAATGTACTGCTGTGGACACCTAAAAAAATCAATATCACTTTAAATGTACGCTATATTAAGAATATTTTCGCCGCTTTACCTCGCCGTCAGACAGCCGTTTCCGATGGAGAACTGAAGCCGTTATATCGATCTATGTGCCCTTCAAAGCCACCAATAAATAAATACATTTAAAAATTAATAAATAAATACATAAATAAATAAAGGAGAAAATTAAACAGAAGAGTAAATAAGGGAATTAATACAAAGATAAATAAAGAAGTTAATTAAAACAGAAATATCAATTTATGTCACATTTTATCAATTAATTAATGGCTACATTTATTTTTAATATTAGTTTTGCTACATTTAATGACATATTTATTTATTTATCGAGTCATTTAATTATTTATAAATAAATATGTAAATAAAACATAAATGCAAAAATAAACAAATGATTAAAAAATAAAAAAATAATAAATAAATACATAAAGAAATAAGAGAAAATTAAATAAGAGAATTAATACAAAGATAAAGAAGTAAATTAAAACAGAAATATCAATTTGTCACATTTTACCAATTAATTAATTTATTTGTTATATTTTTGCTACATTTAAGGACATTTATTTAGTGAGTCATTTATTTATTTAGTCATTTATTATTTATTTTGGCAGGTTCTGTCCTCCATAAACCCAAACTAACCCTTTAAAAAACACCAAAATCACGCAATAACACAAACCATCAACTGATGGAGGCAGCGTAGACCAGCAGCTCCCGTGTTCTGCGAGGTAAAATTACTGTTTTCTTCAATGGAGTCTGGCAGTACATTGCTTTGCTTCCTGTCTGTTTCTCCAAACTGGGTGCGTGCCGACCGTCATCTACTGTAATACACTGACTATGGATAAGTACCTCATTACCTCATTAAACACCCAAACTATCCCCTTTAAAGTCTGACTTGAGCTGTAACAGTACCATGTGCTGCCTCTCCTAACTGGAATGTCAGCTTCCTGCTCCCATTGTCATCAGACACACCTGCATCAACAGGTTGGGAACCTGAAGCGTCGCATAGCGATGTTCACCAAACATCATCCCAACGCATGATTTGCATAACTTCCCTTTGATCCCATCAAGCTGTATCTTAATGTACTGTACAACTGAACTGCTGCTACAGGTCTCGTATGAAGTGTGGAGTGTTGAGAACACTGGTTAGTTACTGTCATGTTTTATTGTCCTGCAGAAGTACTTCAAGAGATCCAGAAGTCACTAGAAGGAGACCAGACGTAAGTATCAGCCATTCCTGATTCAATCAGAGGATTCTAAAAGCAAATGATACCATCACTGTTTCCACTTAATCTGAAATATAAGGACATTTGCTTATCAGTATACTGGGATTAACCCTCTGAGACCCACAATAGACCTGTTTTAGTCTTCTTTAGGGGGGTCCAGGGGTCTTTAGGGGGAGATAGCAGGTCAACAGTAGATGTCACATAGAAGTGGTGTACATCATCTGAAAGCTGGAACCTGGAGATTAATTTGAGATGCTGCTCAGCACTGTGTGTCAAGTTGTTCTAGTCATTAATAAGAAATAAACATGAATTAATTGCTTAAAATAAATTGTAAAAGTGTATAAGGGTTTAGAACATTATGATAGAAGTATATCATGTCCATCCCCATGCTCTATTATGTCTCATAAGTTGTAGCAGCAATTTTTGGGTTGATAACATTTGTTACACAGATTTCAAGCTAAATTTAACCATTTTTTTTACTCGGGAATTAATAAAAATGATCAATAATCCCTCCAAAATACCACATTAAGACACCAAGACCTTGAGGAACACCATAGAAAAAGACATGCTGTGATTTGGAATCAAAAACTTTTGACATTTCTGCTAGAACTGCATTTTTTAGCGATTTAGACGGCGAGCACTTCTGTTGTGTAAACTGCTCAGAAACCCCCTTATTGTTCATCTTAAGCGAATCAGTGCAAGAGAAGAGAAACTGAAGTGAGGACGTGAGGCGACGCCACAGTCTGCCTTCGTCGCCGCTCGTTCTCTTATATGTCTGTTAGGTGCGTCTGGGCCTTTAAAGCTGGTAAAGTCGTGTTGATGGAAGCTGTTGTGTGTTTTGCTGCAGGTCGTTCCTGGAGAATAATGTGAAGAGTGCTGTAGCTTGAGAGACATCTCTGGACAGTTGAGGTGAGACTAATGCCGGGTACACACTACACCAGAAACAAGCTGATTTTGGGCCAGATTTGATGGTACAAAGATTATCTTTCCAGATGTTCCTGTGATGCGAGGTATGTTAAGAGTGTTTTTTACGTCCCCCGGTCGGCTCAGAGGTCCATCCTGGCCGCACAGATTTCAAATCGTAAATATTAAACATGTTAGGATATTTACGATGGGATATCCTGTTGTGTGTGGGGAACCCCGAGGACAGCCAATGATGCAGTTACGTGGCCAATGATGCAGTTACGCATGAGCTCATGCATGAGCTAATGCATGCAGTTAATGCATGAGCTAATGCTACTGTAAACGTGAAGCATAAAGTAAGATGGAGCTCAGAAATGGAGGAGCAACTTGTTGATTTGTGACAACAACACAAGTGTTTATTTAACGTGTCTCCATGACTTCATACATCCTTTGTGAATTTTCAGTACAAAGTACAAACTAACATCGCTATTCTTCCTGCTCATCGTCCGCCATGTTTGTTTACACTAAAATCCCGTTTGATCGCCAGAGATTTTGCGAGATTTTCGGGGTTTTTTGACTGACTTTGACTTTCGGGATTCTTGTTGTTCATGAATGAATCTGTTAGTGTGTGGTGTGCACACTATAGGAACAGAACATGTCGTTATGTGTGGGCTCTCTCACTTTTTCAACATCTGTTAAGGTAGAGGTTTAGGTACCTTTAGGTAGAGGCACATTTTTTTACCTTTTGGTACTAAAAACCGACCTGACCACTGACCTGTTTTTGTAACGTGTCTCCTCAGAGTGAACTGACTGGTGTATGAAGCGTACTGCAGTCCTGTAGCAGCACTCGCCTCCTGCTCGGCTGACACAACCACTACTGACCCCTGACCCTTGGCCTCAGCGACTGACCTCCCCAGTCTCAGCTTCACAGACGCCCCCCCCTGTTGGAGAGACACCACACGGCTCCCAGCAGTCGTGCATAGACTCCCTCACGGTGCAGACGGAGGGCGGAGGAGGAGGAGGAGGAGGAGACACCACCACCACCTGTGCCTAAAGACCACACGGTCACAACCATTTAACCCAAAGCTACATGAAGCACATTCCTGACATATGACCAATGCCAGAACAAATCACATCCAAGATCAACGCCGGCATCTCCAATCTTGCCACAGATGCCGCTCGTTGAAGCTGTTTGACTTAAGTAGCAACCACACCCACTTCACTCTGAACGCCTTTCTCACCGCCAGCCTTCTCAACGTGGAAGCGGATCGTCCAATCACCGCGCTCTCCGCTGTGCAATCACCGGCCTTCATCTCCCCACATGGACACACGGCTGGAAGGAATGTGGGGGGGATGATTTGAATAATGTCGATGAAAATATTTCAGAGCTTAATTTGATGTGATTTGTGCCTAATTGTTTTTAATTTTTTTTTAATTTGAAGAAACCTCCGATTTATACTATGGAAGCTCATTTCTGCCAGGAAAAGAAAAAAAAAAACAGATGATTAAGTTAGAATTGATAATAAATGAAAAAAGAATAAAAACTATCTCAAAATTATGAGTTAAATTATGACTGTTTTAGTCAAAATATTTAGATAGTCAAAAAAAATCTGGACTTTCTCACAATTTTGACTTCTTAATTTTGAGGTATTATCATTTTTACAAGTCATAATTTAGATTTATAATCTCATAGTTTTGATTTAGCATCTTGTCATTTTTACGTAATACAATTTTTTACATTTGTTATTATTTTAAAATATTTTTATTTAGAAAACTTACTACTCGACTAAATTTGACTTACTATTAAAATTTTGATTCCAAAGTCCTAACTTTTACCAAGTATCCTGTATTTTGACTGATTTTTTTTTTTTTTTTTTTTTTTTTTTTAAATTCGGTCAAGTTTTTCATCTCATAATTTGATGCAAAACAAGTTACTATTTAATAATCTTACCTTGGTAGTAAGCATGGATGTTTTTATTTTTATTTATTTAAACTATGTGATAAGTCAATATTATGAGGTACTATGTTAAATTATAACTTATGGAGGACTTTTAGGAATAATATTTAGGAAGTCAAAAAAAAATCTGGACTTTCTCACTATTTAGACTTATTCTAAAGTCATAACTTTTACCAAGTATCCTGTAATTTGACTCCACATTTTTGTAAATCTTATTTTATTTAAATTGGTCAAGTTTTATTTTTTTTTTAATTTTTATTTTTGACCCCATCTCATAATTTTGACACAAAAAAAGTAACTATTTCATAATCGGACCTTGGTAGGTCAAAACTTTGACTTAGCATGGATGTTTTTATTTTTGTGAATCCTTGCGTCATCATTTTTTTTTTTTTTTTTTTTTTGCAAAAATGAGCTTCCATACAATTCAGATGAAATGGCAAAGAAAATGTTTTCAGTGATGCCCCCAGAATAAGAAGAATAAGAAGAAGAAAAGAAAGTTGTTTTATGTATGTTGAACCACACTGGTGTTAAATTGTTTTTATTTTTCAGTCATTTACTAAATTAGTCGGAGCATTACAAACTATAACGTCGCCCAGTACACTGCTAACGCAGCCCTCTCCCCTCCCGTCCACTCTCTACTTTGTAACCGGCCATAGGTACTTCTCCACTACTGCGGAGCTCACAGTGCTGTACTTTTTTTTGGGGGAACAGCTTTCTATGGGGGTTTGGTTTTTAATTATTTTTATGTAAACCATTTTTTTTATGCCAGCAATGAATAATGTAATTTAGGAATGTAATTGTAAGCTATTGTAGTGAAATGTTTTTTTAATATATACAGTATGTATGTGACTCAGTCTGTACCTGTGGGCCTGTGTAACTGGGGTTGGCTGCTATTTAGATCGTACAAGGAAATATTTTGGTACTGTGTCTCAGAATGCTGGGTATTTAGCATCAGCCTAGAATATATTTTTGTAGTGAACTGATTAAGAACCCTAATTTTTTTTTTTTTTTATTTGTAACTTCACACTACAGTTTTCTTTTGGATAATTATTACATGTTTTTTTCCCAAGAATCTATGTGTGTGTTTTTATTTTCCGCATCATTCAACTCCGCTGTACCGCAAAAAATTCCTCGACAGTGTCTGAATGTCAGTCTCTGTTTGCTCCACTGAAACCTGAAAACATTTAGATTCCCACCCTGTCATTTTCAGTCTGATTATATTGCTTTCTTGTTAAAACCCAGCTATAATCTTGGTCTTTGTGAGCTGCAGCGGCCGGGGGCATCTCTGGTGAAGTGGATAAAAGAGGGATCGGTTGTCATACATGCACAGCCAAGAGTTTTGATCATCCATTATAGAATGAGGCGCTTTGTCCTCTAATTGCCTCGAGCCACTGTGGCTTCGCTGCAACCCGAGCTCTCTGAGGACCTGGGCTGAGGCCGGGGCCGGCTAACAGCCGCCGCTCTGTTAGAGGATGACCCTCATTGTCATTTTGCAACCTGAAGACGTTAAATGAGCTAGAAAATGGTGCCGGGATACCTGGGACTTTGGTAATGAGCTTAATGTGTTGTTATGGAGTCGCCAGCTAGGCTCTACTTCACACACACAGATGAGTTTCAGCCTTCTCATCTCTTTCTCTGACAGTGACAGTGGGCAAATATGCTGCTTTATGCAAATGCATGTATATATTTATTATGGGAATCAATTAACAACACAAAACAATGACAGATATTGTCCAGAAACCCTCACAGGTACTGCATTTAGCATAAAACAATATGCTCAAATCATAACATGGCAAACTGATTATCATAAAGTGGGCATGTCTGTAAAGGGGAGACTCGTGGGTACCCATAGGCCCCATTTACATTCACATATCTGGAGGTCAGAGGTCAAGGGACCCCTTTGAACATGGTCTTGCCAGTTTTTCCTCAACCAAAGTTTAGCTTAAGTTTGGAGCGTTATTTAACCTCCTTCGCGACAAGCTAGTATGACATGGTTGGTACCGATGGATTCATCAGGTTTTCTAGTGTAATATGATACCAGTTTCTTCACTCTAGCTTTAAAACTGAGCCGCTACAACATCCGAAAGATCGATTGCGTTAATACAGTGTTCTCAAACTATGGTACGCGTGCTCCCTCTAGTGGTACTAAAATTAATTTAAAAACATATACTATCAAAATACTAAATGAAAATACCTTAACCATGAGATCATTTAAATGGGATTTAAAATAAGTTTTGGCTTTGCTGTAATATTTTTTATTTTGAAACAAAAAAACGTACGTACGCGCTACTACTACTACCCCGCCACGTAGTGCGTGCAAACATCCACGATTGGTTACAAGCTAAACTGTGATGATAAGATAGTAAACGGAGGTCGCTAAAATCCAAACGGGAACTATTATTATGGTTTTATGGAAGAGTTTAAGTGCCAGCTCTAGTGCTACCCCTTTGTACAGCATCAACAATAAGTAATATTATTATTAGGAATAAATTTGCCTCCTGCGTGAGCTGTGCATTGCTGACTAGGGTTGGCCTACGCTACTGTATTTTAATATCAGTGATAATGGTGGAACTTGGAGGGCCAATTTTTTTTTATTTGTTTGAGAACCGCTGCGTTAATGCGTTAAAGAAATCAGTGGCGTTTAAAACAAAATTTGCATTAACGCGTTATTGCGTTAACTTTGACAGCCCTAAAAAAATACATAAAAAAACAAAAGAAAATCCTCAAAGTAAAGTGAAAGTCAGCACTTAACACCTCATAGTCATTTTTTAAGATGCTATTTGCTGGAACACGGAGCCAATACATGAAAAAATGTGTCACTTTCTAAATACATCTGGTCTAGAAATGAGTTTAGAAATGATGCTTGTCCAGAATTCCAGCACACACTGAAGGAATCTCCGTCTCTCGTCCATCAGCACCTATTGTTGATCACTCCGAGCAGCACCTCTCACCTTTCCTCCCAAGCATTCACCAGCTGGTCTTTATGAGCGGCAGCAGAGGCGTACGACCTGCCAGGTACAGCTGTATTATTCAGAAGGCACCTTGTGTGTGTGTGTGTGTGTGTGTGTGTGCGTCGGTGCACGCCAGCTCACCTTTGTCGACGGGGGTGCATGCATAAACCACAAGCAAACGTTTAGTAGGTGTGTATTGCATATTTGGCTGTATAATGTTAGTGGGTGGGATATTGGTGTGCAACCTCCCTTCAGTTCTCCCTCATGAGCGTTGGGTGCACGTTTGTATCGGTGACACCAGCTCTCGAGGACAAGCCGGAGCATTTTGCAGCCCCCCAGCCATGCCTGGGTTTCACCTGAGAAGCCTGGTAAGCTATATTACACTGAAAGGAGCCTCTCACTGCTTCCCCCCCCAGGGCGCACAGGCTATACAACTACATTTAGGCGGATCTAAAGATAGCCTTTCACCGCCGTTTAGATTTAACCTGCAGATAATAGCTGTTGTTTGCTGTTACAAAAGGAAAAAGGAGAGTCGTTTTCATCCAGCATGTCGTATTGTATGTTTTGATGGAAACGTAGCCTGGCAATAACTTGTGGCTAAACTAGGTCTGACCTGGGTGTCTTTTAGCCTCAGAACAAGGATCAGGGACTTAAAGTGTGAAACCTGGTCTAGATGCTGATAGATTGAAGATCCTGGTTTCACTACATTTGACAGACATGTTACTCAACTTACAGCCACGTAATTGTTCATTTTATTGAGTGGCTAACTTGTCTATGAGAGTGTGTTGTTGATAGATTTAACTTTTCTAATGCTTGACCTCAAGACAATTGTTATTCTCTAGGTAATTTCAACTCCGAGGAATTGACAGCATGTCACCGGTCAAGTCCCAAGGTAGAACGATCGCGACAAAGCAGAAGGCTGAGGAGGCGAAAAAAGGAAATCGGCAGAAAAACGTGGGACAGAAAGCATCTCCCTCCAAAGTGCCTAATGGGAAGCAAAAAGCTGGAGGGAATTCACCACCTCTGGAGGACAGAAAGGCCGATGAAGCGAAGAGCAATAGAAGGAATAAAGCAGATCAAAGTAAAAAGAGAAGCACAGAACCACAGAAACAAGTGGGGAGCACACTAGGAAACGGAACACCTGGAAATCGTAGATCACAACCTCAACATGACAAAGATAGTAAGGTGGGCATGACCAAGACCACCAAACCCAAGCCTCCACCAAAAGCAGCACCAACCACACAAGGGAGGATCAAGCCTGACAACAAGAGAAGTGACAAAGTGACAGAGAGCGAGGAGGAATCAGAGAGTGATACAGGAAGCTCAGAGGAGGTGACGGAAGAGGAAACTAGTAACGATGAGAAAGAGGAGGAGGAGCGGGGAAGTAACGAAGAGCCATCTGAGACACATGGGAGTGAGGAGAGCAGCGAGGAGGAGGCATCAGATACTCAAAGAGACACAGAGCAGACGGCAAACGAGGAATCCGACAGAGAGCTTTCAGAGGAAGCCAAATCCAGAAGTGAAGCAGTCACATCCAGCGAAGAAGAAGAAGAGGAAAAGGAAGTTGAAGTTTCTGAGGCGGTCATCAGTGATGTGGGTGACGACGAAGAGATAAACCAAGAGGACAAGTCTGAAGAGCCAACAGCCGATAAAGCCCGCAGACGACGCAGACAGACTCCGCGCGCCCCGAAGTCCGCGCAAGGGTCGAAACGCAAGATGTTTAAGCAAACAAAGGCAAATAAGCAGGCGGAGAAGGCTGAGAAACAGAGAGCCAAAGCGGAGAAGCAGAGGTTAGAAAAGGAAGCCAAACAAAAAGCCAAGGAGGAAAAAAAGAACAAAAGAAAAGCGCAGAAAGAGGACAAACCTGCAACAGAGGAGGTTCAACCACCGAAAGGTCTGTCCGACAGCAAGGCTGACGCCGCAAAAGGAAAGTTAGTGAACAAAACAAAAAGTGTCGATGAGAAAGATGCTCCTATAGAAGCTGATCCAGATGAGGAAGAGGAGGAGGCTGAACCGACATTGACCAAAGCCATCACAGGCCAAAACCGGATTATGCTTCTCAAAGCCAAAGGTAAAGACCTCAAAGCCATTCTGGAGCCCGAGGGGCAGCAGGATGCAACAGGAAGTGTCGTCAAAGGGCGGCCACAGAGCTTGCTCCTGGGGAAGGTCAAGATGGCATCCCTCCGGCACGAAGGAAATAAGGTGGTAGTGAAGCCCGACGAGGAAACACCAGAGAGTGAGGCCGTTGACGGGGGGTCCAGCAAACCTAAAGAACGTTTGATAGCGAGAAGAAAAGGTATGAACACTCTTCGCCGAGTGTCTGGTTGGATTCAGAAAAACATGCCACGGGGGTCAAACGTGAGGAAGAAGCTTTCTGCTTGGACTAAAGCCATCGGGGTCTCCCACTGGCTCTCCCTTCGGAGGATCAAACAGAAGCAAGCCCCCAGAAAAGCTAAGGGCAATATCTTCAAACATAGGATGGCCATGAGGGTTGCCAGTAAAACCAGCCTGACCGGTAAGAAAAACAGGAGCTCCCCTGTGGACAAAACGGGTCAAGAGGATGCCAGCCTGCAGGGAAAGGCGGGGGAGGGAGCGGAGGAAGCGGTTCCAGAGAAAGAAGTAGAGGCCAAATACGCTGTGGTATTCCCCAGGATGAACAAACTGGGCAAGGTAAAGACGGCCGAGGTGCTCCAGGCAGCTCCTGGACCTTCTACTCCATCAAGTACCGCTGAACCACCAGGAGAACCCGCTACATCACAGCCAAAATCCCCCAAACCAGGTGCCAGGCTCGTGCTCCCCGTCAAGCCAGATCTCAGCCTCCTGAAGTCCATCAAGAAGTCCTTGCCAGTGGGGTCCGGTGCCGATGTGGCAGAGAGGAGCTCTGGGTCCAGTGGTACACCGGAGGGAACATCCAACACCGAGGATAAAAACAGGAGAGCTGCTCTGAACAACCAAGATGGAGTCAGCGCGCTGCTGGCTGCGAGAAGGAAACTGAACCCCTCCCAGATCAACCTCACCAAGATGTCCTTATCAGGGGGAACAATAAGTGGTGGGCCGACTCGCACCAAGGGACCAGATCCAGAGAGAGAGGCCAGCGCTCAGCCTTTTCCAAATGGGGAGGCGAGTGCTGCGATGTCAGGTGTCCGGTCCCTGTATGAAGAAGAGGCAGACAGGGAAGTGGCCCAGCTGATGGGTGAGGGGGGGATATACACGATCGCCCAACCAGAGGTGCACTGGGCTGGTAACCCACGGATGAGTGGAGACCCTCAGGTATGTGTTACGTTTTTGCTTGTAGACTCTTCACTAAAAACACTGGTATGAAATTGGTATGAATTCATCTGTCTTTGCTGTGTGTGGGATCAGGACTGGCTGCGTGCCGAGAACCTGTTGCCCCACCAGACGGTGGAGAAGTTAACCAAGTGGACAGTCTACGATGATGAGGACCAGGCCAGGACCGTTCCTGCCCACAATGGCAGGGGCCCCTGGGAGTCAGAGGACCCCACCCAGGAGATGCTGGAGAGTCGACTGGTCAGCACACAGGTATTGATACTGCATTATTAAAAAAGTCCTGTTAGCGCCCCAGACCTACAGGATAGAAGAAACTTTCAGATTAAACACAAAGCAAATTTCAGCTTTACTCACCCCCCTTTTGCCACCGGATTGATTGTGCAGTTCATATTTATTTGCCATTGACTGTACAGACATAATCTGGAGCTGGCTAGCAATGTACGCATTAGCTCTCAATTTTCATGGATTGGAGGCTTAAAGCATTGGATTATTCCCATAGAAATAGAATAGGAGTAGAACGGATATTCCCATTCAAATCCAACGTCACAGGATGGTAAGAGCGGCGGCCATTTTTATGTGTACCGTTGCCATGGTGAGGTTTTGCAGTAACGACTAAAACGAGCAGTGGAGTAGTAACGTTACGGAGCATAAATGAGTAAAATTGAACTACTTAATGCTTCATCCACACGCTCTCGTCACAGTGTAGGAAAGCACATTGCTATCGCCAGATGAGTGACAACTGTCCGTATGGGACAGCTGACTAGTTAGCTAGCTTGCTAATTCCGCCATGCTTTAATGCCACACTGGTAATAGAAAATTATCCTTAAGGTCCCTCCGCCTCCCTGCCGCTCCAGAGAAGGGTAAGCTACATAGCTACCTAGCTAACTACAAGGCCTATGGAAAGGAGGCTGGGTCACGGGCGGACATCGGTCTTGGGGTATAACGCATGTGCAGCGTAACTGAAGCTGCGGTTGTGCGTTGCGATTGGCTCAATTTCGGCGAGGGCAGAACAGATTTTACTGTGCATGTGTTGTACCCCACAGAAAATGGTTCAATGTCCGTTCTATTCCTATTTCTATGATTATTCCATTATTCAATGGCTGCCTCAGTTCGCATCACCTTCATCAACTTTGCATCTGTTCACGTTCACTACTACAAATGATAAGCTGCAAAGCACCACCACCATCACTGTGCTTCATTCTCTGGGGACCTTCTTGGAAATCTTAGTTTTCAGCTTTAGTCATGTAGCATTTTCCTATAAACCAAAGACACATCATTAACCTCCAAATCAGAAAAGTTAAACTATCGCTGTCTAATGTATAAGGGTTGGAATGTCAAGCATATCAGTTCTACTTCATCACTTCTAGCCGACGCGCACACAAGACAATAGGACATAAAGGACTTACTGCTGGTTTATTTATTTCCTGGTCTGTGCACATACAATAGAGCATACAACACAGCGCAGCACGCTGCTATGAGATTGCAGTATATCAGCTATCACACCGCTCCGCCGCTGCAAGTGGATTGGTTACCTGCTGTGGAAAGGTTACGAGTGGAGAGTGGACCATTAGCAGAAACAAAACACATCTTAAACCATAAAGGGGCTCTGGTGAAGGCTCATACACTTTTTGAAAAAACTTATTTAGCCAGACTAGAAGATGGCTGTGGAGAGAAGGTAAGGGCAAAGTCGTCTGGAGGTCATGGTCCTGACTGAAGGGATGCTTCAAATGGAGGGTGGCGGGGCTTTAATACTGGAGCTGCTCACGTCTCTGCTTTTTTACAGGTGGTGATGCCTGGCTGCAAAAGAGTTATAGAGGTGGATGAGGTGGAGGATCTGTCCCAGCTGGAGTGAGTTCCACACACATACATGTTGTGTTTCCATCACTTTAGAGGACATTATATTGACTAACATTCATTTCTTGGAGACTTACACTTACCATAACCTATACGTAACCCTAACCCTTATGGGGACATGCATGTTGTCCCCAAAAGGACAACGAGTCCCCACAATGTGACTGAAACAGATTTATGTCCCAACAACATTAGTAATACATACACACACACACAGTACTTACAGTACAGTATAAATATGCACTTTTTCCAACCTGTTTTGCCTCCTGTTCTTAGAGAGGTGTCCGAGAGCTCTGTGCTTCTGAATCTGAAGAAGAGGTTCCACCGTGACTGTATTTATGTAAGTTTCATCGCCGACCTCACACTATGATGTTAAAGCGTTTTAAAGCGGGTAAAATGCTCTATCATTTGGATGAAATGCCTCCATGCTACAACTGGAATTTTTAAGTTAAAAGAGGTTTTGGAAACAACTTACATGTATATTAAAATAAAGGCTCCATCCACTGACGAAGAACATGAGATTTGGTTGAAAAAGGGGGACCTTAAGTTAAGATTTTTTTTTATCAAAGGGGGACTACACCCATTTTCAAATTCATACATGTTGTTCCTATGTTGCTCCTAAATCCCCAAACTAGAGTGCTAAAACTTAATCTTGTGATGTCATGATGATGTCAAGTATAAAATGTGGAACTGCTCCATAGACAATGAAAAAAATTTTTAAAAAAAATTCTCTGAATGCTCGTGTCATTTTCTTTATTCCCAGACTTACGTTGGAAACATGCTGCTGTCCATTAACCCCTTCAAGCCCCTGAACATCTACACAGAGGAGCTGAGACAGAAATACCAATGCAAAGAGCAGCAGAGAAACCCACCGTGAGCACACGACTCTCACACAGCTGTGCATTATTCTGCTTTCTTTTAATGGACTTTTAATTACAACTAGCAGCATGTGTCTCACCAAAGGTTTCTGTCCCTTCAGGACATCTGTCAACCTTACGTTTTTCATTACTAACGTTTGACTTTCTGTTGTTCTCTGTTTCAGCCATGTGTATGCCATAGCCGACGCCGCTTTCAGTCAGTCTCAAGCCTCCACTCAGGAGCAGTGCATCATCATAAGGTACTGACGAGAACACCAATATCATAATGTGTAGTCTATTTCTATGCAGTTTTGTCAAATTCTGGGTTTTATCTTTCCGGATATGCCTATAGTTAACTATCCTGCGGTAAAGTCAGTCAAAAAGAGAGTCGTACAATATCGGCGAACCGTTTCAGAGATGGAGAGAAAAGGGTTGCTAATAGTTTAGCCTTCTGCTAACAGCAGCCGTGAGCCATTGGTTAGGTTCGCCAATATTGTAGCTCGCTAGGGCCTCGAATCACAGTTTGTCATCTCAAATGTATGTGATATCGATTTTGGCACCCAACAACACAGCAAGATGAGATGTGTAACTTTAGCCCACTACTCTGAGGTGCTTCGTGTTTGCATCCAGTCTTTCCTTTGTTTTGCCTCCAGCTAACACCGTGACGTAATCATGACGTCGTTACATTGGTATAAATAAAAACCTCATGTCATTGGATGCCTTGGTGGCCTCGGTGTTAAAGTGCCAACCGTGAGCCGCAGCATCTCTGGTTCTGGTTCGAGACAATTGGGAGCTTTTGTTGCATGTCATCTCAATTTTTAAGCTGTCATATTTCAGGTATTTTTTCTTTATTTGTGTAGTGGCCAGAGTGGTTCAGGGAAGACTGAAGCTACCAAGCTGCTAGTCCACTACCTCAGCTCCATGTATCAGGGCAGGAACAACAACCTGCGACAGGTAACTCACTTTGGAAAACAAAAAGGAACTCCTTCCTTAATGTAAAGTTTTATCAGTTAGCAACACTGCAAAGCGTTTGATTTACTTTCTTTCTCTTCCAGCCCATGGAGGTCTTTCCCATCCTGGAGAGTTTCGGGAATGCCAAGACCATCCTCAACAACAACTCCAGCCGCTTTGGCAAGTACCTCCACATCCACATTCTCCAGTGAGTCCACCTGATGTTAGAAATGTCTTTTGATTGTTCCTTTGTTGCTCCGCACTCACAAGATTGGTCGCAGCTGTTTTACTTGTCTCTCGTCTTGGTTGACAGTGGGATTGTTGTAGGGACCTCGTTGTCCAAATATCTCCTTGAGAAGTCCAGGGTTGTCTTTCAGGTGAGGACATTGGAGTGAGTGTGCTGTGTGCTCAAACAGACATCATGGAGGAGTCCATGATGTTACATTTACTGGAGAAACAAGACATCACATTGGCTTTGGCACCTCCAGCGTGAATAGTATGTCACTGTGTAAATTATCATGTGATCGGCTATTTGTCTGATGCACGCGTATCACATTTGGCTCGCTTATGTTGGCTTGTAGGAAAAAGTCTCAAGTTCCTTTACTGGTCGAGTGCTTTTGCTTCTTGGTAAATCAACAGTTTGGATACAGCTTGGCTCGCGTGGCAGCTTTCCCAGCTTGATAGAGGATACCTCTATCTATACAACAGATCAAATAGCTTTTCAAACCTCAGTTTTTAGCCATGCTAGCAACGTGGCTCAATGGATAAAACATGTTGGTTGGTTGGTTTCTCCACCACTTTGGTCCAGATTTAAATCTTGGCGAATGTCAAATGGATGGCCGTGAAACAGACTGATGCTGTTGATGTGATGGTGTGTTGTTGTTTCTGGCAAGGTAGTTTATGCTGTAAAGTAATGAACTCAGTTGATGTCACTGTCTAGTTCTTGTCTCATTTCCCTTGTAGGCCAATGAGGAGAGGAACTACCACGTGTTCTATGAGCTGCTGGCAGGTATGAACGACTGGGACAAACAGGAGCTCTACCTGCAAGGAGCCGAGACCTATTACTACCTAAACCAAGTACATCACACATCAGCGAACACAGAACTATTCTCCATCTCTGTTTTTTTTGTAATGTTTTTTCCCTTCCTCTTCACTCGTTATACCTGTGAGACATTGATGTCCTCCTCCAGGGTGGTGACTGTGACTTGAAGGGGAAGCAGGACAAGCAGGACTTCCAGCTTCTGGTTCAGTGCTTTGAGACCATCGGTCTGCATGCTGACCAGATCTCCACCGTCTGGGCCATCCTCTCCTCCATCCTGCAGCTCGGCAACGTCTGCTTCAGCTCGTACGAGGTGTGTGTGTGTGTGTAGGAGAGTGAGAGAGAATTACACGGATCAGACGTTGGTATCATACGTCAGTTTGTGTTTTTGCTTCAGAGCGAGTCGTTCGAGGTGGCTCGTATCTTCAGCGAGGCCGAGGCCAGGAGGGTCGGCTCCTTGTTGCAGATTTCCTCCGAGGCCCTGCAGACTGTCATCACTCACAGAGTCACAGTCAGTAGCCTCTCATGAACACCAGTCATGACTCTTACTGGGTTATCAGCCATATTTCTGCCACACTGATTAGCTTTCTCGTCCACAGGAGACGACCTACGACAGGATCTACTGCCCTCTGTCTGTAGAAAGTGCCATAGAGTACAGGTAAGAAAATGTCCTCTAATGCTGATGCAGGATGTTGCACTAACAGCACACAAGTCTCTGAAACCCAAATTTAAGTTAATTACTTGGAGAGATGTTTCCTGCCATTAACTCCTGCTTCTTTCAAACTCCATTTTGTTAAAGTTTTTTCTGTAAAACATTTGTACCCCACCGACCTCCTTGTCCTCTCCTGCAGAGATGCCATTGCCAAAGCCTTGTATTCAGTGCTGTTTGACTGGTTGTTGGAGCAGATCAACGACTGGCTGAGCCCCACGGAGATGGACAGCACGGTGGGCATAGTCGACATCTACGGGTTTGAGGTAACTGGAAACTTTAAAGTCACTCGGCGCTCGTGGCGATGGATGTGACGTCACAGTGCTGCTGTGTTCCTCTGCAGGACCTGAGAGTGAACAGCTTCGAGCAGCTGTGCATCAACTTCGCCAATGAGCAGCTGCAGCACTTTGTCAACAAGGCGGTGATCTCCCAGGAGCAGGTCAGTGGGCTAACATCAACTGACTGCATAAATCCAAATCCGATTTTTCGCCTATAGCGCACCAAAAAGGGCTAGAGCCGGCCCTGGAGCACCTTCAATAAATTCCTTCGCACACTTAAACTGAGTGCTGTCTGCAGTATGACTGTGTGTGTGTTGCCTGCAGGAGGAGTACAGTGCAGAACAGATCCAGTGGTACCCGATGCAACTCAAGAACTTCCACTCCTGTCTGGAGCTGATCTCCTCCAGACCACACGGCATCCTCCGCATACTGGACGATCAGACCTGCCTCCCTCAGGTACACACACACGCACACACACATATATGTGCACCTCTATAACACCTACCCCTACAATGCAGAAATTTCCTCACCATGATGGTTAAAAACTGAAATAGGTCCTCACAAAGATAGAAATACAGGAAGTGTTGAGACAAAATGTTTCCATCTGACCTCGAGGGAGTGTAAAATATTGAAAAGTAAATCTGTATATTATGTTTTTGATATTGTTCCTCTTTGTTTTTCCCATCAGGCCACTGACCACACCTTCCTCCAGAAGTGCCACTATCACCATGGGAACAGCCCCTACTATGCCAAGCCCAAGAACCCAATGCCAGTCTTCACTGTCTATCACTATGCTGGAGCCGTCACTTATCAGGTACCGGGCACAGCACACTGCTACTGTATGTACAGCAGATCTGTCAGACAGCAGCCAATGATGCAGGAATATTTATATTTAAACAAAAAAACAATCTCTTTTTCCAGGTTCATAATTTCCTGAATAAGAACCACGACCAGTTCAGGACAGAAGTGGTGGAGCTTTTTGCCAGGAGTCGGTTAAAGGTGAACCAACTGGCATTAAACCTATACAGGGTGCTGATGATATGGGTCTTTTTGCATAGCATAGCATAGCATAGCATAGCATAGCATAGCATAGCATAGCATAGCATAGCATAGCATATCATAGCACAGCACAGCACAGCATAGCATATGATATCATAGCATAGCATAGCAAATCATAGCAAAATTTGCATAGCACAGCATATCATAATAGCATAGCATAGCATAGCATAGCATAGCTGAGCACAGCATAGCACAGCATAGCATAGCAAAGCATAGCATAGCAAAATGTGCATAGCAGCCACAGACGAAGCCCTTTGCCTGAATTGGTTCTAACAAGAGATTTTCATCACATTATGTAATCAGATTACACAGGTTTCTGCACCAATCATGCGTGCCAGACTAGCCGCTAGGCAAAAATGTGTTACTTGGTGACATCACCACGTTACGGAAGAAAAGGCGGGACTTCAAGCGAGGTGTTTCAGGCAGTTCAGGAGCAGTGTTTCTGTCGGGGAGAGTAACTCCCTTTGGCGTGGACTTTGTAACTTTGCAGACCTTTTACATGCACAAAAAAGTATATATATAACACACTACAGGAAAGGGGAAAAGCAAAAAAAAAAGCATAATAGGTCCCCTTTAACAAGCACAAAACGATGAAATATTTTTGACAGTCTATCAGTGAATTTGCACGTTTGTCAGATGGTGTCGGAGCTGTTCCAGAAGGTTCAGGACGGTTACATTCAGCAGAGAGAGCTGGGCTGGAGAGGGAAGGGCCTCCGCCAGCAGCCCTCTACTGCTGCCTCACACTTCCTCCAGTCCCTGACGGAGCTCACCACCCGCCTGGAGAGGTACCAACACTCACTGTACTGAGCTGTCATTACCGAAGCTGTGGATCCAGCGTGAACGCCAGCTGAGTGTCGTACGGTTTCACTGCGATGTGTTTGGAATCAAATAGCTGTGGTTTGTGGAGAATGTGGGTTTAGTAAATGTCATGGAAAGAAATATGAGGTTCATGATATCTGGTCTGAGTTCATAATGTTTTCATTTGGTGTGAATCACCACTGAAGTGAATTATAGGCTGCAGGAGATTTCCAACCCGCTCTCACTCCCAACTCGTCAAATACCGCCGTTTGGTCAGCGCCCCTCGGCATCGGAGACCGACACACAGAGGTACCCTTTAGCAACAGTATGTGACCAACCGGGCTTTCAACTAACTCCAATGTAAATCCAACCGTGGCGTTATATAAGCAAGTGATGTAGTAATAATAGTGTGAGAGTCCGGGCGGGCCTAAGGGCGGGCAGGAGGGGTGGTGGACGGGTCAAACAAACACAAGACCTTCAACCAGGAGACCGATGTTTGTGTCCCATGTGAAACTAAAAGTAATGTTGACTTATTTTGTCACGTGAGTCGTTAGTATAGTATCGTCAGCCCGGTGAGTTGTTAGTCACGTGAGTCGCTAGTATCGTCAGCCCTGCGAATCACGTGAGTCGCTAGTATCGTCAGTCCTGTGATTCACGTGAGTCAGTATCGTCAGCCCCGTAAGTCAAGTGAGTCGCTAGTATCGTCAGAGTTCCGTGAGACGCTAGTCACGTGAGTCACTAGTATCGTCAGTATCGTCAGAGTTCCGTGAGACACATAAGTCACGTGAGTCGTTAGTATCGTCAGCCCCGAGAGTCACGTTAGTCTTTAGTCACATGAGTCGTTAATATCGTCAGCCCTGCGAGTCATGTGAGTTGTTAGTATTGGTCTCCGATGCCGAGGGGCACTGACCAAGCGGCGGTATTTGACGAGTTGGGAGTGAGAACGTGTTGCGATTTCACATCATACAGGACAGAAAGGCTCAAATCAGGACGTTTCATGGATACATGTCAATCACACGTTCTGGTTAATACTCTTTCCAGATGTCTGGAATCCACAGCGCCTCTTGTTGGTGCTCTTTAAATATTCCATTTCACTTCTATAAAACAGCTGTCAGATGCTGCTCAGCCTTTCTTCACATGCATGTAGGTCTGAGGTTCATCATGTTTCCTGATGTATAACCTGTGTCCATGTTTTGTCTTTAACTCTCAGATGCAAAACCACTTTTATTCGTTGTCTGAAGCCAAACTACGTCAAGGTAACACCAGATACTTTATACCGATGCTAACTGGTATCCTAGCATCAGCTGACAATGTATGACTGTACTGTATCTCGCATGTCATCTGTCAGCTTCCTGGGATCTTTGATGTAGACTATGTGTCGGCCCAGCTGAGGCATGCTGGGATGATGGAGACCATCCACATCAGGAAAGAGGGTTTCCCTGTACGGATACAGTACTCCTACTTCATTGAGAGGTGCTGCAAACATACATACATGCACCATCGCAGCAGTACTTTAATGTTTTTTATGCTTTTACTCCTTTAAAGGGGACATATCACGCTCATTTTCAGGTTTAATACTTGTGTTTTGGATTTCTACTAGAACACGTTTACATGCTTTTATGTTTAATAAACACGTCAGGTAAAAAACAACGTCACGTAAAAAACAACGTCACGTAAAACAATGTCCCGTAAAACGTCACGCAAAACAACGTTACGCAAAACAACGTTACGCAAAACAACGTTACGCAAAACAACGTTACGCAAAACAACGTTACGCAAAACAACGTTACGTAAAAAACAACGTTACGTAAAAAACAACGTTGCGTAAAACAACGTAAAGTCAACGTTTACTTTTGGTTTCACACGGGACACGAACAACGGTCTCCTGGATGACATACTTGTGTTTGTTTGACCCGTCTACCTCCCCTCCTTCCCACCCTTAGAGGACTTTCGTGCTTGTTATACTCGTTATTATAACACGTATCTGTCATACCACGTAAATTTCAATAATGTTTGCTAGTTGACCTCCGACCCATTCAACGTATCCCTGGTTTGCAGATACGTACAATGCCAACATTTTTTTCCTGGCGACCAGGTCGATTATACTGTTGATTTGAAAATTAAAATATTATTTGTTGAACTATAAAGCCGTTTGTGAAAACATATTATATCATGATAATTTAAATGAATGAATCTGAAAACTTTTCACGGACCCCCTGTCATCATCTAATTTTTGATTTAGGAGCTTCTGAGAAAATCTTGTCGGCAGCATGTGTTGTGTCTTCACAGATACGGGGTTCTCCTGAGCCAGCGGCTGAACGAGGCGTCGGACAGAGAGCAGTCTCTGGCTCTGCTGGACATGGTCGATGCCGAGGAGGGACAGTACCAGCTGGGACTCACCAAGGTGCCAAACTGCCCACTCATGACACTGATAAAAAGGTTTTACCGTACATATTATCAACATGTTTAGATGTGTGTATCTGTGTTAGCTGTTCCTCAAGGAGCTCCTGTACCAGCAGCTGGAGGAGAAGTGGATCAGCACCCAGACCTGGGCCGCCATCACCATCCAGAGGAACATCAGAGGCTTCCTCTGCAGGAGGAACTTCAGGTTCTTCAAGCAGAAAGCCATCGTCATCCAGAGCCACATCCGAGGACACCAGGCCAGGTACAGAGAGGAGAGGACTATACCTACTGCTGCTTTAAATACAGGGCTAAGTCCATAATAACTGGAGTAGAAGACGTCCTTCAAAAATGTTGAAGAGAAAAAGTAGAAAAGTAGAGAGTCTGAAGGAATTGAAAACTCAAATAAAGCACCATACCTCAAAACTACTGAAGTACTACTGTATACCTGAATGAGTGTACTAATACGTCACCTCTGGATGCTACCACATTCACTCAGAGAGGGAGTTAGGTTTCACCTGCTCAGGCTGAAATGAGGTCAGAGAGTGATGTACTAACTGTGAAGCACTATGTGTTTGTGTGTTGCTGCCCCCTCTCTTGTTCTAGGAAGTACTACAAGCGTCTGAGGCAGTCCTTCACCCAGTTCTGGGCGGTGATGATGATAACCAGGGACACCATCAAGAGACGCCATTGGAAGAAGGTAGATATATGAGAGAGAGAGAGAGAGAGAGAGAGAGAAAGAGAGAGAAAGAGAGAGATCCTTGGCTGGGTTTCTTGGCAACCGTATGTTTGCTGACTTTATTATGCTATAAATCTCTTGCACAATACCAGCAGATTAACACTACAGCATGAGTTGTAATAGGAAACATTTTTCCATGCTCTCTCAGTGAAAACACCCTGACATCAATGTTTGGGGTCAAAGTCTATTTTTTTTATTACCAGGATCTCCTTTATTTTCCATTTCCTGCTAAATGACTTTACCTATAGTGCTGCCTGAATTGTTGTGTTGGGTCTGTATAAATCCAATTTTTGGCATATTTTTACCTTATTATATAGAATGAAATTAGTTTCGTCACCCAGATTATATTTTTAAAAACAATTTTGTCTTGTTATCTCTAGTTGTATCTACCAACTCAATACAATGGATGTGAAGGGAATTTAATTTATGGTGCTCAAAACATAACAAATATGATATTTAAAGCTGCACTCATCAAAATTTTGTACATAAAAAAATTATTAAAGTCACTCGTATTGACAAACTCTGTTCACCTTTACGGAGCGTTATACTCTCTTACGGCAAGAAAAGTTTCTTCTTATAACGTGATAAGGTTTTATGTCATAATAACCTAAAAATATCTTGTTATAACATGAAAACATCTTGTCATAACAAAAAAATTTTCACGTTATAACAAGATAAATAGTATATTCTTATAACGCGATAAGTATTTATGTCATAATAACTAGAAAATATCTTGTTATAACAAGATAAATAGTATATTGTTATAACAAGAAACTTTTCTTGTTATAACAATATACTATTTATCTTGTTATAACGTTAAATGTGTTATAACGTGATCATCTAGCCAACAAGAACATGTCAGCCTGCTGCGCTTCTCCACGAGGCTTCGAAGCCCGAAAAATGGTATTCAGGACAGCCCTAGTGATCACGTTATATCACGTTAACGTGAAACGTTATAACAAGATGAATAGTAAATTGTTATAACAAGAAAAGTTTCTTCTTATAACGTGATAAGTTTGTATGTCATAACAACTTGAAAATATCATGTTATCAATCAATCAATCAATCAAACTTTATTTATATAGCACCTTTCAAACAAGTCAAATGTAATTCAAAGTGCTGGACAGACGACTGACAACAATATAGAATGTTAAAAATGGATTTAGAGACTAATGCACACCAAAACAACCAATATAAAAGTTCACTGAATAAGAAAGAAATAAAAGATGGGTATTTAAGATAATAAAAGATAAATAAAATACAAGGAAATAAAAATAACATAAAAATAAGTATATAAAAAGTATGAAACTACCCAAATAAGCAGATTGTATTAAAATAATACAATTTTAATAAAATAAAAGAGATAATAATGATCAGCAAAATAGAGTAAAATAAACACTATAATGATGGTGATAATTAAAATACCATAAACTTATAACATTATTAAACACTACATAAAAGCCAGACTAAATAGATGGGTTTTAAGTTTATGTTTATAACATGAAAACATCTTGTCATAACAATACATTTTTCACATTATAACTTGAATCCGAGTGTTGGACTTATTACTTACTTACTTCTTATTAGGTGGCTAATATTGCTCTGCCTGCTGTGCTCTATCTACTCTTAGAACTTTATAAGATAATGATATGGCCGTGTTGTTCTTGTGTTTTTTTATTACTATAAATCAGTTGAAATAATGTCTTTAATTTAAGGGAGATTTCCAACTAAAGTTCCAACATAAATCATATAATCAGGTCCAAAGCGTTTCCTTCTGAAGGCTGGACTGTGTAAAAAATGAAATCTATAGAGGTAAAAATGTGTGACTGATGACTGTTGTGGCCTTGTATAATCTACAGGGTGTGTTCATTCTCATATACATATTTCAGCATTGGCAACAACTTCCTTTATTAGATCTCTTCTCTTTCCTTTAACTAGCTTTCTTATCTTGCATTAATCATGTCACCTGGGCACACACACACATACACACACACACACACACACACACACACACACACACACACACACACACACACACACCCTCAGCCACGCTCCAGTCTTGGACTTCAACCCTTCTCAGTGAAATTTGAAGCAGCGCTGCATCTCTCCTTCCGCCTTCTACAACCTGTCTCTTTGACTTGCAGCTCCGCAGCTCTAACAGGTAGGCTGCCTCTCTGTTTACCCTCTGCATCACAGCGGAGGCAAAACTGGCTTCAGCCTTTTAGTTTTTAGTAAATATAGTGGGATGGTAACTGTCTGTATCAGGTTTCACAACAGTCCAGAGACGCTTCTTTCATTTGGTGCTTCCTCCTTAGTTTCATCTCTTCTTCTTCTCTTGCCTCGGCTGTAAACTAAACTGACAATATTGTTGTTTTTTGTTCGTCCTTTTGCTTCGGTAGAGCCGTTGTGTGTGGTGTTATTGTTTTATGAGGTTTGGACTATGAACAGTGGAGCTGTCAGGTTCCTGCTCACAGGCTGTCAGCTGAGCTGTATATCTTAGAATAGTAAGTGTAAGTTATAACAAAAAAAAAACAAGATTTGGAGTTTGACGGATGGATTTGGGGTTAAAGGTGACATCATTTAGTCTCGTACAGTACAGTATACTCCTATTTTCATTCTTAGCTTTTGAGTCCTATATAATTCCTTAGAGAGGAACTGATATGTAACTGTAATTTCTTAGGAAGCTTCCTATATTATAATGTAATTGTGTGGTATTTGCAATAATACAAACATATTTACTTGGTTTTAAATGGATCTCTAAAGAGCATTACAGGGAGGAGCTTTAAAAGTCTGAGAAAATCACCCTGATGATGTCGATATTAGGGGTTATCTCATCTTATGTTCGGAGCATAGACCGTATAAAATATGGACGTAGTCTCCGTGAAGTCAACTGTAGGTTTCTGAAGAGCCAAAGTGAAGCTCAAAGAGGGTGGCTCTGGCTGTCGCCATCTTGTTTTTTTTCGGAACCAGAAGTCACCATATTTGGACGAGAGGGTGGAGCTGGGGGAAGAGCAGAGCTCGTTGGGGGCGGGTCTTGTCAGCATAACAAATGCTAAGTTAGCAGCTAATGCTAGCGCAAACTAGCTAGCTTTGCTAGTAAGGTGCATCCGTAATTCACATTAACAACTGTGATATTAATTGGGATGATCATTTTGGCTAGCAAAAAACAGGTTTGTTTGTAATGTACCTACCGGAAAACAAATGAACAGCCGACTCATTGGTGTGTCTTTTAGTACGGCGAGCTAAGCTAACAGACCAGGTATAGTGAGTGTAGACACCGATACCAGCGAATTAGGACAGGGAGGTCTATGGCATAGACTTGGACATAGCACCGTGACGTCACCCATTGGTTTGTGGACGGCTGTTTTGAAGCCTTGAGTTTGGCATTTTTGCCGTCGCCATCTTTCTTTTTAGCAACCAGAGGTTGGAGAGTATATAGAGAATATTTTATCATGTTATAAACTGTGCATGTGGAGTTTGAAAGATGTTGTCTTTTACCAGGCAGAGAGGGTCCAACATAAGATGCTATAGAGTTGCATTACGGGAAATGTAGTCCAGGGTGTGGGGGTGCTTAGGGACTAGAAGCCGGATATCTGGGACTCTGCTGCTTTGATTTTGACCATTCTTTTTTTTAATAACGTCTTTCAGGAGTCCCCCAGCTTTTTGTGCAGTACTAAATCTCTGGAGTACCCTTTAATGTACAGTTTGGTTGTTTATTCTATAAAAAATGTACCATATTTTATGCTTAAGTTGATATTAAGTTCTTTATGTAAATAATATACAAAGTAACTCGTCTCTAAAGCTTTGATATAATGGGCCTGAGGGTGCGTTTTGATCAAATACGATTTGTGCCACACTTGTTTGGTTTGGGAGGGTCAGTCATTGTGAATCCTCCCATGTGGAGGTGGAGCAGGGTTGGGCTGCCTGTGTGTTGGTACAGACCCATTCTCCTGACTTATTTGATTTGATTTAAGTGGGATCATTGAAGTGAGGCCGTGATAAAAGAGGAGTATTTGCTGCTTGAATGCGTGTGCACGCCCATTTAAGTCTTCACATTTGTTTAGGCATTTTCCTGATACCTGTATCCAGTTAGATCAACAGCAGAATAAACTTTTAACCATGGAAAACAAGTATAGAAATACTGTAAACACCGGGAAGGACCGATGCACGGGGATAGTTTTGAACATATCTGAGTGACGCTGCTCTGCTGCATTGAGGTGACTCCTCTCTATACGCTATAGATCTCCTGATAAATAACAAACCTTCTGGACTCTTGGAACTGCGTGCCGTGTTGTATGAGGCGGGGAGACGGCCTGTGGGTGTTCCAGGAGTATAAAACAGGACGTGCATCTAAGAATAGGTCTGATTGCTCCTCGGGCAGAGATGAGGGAGTGTTGAGTGTGCTTGATGTACCTGGATAACAAGCGGATTACTCACTGAATCAGCAATAAGCTTGAGGTGAAGGACGATTAATCACTAATATGACTTTATGATGAAGAGATGAAGAGATGAAGTCACAGTGTGATCGACTAACTGGTCGCGTATGTGTGTCAATTTCAGGAATTTCACGAGAAGAACAAAATAAAGGCGGTGACGAAGACCAAGTCTGTCTCTCCAGGAATGGTAAGGGAATAAAATCTATCAGCAGGGCCAACCGTCTGGTTTCTCCTGTGGTAACCATACTGTAATTTTTGCTTCTTTTTTTTCTCGGTCAGGATGTGGGGATGTTGGAGATCCCTGCTGAGCTGTCAGCCAGACTTCGCAGTGCAGCAGGTCAGCTTCATATACAGTCTGCACATACTATATGCCACTCTGCTGCCACGGTGTTTTTGCCAGTTTTGTGATTGTTGTTCCCGTCTCCGTCCACCAGGGCCCCAGCATGCGTCAGGGGTCACAGAGGTCGCACCTCCACAGGTGAAGGCAAAACACAAGCTCGCCCTGCCTCTGGATGTAGACAGATACCCTTTCTCTCGCTATGCCAAGTCCATATTAAAGGTGAGCAGGGTTTGGGCCACACACATGCACATATTCCTGGTTTATTACACTGTAAATCCTGCTCCTCCACACTGCGAAAACATGGCTCCCTCATGCTAGTATCTAAGCATATACTTTGTTGAATGAAAGTATGCAGGTAGCATTTCATGAATGAGACAATGCATTCTTTTTATGTCCTGAAAAATGGGATGTCTCCAATGCATATGTTAAAAAAAAATAAGTAAGGAAATGACTCTAAAAGGTGTATTCTTCTTTACAATGCTCATACAAAGACATCCAGCAGACTCACACCTGAGTGGATGAAAGGAGATGGATTGTATTTCCTGTCTTTGTGAGTTCCCTCCCGTTGTGTCCTCCTCAGGATACATGGTGCCAGCCTCAGGGATACCCCCTCAAGAGATCCCTCACCCCTCTGGAGCCCGAAGATGCCAGAACTGCCCTGGAGATTTACAAACTGGTACATGGGAGTGATTAGATTACATTACATTAGTTTTATTTTCATTTGTTTCTTCTGATTTTCAATCCTTTTTCTCCTCAGATCTTGCGGTTTACAGGTGAGTCCGACCTCAGCGGCTGGCAGGAGCAGATGCTGGGTAACTACATAGTGGAGAGGGGTCAGAGCCGGCCCGCTTTGAGGGACGAGATCCTGGCCCAGCTGGTCTACCACACGTGGGGCCTGCAGGAGCAGCAGGACAGTCTGAGGGGCTGGCTGCTGCTGGCCTGCTGCCTCAGTGCCTTCACACCCTCACCAACACTGGACAAACCCCTGCTCAAGTAGGTGCTACGCTTCGGTTAGCCTTCTACCAACAGAGATATACTGAGCATCTCTATAGGCTAACCTCAATCTTAATGGTGTAAATCATAGATTGTATATATAGATGGACGACGCCACAAGTCTATAGTGTGATTTCCCTTTTTTATTTTTACTATATCCTGCCTGAAAAACTCTTTATCTGAGCATGACTCAGTGTCCAGTGCTCCCTGTGCAGGTATGTGTCTGACCAGGGTCCAGGTGAGTATCGCTCACTGTGCCAACACAAGCTGCTGACGTCTCTGCAGCTCCCAGCTCCCGCTGCCCGCATCTACCCCCCCACCCAGCTGGAGTGGACCACCAACCAGAGGAAGGGCACCATGCTGCTGGACGTACACACCTTCAACGGTGAGACGGACCGACTCTTAAGAAAAAACAACTTGGACACATTTTGTTATCGGCATCTCCAGTGTATAAATATCTGCTGTTATAAACTTTTGTTTTTTTCTTGTCAGATGAGAAGCTGACAACTGAAGTGGAGTCGTGGACCACAGGAGAGCAGCTGGCCTCGTGGCTCCTTCATTTCAGGTACTTGAAAACATGCACCTCCATTTACTTGTTTCCACGTATCCATATTCAAGCATTGTGATTCGATATGACACTTTATCTGATTTTTGTTAACTTTTTTAACACTAGACCATGAAGGGAAAAAGTTGAATCATACACTTCTAGGGACTTTTACTTTGGAAAATATCTAAATGAATACAGTAAAGATGTTTGATTTTCAGCATGTATGTAGTCAGAGATGTCCTGAAGTCAAATATATCAGTCATTGTCATGAATTATTTATAGAAAAATTTCTAGCAACCAAAAAAATCAAAGAATAAAGACATTTCCCTCACATATTAGTGGTATTTTCTTTTTAATTTATAAGGGACATGTAATGTTTTATACTTCTGGTGAATATAATCCAATCAATCTTATTTCCATAGATGTATTTTGTATATACAGTTCCCTTTGTTAACACCTTATTTTGAAAAGCGGACGTAGTCCCACGTGTCTACTTCCTCTAACTTCTCCAAGTCCGTCTCTAGCTCTCCCGTCAGCTCCGTTCTCTTTATCCATCCATGGTCAGCTCCATTGGGGCCGTTTGAATGCATTTAACATAAATGTCAGTATATGGGTGCTCTACAGTTGTAGCGTCGGCCCATTTGACCACGGAGATGAGAGCGACTGCCGGCTCGACCGCAACGTTACCGCGATACGATAACGTTTCCTGTCCGTGACAGAGTTAGCATGCAGCTTTAGCCGTGATGTCTAGCTCTGCTTTTCCTGGTAATGTGTGAAACCCAAAGTGTTTCCATCCTTTACTGGATGTGTAGTGTTTACCACGCTGGATTTAACATGTGAGGGTGCAGGTCGTATCCACGCAGACCCTCCAACGTTTTATACTTTCTCGTTTCGGCTCGCTGAGGTTTGTTTTGGTTGACGGATACGGAACGGATATGACGTCACGTTACTCAGACTACAACAATAAAAGCGGTAACTTCCTTCTACCTCCACATAGACTCAAATGAAGCAAATATATCGATTCTGGCATTTAAAAAATCTATTTTTTTTCCCACCCCTGTGTCATAGAGGTGTGTCGGAGGCGGTGCAGGGCTGGTCGGTGTCTCTGCTGACCGATGACGGCTGGTCAGATCTGGCCGGCTCAGACTTTGTCATGGATCTTCTGGCTGGAGCTGAAGCTGAAGTGCTGCCTCCACCAGGGACTCCCTCCTCGACAAACTCTGACTACCTGTTCAGCAGCCAGGGAGACAGGTACGAAGTGCACTGAACAAGTGGCCCAATCCAGGATTGTTTTTAAAGAATTTGCTGACACAATGAGCATCCGTGTGTCTCTCTCTTCTCCTCCAGGATGCCAGCTACAGATCTGGATGACTTCATTCCACCAGCACCTCCCATGCAAGCTCCTGGGCTGCCTCCTTTTGAGGGAAGCTCCTGGGGGAGAGATTATCCACAGGAAGGTAGGTGTGGTCTTGAACACATTATACATGTTAGAAAATAAGTACTGAAAACATGTGAAAAGACTGTGAAGTATATAGTTCTGAATTGTGGAGTTAGACCGTTCGTGTTGAGGTTTTTTTTGGGTGGTCCTGAAATCGTGGCTCGATGAAGCACTGGAAGTGCTTCATCGAGCCAGTCTGAAGACGGCGCTGACCCTTCAATCTCTTCTTTACACACCCCCTAATCTTCTAAACTAAAAGACTTGTCTTAACAACAGAACTCTCACCTCATTCATTCTCCAACTAACAGCAGAACAAGCCGTCCTCCTGGTCTATCAGTTACTCTGGATTTACTTTCACTCGGTTGTGTTCCAAGTGACTGTGCTCACACCGGCTTGACCTTCAAGGTCATGTAACCGAGACCGCTTTGAACTCAGGCACAAATGTAATCAAGTGACTTTGCATTGTCCCGACTCGAGGCTCGATTACCGACTGGGCAACTGGTCCTCGACCCTCAGAGCGACCCGAAGGCCTGGCTCTGTTTGGTCTGTGGTAATTTAACTCATTGCTAATTTGTTTGACAATATGTTCCCCTACATTAAATATCAACTCAGGGTTTTTAACCAGGTCCTGCATTATTATCTGATCCTGAGGCCCAGATCCAGACCTGTTGATCAGCAAACAGCTCTTACAAGCGTAGATGAGGTCGACACTTAGCATTTGTTATGCTAACTGGACCTGTCCCCAACCGGGCCTTGCTCTTCTCATCCAAATATGGTGACTTCTGGTTCCAAAAAACCAAGATGGCGACGGCCGGAGCCAACCTCTTTGAGCTTCACTTTGGCTCTTCAGAAACCTGTTGGTGACGTCACGGAGACTACGTCCATATTTTATACAGACTAATGTCACATGCAGTGTCTTTTCAAAATAAAGGTGAAACGATGAGTGATTCTCCACCTGTTTGCAGGCCGTGGTCGACAAATGGATGCATACGTCGATGACCTGTTTGACCCCGTGCTGGACCAAGGACCTCCGGTCAGTGATGTCATCACATTTATAGTATTATTTTAACTGTAACTGTAATGAATGTAAAGGCTGTATTTGCTTGTCCCTAGAAAGTGTTAAAGTTTTATACCACAGGGTTTTACTGAGCATGCTCACTGGTCTCTGGTGCATCTCTGGTTGTATCTTATTACTGAGTGTGTGAAGTCACTGGGTTGTGTTTCTTGCTGTTCTGTGTGTGTGTGTGTGTGTGTGTAGGACATGGAAAGAGTAGCCATGCTGAACCGCAGGATGAGAGGAGGAGGAGGGATGTATGGAGCTGGTAAGGAAAACTGGATGTCCTCCATCTCCACACCACAGTCCACCATATGGATTACAATCACTTAGTGTACTGTATGATGCATTATAAACATTCCTAAACAGACATTCTTCAACCTGAAAAAGTCTATATTTAAAAAAAATAACATCACTTGCATTATATTTAAAAAAATAAATACATATTACCAGTTTTATTTTGCCCTTAGAGGTATAACTGTTTTGTTAGTAAGGGCTCAGAAGTTGGTCAAGGCTACGGAAGACTATTTGTGTCGTTATTTGAGTATATGATGGACATTTTTTAACACAGAACTAAATTAGCAAAACTACAAAGTATTAAGAATACAGAATAACAATAAATGAAGTAAAGTAAAAGTAACAGAGCCGGTAGCTGGTACTTTTTCTGTTAACTTTTTCTTCTTTTTGTAGATTATTTTTTAACTTTTCTAGTCTCATGTTGGAATGAAGTGTCTCTGTGATTATAACTGATCATTCTGTTTTTCAGGTATGCCCATGACAATGCCAGGCTATATGGGTAAGTGACCAAGAACACAACTTTTTGTGTCCTCAAGCCTTGAATCCTTTTTCATATCAAGTTGCAGAAAAAGGTGACAATCTTTCGCCTTTTTCTAATCTCTACGTTACTGTGTTGCCTCTGCTCAGGACCGGCGGTTAACCCTTTAATGCCCGGCTATGGTGCAACTCCCATGATGCCAACCATGCCAGGTAATAATCCCCCGACACAAACCTGTCTATTAGCAGTAATGGAATATAATATTTTGGGACTGTCAATCGATTAACATATTTAATCGCAATTAATCGCGATTGTCCATAGTTAACCACGATTAATAGCAAATTAATCACACATTTTTTTATCTGTTCAAAATGTACCTTAAAGGGAGATTTGTCAAGTATTTATTACTCTACCCCACAAATATAGGCATATACATGTATAATTGGTAAGGAGAAACATGAAGAAGGATTAAAATGTAGCTGATTTCTACCTGAAAAACAGTCATATTCATCCCTACACAGGCATGATGATGCCTCAGCCTGCCCAGTCTATGGCTGACCCGATGCAGATGGCAGCATCACAGCAGGCCCTCATCAACCAGCAGGCCTTTCTCATGGTGAGGACAAGCACACTTATAGCATACTATTGCTATAGGTCATATGTTCCTAACTCCTTCTTGTACCTCCCCCCCTCCTCTTCCTCCTCTTCTTCAGGCCCAGCAGATGACCATGCAGGCCATGAATCTGTCCCAGCAGCAGACCCAGGAGCAGCAGAGGAAGAAGCAGAAGGAGCAGGAGAGAAAGGAGCAGGAGAGAAAGCAGCAGGAGGACGGGAGGCAGCGGAGACGTCAGTCCGAGCGACGGTCCAGGGAACGCTCACGCTCCCCCTCCCCTCCATCTCCCTCGCCTCCGCCTGCCCGGCCCAAAACCTTTGCACCTAAACGCACCCCCAGCTACAGGCAGCCTGAGCCAGAGGTATTTCTATATATTTTTGTAGTGTACTCTATTGCTGCTTTTTTTCATACATCCTTATCTCACTATGCCTGTATTTTCCGCTGCTTTATATCATAGATTTGTCCCTACTTATTTATTTGGTTGTTGGTTTCTTCTTGTTGTAACCTCGAACACGGGGGTAGGCAACCTTAGTCACACCAATGGTGATATACATGATAAGTGCCTTCTCATCTGCATGCCAAATTACCTCTGTAAGAGTCATACTTGCCAACCTTGAGACCTCAAAAATATGGAGGATTTGAAAACCAAAGCAGGGGGTCTGAAAAAAAAAAAAATGGAGTTTCAGAGACTTTGTTTCCTGCATTTTGGGGTTTTTTTGTGACTGCAACAGCATTTTTATGCTAAATAGGCCAACTTTTAATTTTACTTTTAATTTTCAGGAAAGAAAACTGAATAATTCGCCCCTGTGATGTGAATTTGTGTGAATCTCTGGCATAAACGAATTAATATTTATCAGTTTTTATTGTTATTTAGCCTCCTTCCTGACTAGCTAGTATGACACCAATGGATTCCTCAGGTTTTCTAGTTTCATATGATACCAGTATCTTCACTCTAGCTTTAAAAATTAGCTGCTACAACTTAAAAATCGCAAGTTTCGTTAATGCGTTAAAGAAGTTAGTGGCATTAAAACAAATTTGCATTAACGCCTTATTATTGCATTAACTTTGTTAAGAAGAATCACCCAGTGCGACAATACTTATTAGTAGATTCATCCATTCACATGAGATTTGTTAACAGTACATACATAAGATATAGAATACTACACTATTCTTTACCTCATCCTTTAATTCCCTGGATGTGAATCACTGAGTCTGTTTCCTCCTCATGTGGTGACATGTTGTGTGCTCGTGTCCATTCGTTCTACAGCCGGAAAGAGAAGTGGACTCAGATCCAGAAGACCTGCATTCTTTCAGAGACAAGAGGCAATACTTCCAGAAGATTGGTGAGTGGAGCTGTCCAGCAACCGTTAGTAATACATGTAGCTTCTTCTTCTGTTTTATTATTATTATTAAACTATTAATCTTCAAACTGTCTCTCACATCCACACGAGCTCTGCTGGTTCACCCCTCCCTCGTGTCTTTGACTTTAAAGAGAATTGGTGGAAGTGATTTGTTCTCATCCTCCCATAGTTTAAAACGTTGATGTTCATTTCAGCAGATATCTCTGCAACACAATACATCGACGTCTTTAACACAACGTCAACGCTGTAACCTCTTCATATTTTGTTAATGATGTTAGTTCATCTTTTGAATGTTTTAAACTAAACTTCTGGCCACATTGCACCTTTAAATCATCATCATGCTTATAATAATTTTTCCTCATTCCTCACCATCTCTCTCCTCTATTGTCCTCCAGGCTTTCAGCCCCGAGGTGGATCCAAACCTCAAAAGCCTGAGCCGGCCCCCTACAGCCCACCCAGACAGCAGCAACGCTCCCCGCCATCACCACGTCCATCCCCCCCACCTACAGCGCCGAAGCCCGAGGGTGAGAAGATGACACAAGTTAAATGGACTACATCATATTTTGTGGAATTTAGAAATATTAAGGATATCTGAAGACATAAGCTGATTATTTAGGAAATGAACTGCATGAAGAGCTCCGTGAATAGTTTCTGTCTCTCATCTCCGACAGTGAAGCGTCTCCGCCCCCCACCTGCCGCAGAAGTGAACCCCCCAAAAGCAACGCCTACCCCGGCTCCTCTCGCTAAGCCTCAGCCCGAACCCACCTCCAACATCCGGGATATCATCAAACAGTTCAATAGCCGACCCCAACCGGAAGCCAAACCCTTTGAGCCTGCCAGGTCAGTTCCAGCGCTGCTCCCTGTGAGGTCTTTACCAACACGTTCTCACTCCCAACTCGCCAAATACCGTCGCTTGGTCAGTGGCCCTTAGCAACAGAGATCGACGCACGGGGTACCTGTCTTGCATTCCTTTTAAACAGACCAGGGATGGAGTGTCCTTTCAAAATAAACTTCCGTTTTCACAGGAAGTTAGGTTTAGGCAACCAGGACACCCATAACAATTCATGATTACTTTTTCCATGAATTGTAAATGTGTTTTCCCCTCATACTATCGGGCCAGAGATTCAGGAAGTTCCTGAGAGTAAATTGAACCCACAGTGGCCTCGTCCTCTAGAAAAACTAGAAACGTCTGCGATGTTTGTGATTTACTGTTTTTATTCTCTTCACAGACCTCATTCACGGCATTTCGTAAAGAAGAATGACCCCAAAGAGGAAGCTCTGGCCAAACTCATGAACAAAGCACCAGTTCCACGACAGAAGGTCAGGATGGAACGTCTAACTGCACCTACAAATAAAAAGAAAATCTATCTAAAGTTATTTTATCGTTAGGTTTATTATTCTGTCTCATATGGAGTATCTCTGTCTGCTACATCCTCACTTCTTCCTGCCTGCAGAAACAGTGGGTTCCTCCCCCAGTGAAGCCTAAGAGGGAGCAGCCTCGTCCCAGGACCCCGTCCCCACAGCCCTCTCCTCCCTCCACCACGGGGCCCCGCATCATCTCCAGCAACATGAGGCAGAAGCAGCGCTCCCTGGAGGACCTGTTCGGCTCTCAGCGCTCCCACAACGCCCCGCCCACTCCCCCCGACACCCCGCCGCCTCCTCCGCACCCGGCACCCGTCCTCCACAACATCCCCGACCCGCCGCCCGTGGCTGCCCCGTCTCTCAGTGGGTTAATGTGGAATAAAAGGCCTCTTATATGATGTATTTTAGCCAACAAATTGCTGCTAACTACCATTCAACCCAATGTTAATGTCAGTCAGTGACCTTCATCTGCTGTTTATTCATTAACTGCAGATGTGGTGCCAGATGTGGAGGGCATTCGCTCCCAGCTCCACCGCTTCTCTGCTGGGGTTTACTTCTCTTTCTCCAACATGGCGGGAAAACTGTTCCTGCGAAAAGAAGTAAGACACACACACACACACACACACACACATACATAGGAAATTTATCAGGAGACCAGTGATTTCACTTAAATTAATGTTTTTATTATTGCTGTCAAAGTATCCTCTATCTGTGTGCAGGTGTTTTACCCCAGAGAGATGTTCAACCGGCCCTACATCCTCAACCTGTTATGTGAACAGGTTAGTATGTTTACAGGTGTCATCATGTTTAACCTGATATACTGTAGTTATTATATTTATCTACAGTATATCCATAGGCAGTGTGATGTTGTGTGATGTGTTTTAGATCATGAGGGACACCTACTCTGACAGCTGTGTGAGGATCAGCAGAGAGGAGAGGAGAAAGATGAAGGACCTGCTGGGTGAGAGTTTAGACGGATCATCATGATGCTGGATGCTGCAGTCATTACAATGTTGATTAAAATGTTACAAGCTCCCATCCGCTAACTTGGAGGGGGCGGGGTTTATGACCTATACTGCAGCCAGCCACCAGGGGGCGGTCCAGATGTTTTGCCTTCACTTTTGGCTTCACTTCACTGCTGACCGTTATCCCATTTTCCTCATTTGTACTCCAGCAAATTTCAATGTGGGAATGACTATAAGCACCATCCAGAATGACAACATGAAGAAAAGGATTGTCATCGCTGCTCGAGACAACTGGGAAAACTACTTTACCCGCCTGTTCCCTGTGAAGGTGAGCATGACAGAAAGAGTTACGGCAAAGGTGGAAATACTGTAGAGTGTAAAGCATCTCAGTGTTTTTTGACATTGCAAGGCAAGGTGAAACCACGCAGCAAACACGGAAGCAACTCAAAGTGCTTTACACAGGAAAATAAAAGCATAGTGGACAAGGTCAAACTTATTTTATTGTGACAACATATAATATTTTCAGGGGTATACTGGCTGTCTTGTTTCAAGCATCAGTTTTTGCCGGACCACGAACCACTTACAAATATTAACAAGCATGTTCTCTATGTTTTTGTCGAAGGCGGACAGTGGGGACGCTCAGGTTATGGGTGTGTCTCATCGTGGCGTCCGTCTCCTGAAGGTGGTCAGAGCTTCAGGCATCAACCCCAAACACCTCCGGCTGCTCAGGAGCTACAGGTAAACATGCAGCCTACTTACATAAAATCACTTAGATCCATTCTCGCTTTCATCCATGTTTCCACAGTTAGTTAGTTTTTATTTCTGTGTCATGCTAAATATTTGGCCCAATCTAAATGTGATTAAGTACAAAAGTCAAAATTTATTTGACATTTACATTATTATGTTTTTATATAACAAAATGTTTTGCTTCAATCCATATTTGTTGCCGTTTAGCCTTTCAAAAACAACACTTTTACACTTTTCTTTGCTCTCTCGCTTACCGCACACAAAAGGAGGCGTGCACCTGTCTTAACGGGGCGTTCTAGCAGCATTATAACATCAACATATATTACATTTATATAACCACAGTAACAAAAATGTTTTTTAGGGTGATGTCATCATAAAATATGAAGACAGACATTCAAAGCTTCATTCGCAAAACTTCAATAGAAGCTTTGAATGTAACAAAATGTCATTTTTGTGCAGCCCTCCTCTCTGATGTCGTCACTTTAAGCTTTACAGGATGTTTATTCAGGTGTGCACGATTGTAGTTTTGCAGAGCTGCTGTCAGTCGACCTCCGGGGTGCAGACCGAGTGGAACTGGAGCTGAAGAGTGAAACGATGGTGCTGCGGTCGTCCAGAGCTCCTCAGATCACCGCCATGATCCGATCCTTCCTCCGGGAGCTCATCAGGGTACCTCCTCTTTGCTCTTAAATCATCATCTTTCCTTTGTGATGCTCTGTAGCATCTTATGAGCCCATCTTTCTTTCCCTGCTCTCTAGGACTCGGGCCATGTTGTTGCCCTGAAGAGTTTCGTGACAGATGACAAAAGTCTGCTTTGCTTCAGCAGGGGTGACATCATCAAACTGCTGCCAATGGAAGGGCTCCAGACAGGTGATGTCATTATTTGGATGCCAGACATACGTTTGTGGTACTTTTTAGGGTTAGATGTGTCTTGTATATATTCATTGTTTTAATGCGTATCACAATCTCCTCCTCATCACATAACATTTTTGTGTGTGTTCCACCAGGCTGGCGTTTTGGCACCATGGGAGGGCGCTCTGGTCTGTTCCCAGAGGACGTCACCCAGCCGTCTGCGGCCCCGGACTACCACTGTCTACACCTCGACCGGAGAGATGACAGGAGGAAAAGCACGAGACCTGTCGGTCCACCCAAGGGCCCGTCTCCAGGTCCCGTCAGCAGACGCATGGGCAGCGTGGATTCAGAGCGGCTCGGCAAAGAGGCCTCGGCCCCGGTATCGGTCCGGAGCTCATTCCAGGACTCAGTCCATGAGCCGGAGGTCATGTCGAGCATGGCTGAGTTTTCCATGAAGTACTTCAGGTGTGAGAGAAGACTGATTTTTGTTGATTACGTTCAGAAGGTTTGGGGTTTATAATGCTACCGTTATTTGTTTATTACAGAGTGGGGACTACAGGTCTGCCAGCAAGTGGAAGGAACTTTGCAGATGCGGTTCAACACACAGAAGTAAGACTGTACAATCCCTCTAATATCATATCCCATTGTTCTGTACTCTGTCTGTTGCTACAGCTGCCGTACATGGACACATCTGCATCCATAAGCTGTCTTGTCTAAAATCCTAGAATCACTGGTTAACTCACAACTACATGCCTTTCTGGAAGAAAATAATTTGCATAACCGCTAACTTCTTAAGCTTAATCATTTTAAAAATGTTGACTGGTCCAAAATGAATGTTTTGTTTATCTCTGTGGAAGATATTATTATATTTATATATGTCAATGAGACTAATAAATAATAAATACAAGTCAGCTAAATGCATTGGGTTTTGTTCATCCAGGTTCCCTTACATGAGTCCCTCATTCTCTACAATGATCCTGAAATCAATGATTTATCCGTCCAGTGCTTCATGAGTGAGTACATCCACACTGACCGTAATAATACACACTGAGACCACTGTTACCCTGTTCCTCCATCATACTCCCATCTATCTGTCCCCCCCCCCAGACCTGATGCAGTTCATGAGTGACATGCCAATGAAGAAGAACAACACCCAGCCAGCCTGCCTGAACCACATCTTACTGGTCGGTGCTCTTTCAAACTGTGTATCTGATGGACTGCATCTATACGGTGCTTTATGAGTCTCTGTGTGTCTCTGATAAACTTCAAATAGACTTTATAGTTTCTCTGTTGTGTTCAGTTAGGGAAGGAAAAGGAGCTGCTGAGAGATGAAATCTACTGCCAGGTCATCAAGCAAACCACCAACAACCCAACGAAGTGAGTGACACATTTATTTAAGATTTTGGTAACATTTTCAAGTATAAGTATGAAGTATAAAATAGAAAAAAATCAGGTTCCTCTGCCTCCTTTTAGTGCTCCTAATGGCATTTGCAAGATTCCACCGCGCCCGAAGAAAAACAACCAATCAGAGCCGAGGAGTCTCTAACGCAGCTGCTCATAAAGCTCGTGAACTCCTATCAAACTAGGCAGTCTTCTAGTCTTTCTAGTCTTCATTAGTGGAAAGCTTATAATACGTACAGTAAAAGAGTTACAAAGTGAACCAAGCCACGGTTTCCAGAGGTGTTTCCCACTGTAATTTAACATTTTAAGGGTAATTAAAATGCTAAATTGTTGTGTCCTCCTCACAGATCTACCTGTACCCTCGGCTGGCGGCTGCTCAACCTGGTGACCGGGTTCTTCCCCTGCTCTGGTACTCTGCAGCCGTACGTCACACGTCACCTACACGACATCTCTCAAGACTACGAACACCCTTACCAAGGTAGAACAATACCACAAAGATGCTAACCTTTATGAGTCGTATAAGTTTAAAAATTGGCTGTTTCAGTGCACACACTCTTTAAAATATATCTGTCCACAGAGCTGGCGTGTGTGTGTCAGGATAACCTTCAGAGATCTCTCAGCTTTGGCGGTCGCCGTAACATTCCCTCACATGTAGAGATGGAGGCCATTCTGGCAAGTTAACCTACACACTCAAGCAAATAAGAGCATGACTTTCATGAGGTATTTAAACTGATCTCGAGTGTCTCGGCTTTCTGCAGGCTGGCAAAACTTCTCGACGTGTTCCCGTCCAGCTGCCAGGAGGAGTGGATTTCCCCATCAAGATTCGCAGCTTCAGCGTACGACTTATTTATACCTACTTATCTATGAACACAACCAGTGTCTTTTTGTTTATTATCAATGAAATTGTATTTTCTATCTTCCTCTAGATGGCAGCAGAAGCAATAACAGAATTCTGTAAAGAAATGGGCATCACAGATCTCACAGAAATCAGAGAGTTCTCCATCCTTGCCCACCGACTTCCAGGTAAATCAGACTGATGCTGTTTCCACTTGATGCACAGTAGAACGTACAGTTTGCCTGTCTTTGGACTTTAGTTGAAAACTATCGAGGACGGAATCTGCCAAAATCAAAAATAAATGAATAAATAAATAAAAACCTGAGCCTATAAAACCCAAACACTTAACAGATATGGATCATTATTAATTGAGGGAACCTCTTATATGTCACATTAGATGCAAGTTAACAGATAAAACGATGAGAAGTGACAGATTAACAGACGAGTGTCCTGCTGCTCCTCTCCCAGATGGGATTGTGCGTCCCCTCCACGCTGAGGAGTATCTGTTCGACTTCCTGCTGGATGACGGCTCCATCTTCTTGTCCCTGAGGAGACTGATGTGGAGAATCCCTCTGACCTTCAGCAGTGACCTCTATGTGGAGTTCCACTACGAGCAGGTGAGCTCATCAGTTCACAACAGCCAGGAGCAGCAGTAGTAGTAGTACATTTCTAGGCACTGATCCAGTTTCCATCTCACTGTTATCTGTGTGTTTGTGTGTGTAGCTGCTGGGTGACTACCTGAGTGGGCGGCTGATGCTTACTCCTGCTGCAGGTGGTTCAGCATCAGTCCAGCAGATAGCGGAGCTGTCAGCTCTGCAGCATCTGGCTCAGGGACTGAAGAACCAGCCCTCACTGTGAGTCACACGCACTGACGGCCAACAGAACAAAGTATTTTGGGATATTGGTCAGCTAAACTAAGAAAAGAATCCAACACAATATCACTGAGATATAAAATACCTTTAATGGCCGCCTACAACTCTCAAACAATGAAATGTGTAGACGGTGTCGTCTTTGATTCCTCCCTAAAATATAATAATGACATCTTTCTCTTAATTTTAAAGGGTCACACCACTGATTTTACTGATCAAAGTCAATTCACTAGTCACAGAAATGTAAAAACAACGGGTAATGGTTTTAGGGGGAGTCATCAGCCAGTATTTCTGTGCAGCATCTCAGGCTATAGTGTGGGTTGCTGGGTAGAGTCTGTGAGCACAGGCTCTGGTTTCCATTCAGGCACAATGGTACCAAATCTGGCAACCTGGGGACACACCAACCCGATATCAAAGAACTAGCGGCGACGAAGGCCGCCTGTTGCGTCGCCTCACGTCGCCTTCGTCTTGGCCAAAAGGTTGCACTCGAACGCACGGCAAAGACAACCGGTTAGCACGAACGTTCTGTGCCTTTGTGAGAGGAAATAACTCTCAAAACGTGAAAAGGGAAGACCGAGGACGGCAGATATACAAGCTGTTGTTATGATACGTACATGAAACAAAGCAGCGTTTGCTGACCGTTTTCACACCACTCTCACTCACCACTTAGCTTCATTCCAATGAATGAATGAAGATAAGCTAAAAAAATATCCGTTTTATCCGTGATTTATCTCACCGACGGTCTCCAACATGCTGAATGCTTGACTAAAAGGCCAAACTCTAAATGTAAGTATGTGTATATTGACACTTGCTGATTGTATTTTCTCTTCAAGGCCGGAGATAAAGGAGTACCTGCCCTCACAGGACGGGCTCAGCAGTAAAGTGGAAGAGATCCACTCCTTCTGTCAGGGCCAGATAGCTGCAATGCACGCCCTCAGCCCTCAAGACGCCAAAATACAATTCATTGGTAGGTAGCTTCTCTTCTCTTCTCTTCTCTTCTCTTCTCTTCTCTTCTCTTCTCTTCTCTTCTCTTCTCTTCTCTTCTCTGCTCTTCTCTTCTCTTCTCTTCTCTTCTCTTCTCTTCTCTTCTCTTCTCTTCTCTTCTCTTCTCTTCTCTTCTCGTCTCTTCTCGTCTCTTATCTTCTCTTCTGATGATAACTGTATTTGTCTGAATACTCTCTTGTCTTTCAGAGTTTCTGAGCACCATTCCCCTGTTTGGCTCCAACACTTTCTTGGCCCAGAAGGTCAGCCAGCGTGGCTGTCCCTCCCCATGCATGATCAGCATCAGTCAGGAGGGGGTGGTGTTCCTTCACCCCAAAACACAGGTACTTGTACTAAAACATGAATACGTTATTTTATCAGTATTAAAGATTTATTTTACTGGAGTTATACTTGGTCCAAGTTCAAATCTGTGTGATCCAGTTCAATCAACAGTCAACATTGGTGTTGGACATTTTGACATATTCATAATATTCAGATGTAACCTTTTCAAAATAATGTATTTATTAATTAATTATTATAAAGGTCTTATTGATTTTTATCGTCTACATTTTTATGTAGACAAATATTATTTAAATAATAATACATCCACAGGGCCTTTAGAAATGTGCCAAATAAAAGTATGGCTTTTCCTGAAAAAATATTATTATGATTGTGAATTAATCAAAACATTTTTGGCGGCTCCAAAATGAATATTTTGTTTATGACGCTTGATTCCCACTTCTAACAAGGCTTGTGAGCCAATAGTATAATGACGTTGGTATCACATGGTATCTCTGGGTCGTCAGGTAGTGTGGAAAAAAACTGATAAATGCCCGAGATTGATGGTAAGAGCCTGGCAATGACTTGTTGTGAAGTGAATGCAATTGAACGGGGAGGGAGAATGTGACATCTAGTGGCTGAATGTTATCGATTTTACCTTTAAAGATGTCACTGTAATTTTATTTTTTTAAGTGTAAAATCATTTGAGGCCTCTAATAGAATAAAATTAAACATTTTATTTTTTTTCAGCATGTACAACCATATTCCCTCGCACTGTTTAATCTGAGATAGATTAATTCAGAACAGGTTTACAGGTACAGTTTTCTTCCAACCTGCTAGTTGGAATTCATGCCCCTTATGAGATGATTTTTGTCCTCTTTTCAGGGATTTCAGTCTTTTTTCAGTCATACACAGTTGTTAATAAAAAGCCAGTAGCAGCCATCTGAAGGCTTATGTTTCTTTCTTCTGCAGGAGCGAGTGTTTCTGATCCCTCTGGAAGACGTGCAGTCCATGCGTACAATCCGCCCAAAGAAACAAGGCAAAGTGCCATCCGTGGATATCAATTATGGCAATCCAGGCCGACCAAAAAAAGTCACCATTCAACTCAAACAGGTACCGACTTACAGTTGTGACAACAACTTCATGTTGTGTAGTACTGACAGGAAAATTCAGTTTGTTTTTTTTACAATTTAGGTCTTGTTTTTGTGTATTTTTGGCTCAAGCATTTAAAAAAAAAAGCTTCAGGAACTCAAATTGGATATTTTACAACAACAACAAAAAGATTCCATGAGGAGTAAACATGGAAAAATGCTTTTACTGTATAAATATTGGGCTGTCAAAGTTAACGTGATTATAACCGTTAACGTAAATTTGTTTTAAAGCCACTAATTTCTTTAACGCATTAACGCAACTTGTATTGTAGGTTGTAGCGGGCTCAGTTTTAAAGCTAGAGTGAAGATACTGGTATCATATTTAACTAGAAAACCTAAAGAATCCATCGGTACCAACCATATCATAGCTTGTCAGTAAGGAGGTTAAATAACGCTCCAAATTTACGCTAAAGGAAAAACTGGCATGGCCATTTTCAAAGGGGTCCCTTGACCTCTGACCTCAAGATATGTGAATGTAAATGGGTTCTATAGATACCCACGAGTCTCCCCTTTGCAGACATGCCCACTTTATGATAATCACATGCTAGCACTTGTCAATATAATCTATTGGTAATAATACTGGAGATGTTTGCAGCCATGTCTGATTTAATCTGTCGATCCCTCTTTCAGGCTAAGGAGTTGTGCCACATCCTCGCTCTGATAATGACAGAGGTGATCCGTCCATCAGTCACCAGCTCCATTTCAAGTCGCCAGTAGACACACAAACACAGTATTAAGAGTTTATGTTAATCATTGGCTTCTGGAACTGACCTTCGTTCGTCGACCCTTTTTTGTTAATTTATCTTTTTTTTCTGTGTAACTTCATGAATAGTGTGTCAGTGATGAAATGGACTGAATCGACACATGAATTTGCACACACACAATGCTGATATTCTCTCCAGTGTTATGTTATCTGAGATGAAACGAGCTAAGTTCTCTGATCAAAGAACATAAGTGAATCCAGGACGGATTAGAATAATGTATCATTTATTGTATGAATAAACTAATGATTGCTTTTGTGCATTAAAATTCTATGACATAATTCTTGAAATGTAAAGTTTGTTAATCATTATTGGAAGTTAATGATGTAATATAAGTGAATACTTTATAAGCATTAAAGGAATATGTTGATTAATTCAATATCATGAGTTTATTTTTTTATATATATTTTCTTTCCAGGAGGCTTCAACAAGTATAAATGACGTCCAGTAAGAAAGGTTTCTTCTATTTATTAAATAGATGATGAGCTTCTCTGTCACTTTAAAGTGATAAATACAGGATTCTAGACATTTCTATTGCCTCTCAATGGCTCTCAACCTTTTCAGTCCTGACCGAGCCCGGCTCTCGGTCTGGGCACTGGTTGAAGCATGTGCGCTGTTGTTGCGGTGGTGCCACAGTATTTGTTTTGCATTTAGAATTTAAATTTTAATCAATACATTGTATTCTTTAAGATAATTTAAAGGCAAGATAAAGAAGATTTGTTTCATTACATTTGAAGAGTAGCCCCGACAGAGGACTGAATAATACAGAAGCTCTGAAATATACAACCAAAAAAAGTGAGTTCAGAAATGTGATCCGTTTATTTTTTTTTCACATATTATGTGGTGATCAGGCTCTCATTGTGATAGAACACCTCAGGAGGAAACTTTAAATCACGTTTGACACAAATTCAAGTAGAATAAATGTTCAATTTGGCCTTGATTGGTTTTATTTGTATTATTTAAATGTTATGATTTGGGTAGATGTAGTTAGGATATTAATTTATGTATCATAATGAATCCATAATGTGGATTATAACACACAATAAATGTTGCTTTTGGGGAACTTGAGGTCAAAGTCAGTATGGTACACTTTTAATATTTCATTTTCAAGAACACAAGAGTGAGCTTGAAGCTATGATGATTATATATAATATAATAAAATGTTTCGCACAAATTAAAAATGTGACCTATGTTATTCCGTGTTTTGTCTTTCATTGGATCCCACAAACAGGACTCATATTAAAGCCCCGCCATGAGGAACAGTCATCTTTGGAAAGTTGGAAAGCAGTCCAGCCAGGGCGGACAGGTATTGATTTATACACCGAGTGAAATTACACTGTCGAGGCAGCAAGGCATCCGGACTTCAGTTTCTATTGACGCAGTACTGACTGCAGGGAGGACGTAGCCTGAAGGTTACAGGAGAGCAATTGCATGTGTGTGTTTATCAAAAATCAAGTGCAAGACTACTAGACTAAGTTGTAACCAATGGCTTTATTAAAGTGGACCTATTATGCTTATTTTCAGGTTCATACTTGTATTTGGGGTTTCTACTAGAACATGTTTACATGATTTAATGTTCAAAAAACACTTAATTTTTGTCATACCAGCTGTACCCTCTGTCTGAAACGCTCTGTTTGAGCACCCGCCCCTCCACTCTGTTGTGATTGGTCAACCGAACCAAACTCTTCGGACTCCGCTCCAGCTCCGCTCTAACCAGCTTTGTTTGACGGTGTGTCAAACTAGCTGCTATTTCGGTGCTGTCTCAGACGAACATTGTCAATCATGAGAGTAGAGCTGCAATAATAACTCAATTAATTGGTTGAAAGAGAAACTTAATTGGCAACTATTCTTATAAATCGATCAATTCTATTTTTTTATTATACCCCCACGAAAACGTAGTCCAACGCATTGTATGTAAGAGCCAAATAGCCACATATAGGCTGACACTATCATCTGTCAGCAGTCCCATTCAAACACAGAGACTTAAAAAGTTATAGTTTATCTTCATGTGTTTTTCTTAGGATTTGCTCTACATACATTTTAACTTGTTGTTAAAGAGTAGGTAATGAAGCTGGTTAGAAATTGAATTCTGCCAGTCTAGCATACATTAACTTTGTCCACTTTGCCTTTCCTGCTTGCAGATTTGGGCAGTATTATCACACATGGAAGAAGTATTCAGACCCTTTATTAAACATGCAGTAGGCAGAATGTTTTTGACATCACAGAGGCACATGATTTTTTTTTTTAGATTACCTGTCTCATGCACTACTGTCAGGATATAGTGACCGTTTTATAAAAAATAACTTTTTTGAATCATATTTGCTCCAATTCAACCCACTGCTGCTTTAAGTAAAAATAGCAATATAACAATGTAAAATTACTCCATTACAAATAAAAGTCCTGGAATCAAGATTTTACTTACTTTTACTTTATCATTAGTGAAGTGAAAGTGGTGATGCGTTCACTCAAATGGGACAATAGGATTAACATACAGGTTGAACAGGAAATACGGTACAGCTCCCTCTTTATACACCCATGCACTGTTCACTAGCATTCAGAGATTTTATCATATAATGAACATCAAGTGATTTATGGATATTCGTTTGTGTTTTAACAATGCTATATTCTGTGTGCTGTAAAACGTTAACTTCATGAAATGTAATATGAAGAAAGCTGATGAGTAACAACCATGGATGTATGGTAACCACAGGCTGTGGGAAAACGTAGCGCCTTTAACCATAAACATTTTTAATAGTTGAAGTTATAGCTTATATATGATTTCCATTATATCATTATTGAGTTATTGTTGTAATAACTATTATAACTCAATATTCTTTGAGGGTCATGAAATCGGCAGCTACTCCTCAGTAAAGTTTTGAGGTTTCCTATTTCAAAATAGAACCATAAACAGTCTTAGAAAATTTAGCTCCGCCCACACTCTGGTCTCAGCCAATCAGAGGATCAGAGTGCTCAAGCGCCGACCAATTAAAACACACTATTCCTTCTTCCCAGGCAGAACGCTCCCCAACATGGCTGCGGCTGGATAGAGTGAAAGCTCAGAAGTGCATTTTTTTTTACTCGAGAGAGAAAAGACACAATTTTAAAAAAGGATATAAATAAACGACGAGGTGAGTTCACTCACTAACACTTTACACTGACGGGCTGTGTTGTTTATTGTGAATATATTACACCAGTGTGAGGTCGAAGACTCGGTTCTGTTGCCTTTGACATCAATGGGAAAGGACGTCTGACGTTAGCCGCGATGCTAACGTTAGCTCCTTTACGCTAGCTTAACGTTTTAGAACGTTCATTTCAAAACAAACATGGCGCGTGATGTGTCAATATAATGATACAAAACGTTCCACCAGGCAGCACGAGCTGTCATTCTAGAACGTTGACGTCACATACATAATGGAAGGAGGCAATTTCTGCACTTTATTCCAGCAGTTCTATTTTGAATGTCCAAGCTAATGTCACCTGTAGGGAGGAAATCAAAGTACCGTGTCCTAACGACAGGTGCCGCCGCTTGAAAAGTGGTAGTAGGCCACTATTCAGAAACAGGGATTTGTGGTCCATTTGTGACGTCACAAATCCACAATATATTTAGAGACCATTTCAAAGTTTTTAAATGTAAACATTCTAAATGGGTCCCAGTTTATTTCCTGTTGTTGCAGTAGTGTATGTGAATGACATCGGCTTTGACAGGAAGTAAACATGGACCCAAAGCTGTTGCCTAGCAACGCAATTCTGTTTGCAATTCCATCGAAATGTACTAAAACGGAGCGTTTCAGACAGAGGGTGAAATACAGGTGTATTCAAGCAGACAGCATGAGGGAAATAAAGTTTTTTTTTTTAAACATTAAAGTATGTAACCATGAACCTGAAAATGAGCATGATATTTCCCCTTTAAATAAGTAAGCAGTTTTTTTGACTGATGCAGTTCTGTTAGGCCTTTGGGTCACTGCAGGTGTATTATGTTGCTTTGAAAACTTACATGAGACACTGTATGCAGTTGGGCCGGGATGATTCACCTATCTCCCGATTCGATACTGCGGTGCCGATTCGATATGTATTGCGATTCGATATTACAATTTATTGCGATTTTTGTTAACTTTTTTAACGCTAGACCTTGAGAAAAAGTTGCATCAAACACTTCTAGGGACTTTTACTTTGGAAAATATCTATATTAATACATTAAAATGTTTGATTTTCAGCATGTATGTAGTCAGAGATGTACTGAAGTCAAATATATCAGTCAAATAAAAGAATAAAGACATTTCCCTCACAAATTAGTGATATTTTCTTTTTAATTTATAAGGGACATGTAATGTTGTTTTATACTTCTGGGGAATATAATCCAATTAATTAAATATGATATATATATATATAAATAAATATTTATATATATATATATATATATATATATATATATATATATATATATAAATACATATTTAATTAATTGGATTATATTCCCCAGAAGAATGTTTATTTATTTATTTTATATTTTTTTTGCACATCGCCTTTTATTTTTGTGGATAGTGAAATATATGGGAATAATGTTACAAATTTGTGGATTGTCTTCTGTGGATTACAACTATTAAAGTCCAATAAAAACTTCCAAAGCCATCCAGATGAAAACGGCAATGGTGCATGCATATTAGCACGTGCGCATGCATGGATGTGCAGTACACTTAAGGGTCCCGGTTTGGGGGGTTTGAAGATATGGCCACCCTAGTCTAAGTTGAAATGCATTTGTTCTCAGTTCAAATGTATGTATTTACACAGTTAGGCAGCAAGCTAGTTCAGGAGATCAGTAATATGCTCAGATTCCAGTTTGTCATTAATCAACTTGAAGCACATATAGGAAGTGTGCAAAGGAAGCCACAAAAACGGCTTGTTGGGAAGATAAATAACACTCAAGATATATGTGTGAATCCTGCTGGACTTTGCTTGCATCACCTACACTCATTCTGACCCTTCAATAGTTCTGTTTTGGGGTTTAATCTTACTCGAACGGTCTTACTTAGTCAGTACACTCTCTCACCTTTCAGCCTGTCTGGCTCTTTTCACTTCTGTTTGGCTGAGCGCTGTCAACTCTTTGCCAATGGAGACTGCTGACTCTGGGGTTCAGTGGGTTTTTGTGCCAGAGGAAGCTGCTTATGTGGTCAGAGTGAGTGGTGAGCCTGGTGTCAGTAGATTCAGGGCCTCGGTCTGCTTTTCAATAGAGCTATTATGCTAACATCTGGGTGCTCTCACTGTAGCCCCAACATCATACAATAGGGCTGGGACGATACACCTATCCCGTGATACTATCACGATACCTGGGTGCCGATTCTACAAGTATTGCGATTCGATATTACGATTTATTGCGATTTTTGTTAACTCTTTTAACAGTACACCATGAAAAAAAGTTGAATCATGCACTTCTAGGGACTTTTACTTTGAAAAATATCTAAATTAATACAGTCAAAATGTTTGATTTTCAGCATGAATGTAGTCAGAGATGTCCTGAAGTCAAATATATCAGTCATTGTCAGGAATTATTTATTAGATTTTTTTCCAGCAACCCAAAAATGAAAGAATAAAGACATTTCCCTCACAAATTAGTGGTATTTTCTTTTTAATTTATAAGGGAAATGTAATGATTTATACTTCTGGTGAATATAATCCAATCAATCTTATTTCCATATATGTATTTTGTATATACAGTTCCCTTTGTTAACACCTTATTTTGAAAACCGGACGTAGTCACGTGTATACTTCCTGTAACTTCTCCAAGGTGGTCTCTAGCTCTCCAACAACCACATATAGTGCAATGTAGGTGTCATTCCAGTTAAGACTTTTTTTTTAATTGATTCCTGTAATTTGTCATTTATCCACAGACCTCTACATGAATGTTATGAAGAGGGTCCCTGTGCCGCACCTGAGCAACAATTAATCCACCAAACAAAAACCCCAAATCCCAGAATTCCCTGCTTCCCTCTGCTGGTCCCTGCAGGTGTGGGCGTGCCTCCTGTCACACTGGCAGAGGAGGCGGGGCAGGTGGTGTTGCCAGGTGGGGGACCAAGGCTGCACCTGCCTGCCTTCTCCATCTTCCTCCCTTCCGAATCTGAATTACTTTGTCTGCAGCCTCCACGGGCAGCGGGCCGAGAGGGATCGGGCCGAGAGCCTCCAGCGCGCGCCGTCCAGATTCGGACATTGCAGAGCGGCGCTCACGGGGCTCTGCCGGGTGGCGTTGGCTGGTTGAGGAGCAGAGCATGTTGAGTGGTTGTGGTTGCCATGGAGAAGCAGGATAAGAAGCAGGTGAGTTTGGTCGCTTAGTTCAGCATCTCTGTGTGCTATCTAACTGTCCCTGAAGTGGAGAGTTGTTTACTGAGCAGATAAGGCTCCTGGGATTCAGACTGCCCTGAGGGGAGTGATTAGCTATGCTGTTGTGTCTCCTAGCGTAGGTTCAGGCTTTCCAAAGTTTTTTATTCTGTACTCTTCAGGGAAAAATTAGATTAATTTCTGAATGAACAGATGTGTAATTAGAAATATAGCTTAAAGGCCCCTATACACTGTGATTCAGGGCTGCCTCAGACAAGCATTTACAATCATGAGAGTAGAGATGCATCAATAAGTCAATCGATCAAAAGGGAAAATTAATTTGCAACTATTCTGATAATTGTTTTAGTATTTTTTTATTGAATAGAAAACAGTAGAGAGATGACAGGAAATGAGAGGAGAAAGTGAGGGGGGAATGACATGCAACTAAGGTCTCTGGCAGGATGTGAACCGAGGTCGTTGCACTTCATGGTCGGCACTATGGCCGGGGGGGCGGCAGCAGCTCAGTCCGTGGGGACTTGGCATGGGAACCGGAGGGTCGCTGGTTCAAGTCCCCACACGGACCAAGTACAGAGTATGGACTGGTATCTGGAGTAAAAGTGTCATGATCCTCCAAATCCACGATTCAATTCGATTTTAAGATAAAAAATGTGCCATTAATTTGGGATTAACTATAGACAATCATGCGATTAATCGCGATTAAATATTTGAATAGATTTACAGCCCTAGGTTATAGGTGTTCAAAAGCGGGACATAAAGTCGAGAGAGGGGCGAGGCGCAAGGAATCGTTTAAATGCTGATAATGACGCACACTCTCGAAGGCTTTCATGGTGTTGCACCCTGTTTTACAGTTTTACAAGTTCAGCCCTGCCTCCTTTCACACCTCCACACACCTGGACAATCACTGCATAAAGTGGGCGTGGATGTCGAAATTGTTGGTTTCAAAAATTGTCAGACACAGCTCGCCATTAGATTCCACCACCAGAAAGAAAGTTTTCAGATGCTGCAAAAATGATCCAAAAAGCACTTTGTCTACAGCATACTTTGATGGATGCTTACAATATGGATAGTTTGGGTAATAATTTCGCTGTCTGCCATTTTCACTTTCCAAATAAGTTTGGCTAAGGGATGGGCTGGGGATTTGTCTACAACATGTCTCATTATCTTTGGTAAGCCCAGTATTATCATAACCGATAGAAAGGAAAGTCCGAAAATAAGATCCAAGCTGTAATGAACTAGGATTATCTTTTAATAATGCGAACAGTAAAATGTACTAAGTCACCAGTAGCAAAGGAAATTCAAGAGCTACACTGAAATACAGCATTCACTCTCATTGTCCATGATCATTTTCGGTCATTTCAGTTAAACCCGATCTGAAGGGTCAAATGATCAAACCTCTCGAGTTAAACGTAGATGTGTAAGAGAGGCATTTCACAACTGGTTAGGAACGGAAACGTGGCTGCCCCTGACCTGTTGCTCAAGAGGCTCAAAGAACAGCTTTCTACCTCTTCTATCTCAGTGTTCACACCTATGTGCTGTGTTCTGTTATATAATCATTGACTCATAACAGTACAGTCAGACGCATGGAGCCGCCCTCCTTCTAAAGGACACATGAATGTCCTATAAGGCTTAGAGGTAGAGTAGACCTTTCCTTTTATACATTTGAATTACATGACATTGTGTTGATGCTAACTCTATGATGAACAGGAAACGTTATCGTATCGCGGTAACGTTTCCAGTCCGGTCGAGCCGGCCGTCGCTCTCATCTCCGTGGTCAAATGGGCCGACGCTACAACTGTAGAGCACCCATATACTGACATTTATGTTAAATGCATTCAAACGGCCCCGATGGAGCTGACCATGGATGGATAAAGAGAACGGAGCTGACGGGAGAGCTAGAGACGGACTTGGAGAAGTTAGAGGAAGTAGACACGTGCGACTACGTCCGCTTTTCAAAATAAGGTGTTAACAAAGGGAACTGTATATACAAAATACATCTATGGAAATAAGATTGATTGGATTATATTCACCAGAAGTATAAAACATTACATGTCCCTTATAAAATAAATAATTCCTGACAATTACTGATATATTTGACTTCAGGACATCTCTGACTACATACATGCTGAAAATCAAACATTTTTACTGGATTAATTAGATATTTTCAAAAGTAAAAGTCTCTAGAACTGTATAATTGAACTGTTTCCCATGGTCTAGTGTTAAAAAAGTAAACAAAAATCACAATAAATAATAATATCGAATCGCAAGTTGAACTTTTCTGATAACCCAAAATTTACGAGTTGTGATTCGGGCTGTCAAAGTTAACACAAATTTGTTTTAAAGCCACTAATTTCTTTAATGCATTAATGCAACTTGTGATCTTTAGGTTGTAGTGGTTAATTAATCGCGATTTAATATTTTAAGTTATTGACTGTCCTTAGATTATTTTGCTGAACAAAACGTGTAAATATCATAAACGTGTGTTTCCCACAGAGCTTATTTTCTGCAATAATCAAAAACCCAATGAAACAATCCCATTGGCTTTTTTTCGAGGGAACCCAGGGCGATGCTAACTTCCTGGTTGGCGTACAAAAAAAAGTCATCCCTCCACCACTATATTCTCTCTGTCGCTGCTCTGTTTGCATCCCTACATCATTGCTAAATATGCTAAGCTGGCAAGAGGATAACCAGGGTTATACAGGCCAGGTTTTGCATTGTTCCTCGCATCAAAAGAGCCCCCCCCCCCCCCACACCCACTATGTCTGGCCTCTCTCAGCCCCCCCCCTTGTCTCTCTGTAGTCGGGGTTTTGTTGCTTAGTTCCCCCGCCAGCCGCTGAACTGAAATGAACTGAATGAGGCTCAGTCCATGCCAGAGAGGCACCCACACTTGGTGTTTTTGAATTAAAGTCCAGCTGGCAGCGTGCACTGACGCTGGGCTCTGTTTGACTGCAGCCCAGTGACGAGGGAAATTTGGGTGAGGTCTTGCAGCATCCTCCAGCTCTCTCTCCTGACTGTAGACATGAGCGGGCTCCAGTTAGGACTTCATTCACATCTTTAGAACTAGTTGCTGAAATGATTCTCGTCACGTAGCGCGGCTGTCGCTGGATGTTGCCCAGAAGCAGCAGCAGCAGCAGCAGCAGCAGTACAGATTTTAGTGAAGCAGAGCAGAGCAGAGCAGGGCCGTCATGGTGTTGAAGATGGGAGAAGGGATCTTCCTCAGGAAGAAGAGCAGTGTAAGTTGTCTCGCTTGTTTCTGTCCGTCTGTAGCTGCACACGTTCTCGTCAGTGAAGGCTAAAAAACACGTTTGGGTGAGTGACAGCGTCAGTGAGATATGCTGTAGTCATGTCAGTAGTAGTGTTTGCATGTTGGTATAATGCTCTTGATTTGTTGGTCAGCATCCAAGGTTAATCTAGATCCTTCCCAGGTTGCAGGCACGCTCTGCCTCACTGAGGCGGTTCAGGCTCTCTGCTATGAGTGTTTACGTCTGATTCTTGTTGAGGCTTTGTTACTCTGGGGAAATGAGGAGATATTTATAGCTTGCCTGTGTGGGATGTAGAGCTGGAAAGCTGAACCCTGTGTGTAGACGTGTGTGAGTTTTCGTATTTGTGTGTGTCTTTCTGTGTGCGTGCGCAGGCCTTTTGCAGACACACACACATCCTCACAGTGACATGGAGAGTGGGAAAGGTTGCTTTCCCACAAACATTAGATATGGCTCTGTTTCCTTTTCTCTATTATCAACGTGCTCTTTTCTTTTCACGCAGTATAAAGTAGAGTTGTTCAGATACCAGTATTGGAAATGTGTTGCTTGTCTCTGTTTTATATCCATCTATTTTTTGTCCAAAGATTATTTTTTGGGGTTTTTTGCCTTTGTTTGAAAGTGACAGTGATCATTTTATGCTGTTTATGTACATCCAGCTTGTGTTAATTTAATGAATTATACCTCTGGAGATTATAGCTGTATACTGCTGGGACGTTGTGAAAAAATGTGCTATAATAATGAATAATTCTAGGCCGTATCTTCCCTACTGGTTTTCCATCATACTTTCATATGGTGGAACAGGTATTAAATTACATTCATCATGGTATTAAAACGATCTTATAAGTATTAAATTAAACTTGGTGAACCCTGCAGAAACCCTGAATACAGACACAGCTCAGTCTCACCACCAACGTTTTGCAAGGATGGCTTGTGCCAGTGGCCCGGGTCATAGAACCCTGCTGTTAAAATGTTATGGAAATTATTAGCATTTAATTATTCAAAGAAATAAGCTGTATTTAGCAAAGTACTTGGGGTTTATCTTGTCAGCCATATTGTTCATACCTCTTGTATTTGGGTCCAGAGTGTGACGGGGTTGTTCTGTGTTGTCAGGAGGAGGATGCTGTGACTCTGGGCCTGTCGACTGGCCAGGCTCTGGGGAAGCTGCGGGACCAGCTCAGCAGCCTGTTGGAGCAGCACCAAAGGGCTGCACGCAGACGAGCCTCTGCACAGGTACACATGCACATTCATACGTACACATTCATATCAGTGGTCTACAGTTTGAGATGCATTTCACCGCTGCAAAGATGGTCTTTTCTTAAAACTAGGCTCTCTATGTGGTAGAAAGGCGCAAATATTTTTGAAGTTGGTGCTTCAGTTGTTTTGATTTTGGAGCGGTGAGGGTGTCCTTGGGGCGGGCATACAAAAAATATGGAAGTAGTTCAAACAAACAGCCCAGAGCCGGATGACACGCGTCACCTGGCGGATTTTTGCTATTAAATGGGCCTCTGGGTGCTGGCAACATGGAGGGAAGGTCAACATTGTTCATTTGCATATACTGTCCACATTGCGATGATACAAAGCTGCAAAGTATCACTCCCTAAATTTAACCTGAAACTAACCCTAAACCCAAATTAGCAAACTGAGGAATGGCAAAATAAGAGTTTTGTCATCATTACATGCTTGTGAGGATATTTGGTCTTCATGACTGTGAAAACACAGAAAGCTAAATACCCAATATGTGTACTATCTTTCGACATACTTTTGTGTGAATAATGAACAGTAGTTTGTATCTTTTCGGACGCACTGAGCAGTAATTTGCGTCGTCACTTCCTGAGAGCCTCCGTGCTGGTTGGAGATGCGTTACCATGGTAACCCGTGCCAACCTCATGTGACCAAATTTGTGAGAATCATAAAGTCTGAACTAATTTAAAAAATATATATTGCGCCTAGCAAAGTGAAATCTTATACTTGCACTTAAACTGAAGCGTTATTGATGTTACAGAGCTGTCCGTCAAAGTCTCTTATGAACGTTCTCGTCACTACCGCATTGCACTGTGGGATGTTAAATGCCTTACATAATAACACTGTATATTGTTTTTGCTCATGCCTTGTCGTCATGTTTTCGTAGGAACAGTGGGTGAATAGCTTCCTTTACCATGGCAACCGTCACTCCTGTCTCCATTGGCCAGGAGCTGCCCTCACTCTACTGGTGGTGCTGGGACTCTTCTGTTGCCATGGCAGCCAGCCAAAGGGCAGGTAGGTTGGCCTCTTTTAGCTGAACCGTCCTGTTCTGGAACATCTGTGATGCTCTACGACACGCAGCATCAATGAAAAATCTGTGTGCTGGTTCTTATTTCACTCTTTGACATTATTTCTTTATTCTTAAAAGCTTCTGTAGGATCTGTTTTCCTCTGCTTAGACAATTATCAGCAGGTTGAGAAGGATTGCCCATCATGTTTGAGGCTGTCCCAACGGTTACGCCATCGTTGTTGTAAAAGTACATTCTTTTCAGGGGAAACAAGGCTGTCTGTCTAAGTATGGCTCATCTACTTGTTCACTTAACTTTATTATTCTCATGAAACATAATCAACATGTTCAAGATGAACAGAAGTGAGAAATCGTAGTGAATCAGCAGCTCCACAGACCCCAGCTGTCGTTGTTCCTGCTGTGCGCTAAGGCAATCTAACACTTGCCTGGACTGTTCTTTCTGTCTAATACCATTTCATTAAATATGTATACTAACTGACCAATACTTATTGACCAATTAAAGCACTAATTTGGTTTGAATTTTGATATATTCTCTATATGTGTAGAAGTGAGAGGGAATCAGTTAAAAATCCTGTTGGAATATTTGGTGTAACTTCACATGAACTTTTTTTTCTGAGATAGTTTTTAAAAAAAATAATTTAGAAGTGTGTCTCTAATGTCTCTAACATGCGGCTCTGCCCGTTCTCCTTTTCCCCTCCACAGTTCTGGTATAGAGCTGGTGAACGCTGCAGCCCTCCTCCTCCTCCTCGTGCTGAACCTGCTGCTGGTCGGACGTCAGGAGCGGCTGAAGAGGAGCGAGATGGTCCGCCGTCTCAAGGGCATCATCACACAGCTCAGTGGTGAGTCAGGCTTGTTGTTGCCTCACCGCTGGAAATATGGAGGAACTTTGTACTTCCTGTACAAGATAATCCCTGGTTAACTTCCCTTTTTCACGTAACTTTATTCAGTTCATTTGTGCCGACATTCATGCTTGTCATCCTCCCCTCTTCCTCTCTCTAACTTCGTCCTCCTCACTTTCTCTGCCTGTCTCTCCAGACTATCTGTCGGGGTGTGTGGATGATGTGCGGTGGTCTGCATCTCTGTATCCTGATCTGTACACACCCTCGTCCCCATCATGGTCCCTTCACTGGACCTACCGGGACTCCCAGTTGGTCAACCTGCCCGTCAGTCTGCTGGTGGAGGGAGACATCATCGCTCTGAGGCCTGGCCAAGAGTCGTTCGTATCTCTCAGAGGCATTAAGGTCAGTCTGTGCATAGACACACATACATGTACGTTAGGGCTGCACGATGTATCGTTTCAGCGTCGGTATCGCGATGCACAATAGTCACCTTGCAGGACGTGCATGCACTTCTCAACGTGTGGGGTTCTCTCAGTCTTTTTTTTTTTTGCTGTGTCATCACCATTCATATCTATTAGGCCTGTCAATCGATTAAAATAATAAATCGCGGTTAATCGCATGATTGTCCATAGCTAATCGTGATTAATTCCAAATTAATCACGCATTTTTTTATCTGTTCAAAATACACCTTAAAGGGAGATTTGTCAAGTATTTAATACAAAGACTGTTGATCAGTTGGTACAGAATGATGCATTGAGCAACTTCATCTTCTCTCCTCAGGATGATGAGCACATTGTGTTGGAGCCAGGAGATTTATTCCCCCCGTTCTCCCCTCCTCCTTCCCCACGGGGCAATGAGAAGAGAGGACCCCAGAGCCCCCAGCACCACCGTCTCTTCAGAGTGGTCCGGACTCCAGTACTGGACATAGTCAGGTTGGGAAATGGTTTGTGTGGCTTTTCTGGGTGTGTAGTTATTCATGAAGGGCAAGTGATTTAAAAAAAAAAAAAAAAAAAAAAAAGTTTCTCCCCCCTAAGGGTGGCCCCAGGTTGGGAACCACTGACTTATGTCACCTATACCACAGACGACCGCCTAACATCGTCCAAGCTTGTTTGACATGTGGTTATCACACAGGATTTACAAAGATGACACAATGATAGCTCCATAATATTTCTGTAAAGAGTATGTTGATGAAATGCAAATACACCCGTAGTTTTCTTACCGGTAGAGGATGCTACATAATTACATGAAAAGAAAACATTCTATTTCTTCTGGGTTTAAATGAGTCTGTAGTTCTTTTAAGGCACTCAACAGCAACACCTACATATTGTCAGTTCCTTATGAGGATGATAGAAAATAAAAATAGGGTATTTAACTTGAATTAAAATAATGTTTTTGTCCCTCGGCCTCTTTTTTTAACAGGAACAGTTTGGAGTTGGCGTTGGCTCGACCAATCACAGTGCTAGATAATGAGAGGTTTACAGTGCAGTCGGTTATCGCCAAGCTAGTCTGTCCAGTCGTTCTGGTGAGCAATTTACATTTAGTTTCTAAATAGTCTCTGCAATGTATTTGGAATCACGTGTTCTCTACTTAAAACAACCCAGATGTGATGTGTGCCACCTTTGCCTCACTGGTATCTCGATGATTTCTCCCTTTAGGTGGCGTTCCTGCTAGTGAACACTGTCCGCTATTTTTGTGATGCTCCCAGCCTCACCCCCGCCTGCTACAATTTCTTTCAACTTCAGGTACAATCATTCAAAACTACGAATATGTATCTAACAAAGACTGGAGTGTCTGCTGTATTTTGCCATCACTGTTCTTTGTTTACATTAGGGATGTCACGAGAACCGATACTTCGGTACCAAGTCGATGCCAAAATTCTTTCCTTAAATCACAACAGATAAAATAATATGTACATATAACAGATAGTAACTGTAAATTGAAAAACAAACTATTCAAAAACAAAGTATGACAGAATTTTTTTTAAATAATAATAATAAAATAAAAAATAAAAATAAAAATTATAAAAGGAAATATTGTAATAAATTAAGTTTATGAATAAAAATTAAGTAATTAATACTAATGATAATAAATGAATATAAATGAATAAAACTGTGAAGGTGGCTGCATGTGTCCTCGACACTACACGCAGCACTGTGGCTGCTACAGTAACGCTCCCGGACGGGTGAACTGGGGACTCAGTTGTCTGTTGTGCTCATACACTGCAGCTGGCGCACCGCTGCATGCGACGCACTAATCTTGTCCGTTAATAATCGTTTAACGAGGGTCGGTTATCGGTTAAAAAAAATATTCAAAATTAGCATCCCTAGTGGTATCGAATTGGTATCAAGAATCTGGGAATTTCACTGGTATTGGTATTGACTAATAAATTCATGGTATTCCGACATCCCTAGTTTACTTCAGCTGATGTTTGAATTATAATTATATATAATAATAATTATAAGTCTCAATATAACTTTTATATTTATTATTCTTTTTACTATTATTTTTACTATTATTCACTTTGCCATTATATGTTGGTAATAACATTTTAAAGCGATGTAATGAAATGGAGATGACTGGACGGAGGTGTAAGTGTGTGACGTTGTGTTTGCAGGTGATGGGTGTTCTGCCCATCTTGCCCCTGCTCTTCCCCGTCATGTGGGTGCTGTTGAATGCCTTCGGAGAGGCCAGAGTCCTCGCTGAGTTCAGCCGCGCATCACCAGCTGGTCTGGTGAGACACACACACACACACACACAAATATGAGTTATACATCTGTGATGTGCTTTAGTTGCTAACATGGAGGATTGTGTTCTATGTTTTAACTAACATAATGAATTGCATATTAAACAAGAGTATTGGACAGTACCACATGTGGCTCTGTATTCATGGTTTTTGCATAGATGCAATGAGTATGTGGTAAAAGTGTGACTTTCAGCTTTCAGGGTGTTTTACAGTGTTTACATCCATATTTGGTGAACAATGCTGGACCTTTTTTCAAAATTCTATGCGTTTCTCACACATAGACTTTACTTTGGCGGGCTGCCCATATCTTAACGGCTGCCTAAGTATATTTGGCCTCCCATTTTGGCATTTTTTGTTTTTTATCAGCAGCTGGTTACTGTTGTGTGAGACCGACAGCAACATTTTGCCGGCGCAAAATTGATGCAACACAACAGATAAACATCGGCCGCTGCCATCGATACAGATACAGATAGCTTTATTTATCCCCGAAGGGCAGTTCAGTTTCTACAGTCCACCGAGACATATTCATGCTGCACAGAGGGAACACAGTAGATGGCATATGGGGAGGTGCAAGATCAATAAAAGTATGAGAGTAAAAATATTTGAAATAAATACAACAAGACGAGATAAAAGAATACATAGAATAAAGTGCCAAGAGTATTGCACATATTGCACGAATGTACCTAATTGCAAACACGGACAACCGTCATATGGTTTGTGCAAAATAACTTTTACATTCAAAATAAAACTTTCGTCCATTCAAGATGGCTACTCGGCTTTCAGCAGCGTAATGGCGGAGGGAATGAACGACTTGGAGCAGCGTTTTTGCGTCAGATAGCGCCGTCCTGAAGGCATTAGTGTAAACTCACTGGACAGGATGTGGTCGTGATTAATAACAGGGCGAATGTCATCTTATTAGCGAATATCAGCCGATACCGATGTTCATCCGACAAATCGGTGCATCCCTAATTAAAACAACAACGTCCTAAGATTAAAAAGGTGTAAGGTTTATCTGTGCAGATCAGACAGGAAATGTAAATGTCCGGCCCCTTGGCACTTTACTGTTTTGTACAAATCTGGCCCTTCTATAAAAGTAATTGAAGAGGCCCGCTCTAAGTCCAAGCTGAGTTGACCTGGTGACAATGTTCCTCCAGATCCTTCGAGGACAACTGTTTTTCACAGAGTAAAACTCCTCATAATGAGTCAGGGTGCTCCTTTAAATATGATCAATTTATCGAAGTTTGATTTGTCCAAACATGTTTGGTCCCCCAAAAGTGCGGGCCATGTATTAAATGGGCTATAATTCCTACACTGTTCAGTCAATGTGGATGTGAGCTCTGTTTAGAGTCCTGACACACCAAAGTAACAGCCAGAGCATCTTTGGGATGTCATTGAGTGTTTTTTTTACAGTGTTTTTGTGCTAATTTGTTGTGTCTAAATGTTAACTGTCTTCCCTTTACACTGTTTCAGAGGTTTTTTCCATGCTGGCTATTGGCACCTTCCATTCAGGAGTAGTGATAGAAACCCATATTAGTCTAACCCTAATACATACACACACACACACACACAGAGGAGACAGGGCGAAGGCGTCCCTCTGTGTTTTAACTAGACTCTTCTCTTGCCCCAGCTTGCTAAGTTCTCTGAGGACACTCTAAGCAGCTACACCGAAGTGGTTTCCTCCCAGGTATAACCTCTCTCGCTGTCTCGCTCTCCCCTCCTCCACTCGCTTGGCTCCCAACTCCACCTGAACCCCGCCTGTCTCCACTCGCTTGCTGTTCTCGCCCCCTTTGCAACTCCCCTCTCTGGATCCCCCGTTCACAGCCCTCCCACCTCCACCTCCACCTCAACCCCCTCAATCTCCATCACACCTTTGATTTCTTCACCATGGAAGTCTTCATGGACATCTTCTGATCAGACTCTGATTCTTCATGTGTTCACTACCTTATTTTTTTTTGCTTTCTGTTTTTCATTCATCATGCACAACATGTTTATGTTTGACTCTTTGGTTTTTGGTCACTCTTCATGTGTGGATTATCAGTCAGCACGTCTTGACCGAGCACCTCTGGATGTAAGTTTACGCTCAGATGCCTCCAGTCACTCTTTGACATGTTATCTCAACAGTCAATCCTGTCTCTTTAAGATCATTTTTCTCACCTCACGGATTACAACTTCTATTTCCACGCACCTCTCACAGTCCCTGACCAATCATTGTCCTCCATTGTTTTGCCGGGCGCAGTGCTCGGAAGAAAAACGAACAAATCAGTAGATTATCTGTCTTTCTGAAACCATTGGTGTTTTGTCTCTGGCTTCAAATGAATGCATAGCAAGTGTTAGATAATGGGAAGAGATGATCTGAGAGGGACTTTCACTTGAATCTGTGCCTGATCTTCCACCTCTGCTTGTCTGCCTGCACTGCATGACTGGAAATCAGCCCCAATATGGCCCCATGCTGCTAATTCTCCAGGGTTTCCTCTGCTTGTGTCCCTTCCTTATCTCCTTTGGACTTATAAGGAAAATATTTTTGACTTGGTCACAGCATCAAATGCTGATTTGAAATCTGTATTTGGCAGATCACATCCAACATGCTCCTTATTGGTGCCTGTTGCAGTACTCTACACATGCTAGTTAGTAGTGTGCAACCTTTTTCTCCGCTGTCTGGCCGGTTAGTTTACCTTTAGTTATTTGAAACATAATTTCCAGTCACTTCAAGTGAATCACAAAGTTAAATGTTGAGGACTGTGGTATTGCTGTGTGATTTACATTGATGATTTTAGCTGGTTAAAAGAAAAAATCTTCTTGACCTCATGTATGTACATTAGGGATGTAATTGAATTTTTCTATGCCTCCGCGACTATAAATAAAATATAATAAATATATAAATAAAAATAAATAAATGAATAAATAAATGACTTGATAAATATATAAATGTCATTAAATGTAGCAAAAATAATATTGAAAAGAGATGTAGCCATTAATTAATTGATAAAATGTGACATAAATTGATATTTCTGTTTTAATTTGCTTCTTTATTTATTTATCTTTATATTAATCCCCTTATTTATTTACTTTTCTGTTTAATTTTTTCTCTTATTTATTTATTTATTTATTTATTTATTTATTTATTTATTTATGCATTTATCTTTATTTATTTTTAAATTTATTTATGCATTTATTTATTTATTTATTTATGCATGATTTTCCCTTTGGGCTCAAGGATGGACTGATTAGATTTTGTAATTTATTTGTAATTTATTTTTTTGTAATTTTTATCCTGACAGTAGTACACCAGACAGATAATCTGTGAAAAATATTATCTGTCTCATGTAGTACTGTCAGGATATAGTGACAGTTTGAGCAAATATGATAAAAAAAATAATATTTTTCTAAAAGTCACCAACTACTGCTTTAAGGGACAGCAGTATATCCAATGTCCATCCAGGATATAATATAAATACATGTAAGTATCCATGTTTACTGTGCAAACAGGAACTGTTTGATAGAGATAGTAGGCTTTGGGTTACACCCCTAATGTACACGTTTCCTCGGCCAGAGAGACGCAAAGTTCATTTTGGATGCTGCCTGATAAAGAGAGGAGGCAAGGAAGGGCAATTTGTGATTGCTTTCAGTTTGTCCCTTGGCGTGGATTCCATCCAAAATAATCCAAATCTGCATGGATGTGCTTTTGGACCACTCACTAAATGCTGCATCCTGCACTAGGCTTCACCTCCTCGCCTTGTGCTTCTAGCATCGTAGTATAGAATCTTTCTTTTTCTTTGCAATCAATCACAGAGCTGGTTATGGCTTATCTGTTTTTGATAGCTGGTTTTGGGGCTTTTAGGCTGAGCTTTTAACTCAATTTGCTTCTTTCTTGCTAGTTTTTTAAATTGTTTATTTTAATAACTGAATCACTATATTTTATTCATATACTTTTTGATTTTCATTTTAATAACTTGTATGTATTGACACGTTTCCGTTCTCTAGTATGAAGTAGAAGTTCTCTAACTTAATTTATACGTGTGTATGTGTGCAGGAGTTGCTGCGTTGTGTGTGGAGACACCTGGTCGGCGTCCTGAAGGGGGAATCTCAGACACTCTGCTATACTTCCAGCCTTTTACACACTCTGGGATCCGTCACTGTGAGTATTATGGGGGAGATCAGGGGAAGATATTGATGTTTTTGCATTGTAGTTTTGAATTGGGATTGCAGTAGGGCTGCACACGTCCAACTCTTAAGCAAGCTAACCGTCTCCTTTTACTGAGCCATGCTGTTAACTGCTGTGCCCTGTCTGGAAAACTACTCCCAGCGTGCAGCATGAAATCAGATGGAGGTTGTGTAATTATTTCTGACTGCAAACAATGTTTGTCTGGCTGCATTGGAGACAAATACACCAGCTGCTCCTCTGCTGTATTTCTGACAAAGCAGCCGCTCAACGACAAAAGACAAACAGTTAATATACCTACATCTCTATGTACTTAGGGACTATTCTTTTGTGTGTATGTAGGTGCTGTGCTGTGTGGACAAGCAGGGCATCCTGTCGTGGCCTAACCCCAGTCCAGAGACCGTGCTGTTCTTCAGTGGACGAGTGGAGCCGCCTCACAACAGCCAGGATGATCTCAGAGACGACCTGTCTGTCAGCTCCTACTGCCGAATGGAGGCGGATGATGACCGCGATGAGGTGTGTGTGTGTGTGTGTGTGTGTGTGTGTGGGTATTCTCAGGCAGCTTTTAGCCTCACTGGCAGCCTGGCAGTAGGGATTGTTAATGCCAGAATCAATATATTGGTTTATTTGAGTCTATGTGGAGGTAGAAGGAAGTTACTGCTTTTATTGTTGTAGTCTGAGTAACGTGACGTCATATCCGTTCCGTATTTGTCAACCAAAACAAACCACAGCCGAAACAAGAAAGTATAAAACGTTTGAGGGTCGTCGTGGATACACCCTCACATGTTAAATCCAGCGTGGTAAACACTACACATCCAGTAAAGGATGGAAACACTTTGGGTTTCACACATTTCAGGAAAAGCAGAGCTAGACATCACGGCTAAAGCTGCATGCTAACTCTGTCACGGACAGGAAACGTTATCGAATCGCGGTAACGTGCGGTCAATCCGGCCGTCGCTCTCATCTCCGTGGTCAAATGGGCCGACGCTACAACTGTAGAGCACCCATATACTGACATTTATGTTAAATGCATTGAAACGGCCCCGATGGAGCTGACCATGGATTGATAAAGAGAACGGAGCTGACGGGAGAGCTAGAGACCACCTTGGAGAAGTTAGAGGAAGTAGACACGTAGGACTACGTCCGCTTTTCAAAATAAGGTGTTAACAAAGGGAACTGTATATACAAAATACATCTATGGAAATAAGACTGATTGGATTATATTCACCAGAAGTATAAAACATTACATGTCCCTTATAAATGAAAAATAAAATACCAATAATTTGTGAGGGAAATGTATTTATTCTTTGATTTTTGGGTTACGGGAAAGGAATTAATAAATAATTCCTGACAATGATCCTGATATATTTGACTTCAGGACATCTCTGACTACATACATGCTGAAAATCAAACATTTTTACTGTATTAATTTAGATATTTTCCAAAAATAAAAGTCCCTAGAAGTGTATGATTCAACTTTTTCCCTTCACGGTCTAGCGTTAAAAAAGTTAACAAAAATCACAATAAATAAGTATCGTGATCGTATCGAATCAGGAGATAGCTGAATCGTCCCGGCCCTGTATGGTATGTGGTCTGTTATTCTTTAATAGAAGCTGACTGGAGGAATTCCTCACCTGATAATGAACAGTATTGCGTCCATCCCTGACTAGTTGTGACTGCTGTACAGGCCCAGGAGGCGGAGGCTCTGCTCTGTCTACCTGCAGAGTCCTCCGTCCAGCTGGGGGAGGGGCCCGAGCCCAGCGAGACGTCGCACGACACCGCCCGCTCGTCCGACACATTCCGGCTGCGGCGCTCCTGCCAGCCCGCACACACTCGCACCAAACACCACTCTGGATCCAACGTGAGCTTCAGCCACGACACTGAGGGAGGCGAGGATGACCAGGCCCAGGTAAAAACACCGGAACTGAAACTTCTCAAGTGCATGAAATAGTTATGAAGAAGTTGTGAGGTCTAATCATTCCTGTCCCGTACGTCTCCAGGACTACGCTCTGGGCTGCCCGGAGGCGGAGGCCGACGACTTTGTGTGCGACTACCACCTGGAGATGCTGAGCCTGTCGCAGGACCAGCAGAACCCAGCCAGCATCCAGTTCGACGACCTCTCCTGGCAGTGCCACCTGCCGTCCCTCAAGCCGCTGGGCCTCAACATCATGCTGAACCTGTGCAACGCCAGCGTCACCAAGCAGCTCTGCCGCTTCTCCGACCACCTGTCCAACATGGCGCTGCAGGAGAGCCACGGCACCGTGCTGCCCGTCTACGTCCCCTGGGGGCTCTGCGAGCTCTCCAGGCTCATAGGTGAGCACGGAGTGATGGTGGAAGCTCTTTATACCATGGCCTGGTTCGGGTCATATGAGGACACGGCAATCGGACCGATCTTACTCAGACGGTCTGGCACTTCGATTTCAGCCTTGAAGTTTTCTTGAGAGGGAATATCTGATCTGATGTTCCTCCCACGCAGCATGAATTATGGATTAAGTTTTATCCGAGAAGAAAGTCCTATCCCGAGAGTAAATTTCTGAGCACTATTAGCAAAGATCTACCCCTCACTTGGCTTTAATGATAAAGAAAGGCCACAAGTTGTTGCTATTTTGCGCTGGAATGTCAAGTCAATTTTATTTATATAGCGTCAAATCATAACAGAAGTTATTGCAAGACACTCCTAATATAGAGCAGGTCTAGACCGTACTCTTAACTTCTTCTTCTCTGGTCAGAAAGATAATAAATGAAAGGACTTTCCTTGATGTAAAACCTGTTTACTCGTTGAATACAGACTATGTTTACATGCACAAAATATTCCGTTTTTTTTAGGGCTATCAATCGATAAAAATATTTAATCACAAATTAATCACACTTTTTTATCTGTTCAAAATGAACCTTAAAGGGAGATTTGTCAAGTATTTAATACTCTTATCAACATGGGAGTGGACAAATATGCTGCTTTATGCAAATGTATGTATATATTTATTATTGTAAATCAATTAACAACACAAAACAATGACAGATATTGTCCAGAAACCCTCACAGGTACTGCATTTAGCATAAAGAATATGCTCAAATCTTAACATGGCAAACTGCAGCCCAACAGGCAACAACAGCTGTCAGTGTGTCAGTGTTTGCATTAATGTGTTAGCACGTTAACTTTGACAGCCCTAATATACAGTATATATCAACTGAACTTTATGTTGTTTGTGTGAAGAAAAATACGTTTTCAGTACTACATTACATTACTTGTTAAAATGTATTCGACAACAACCCTTGTCTTTTCTGTGTGTGTGTATCAGGGTTCACTCCTGGTGCGAGGGAGCTGTTTAAACAGGAGAACCACTTGGCGCTGTACCAACTGCCAACAGGAGAGAAGACGAAGGAGTTCCCATCCCGCCGCCTTCATTACTTCATCAAACGCCAGCCTCCCATCTCCCACCTTATCTCCCTGTTTGTACGAGACTCCTCCTCCAGTGAGTCCACACACACACTTCAGTCTACCCATGACTTTCTGTCCCACCGGTCTGCTTCGTTTTGTTTTACAGTTTTTAATGAAATAATAAGTCTTTTTTTTTTAAAGTTACTTCAAGGAACTTTTAGCTGGTTATAAAACAGTCTCATTGTGATGCTGATGCTTCTACATGACCAACATAAGTGAACGAGAAGAGAGAAGATTGGCTGTTTCTACGTAGTTATTCTTAATGCCTGTCATCGGGTCCAATTCCCCCTGACATCAGACGAAGCAATTTACGGCACGCAGGTTCACCAGAAACTCCTTCAGCTCAGACTCCGGCGGGGCCTCCGGCAGCAACCAGCCCTTCACTGGGCTGGGAGCCAACATTGACACCACGCTGCTGGAGGCCCAGGCCGTATTGCTTGGCCCGCTGGAGGGAAGGGAGGCACAGGAGAACCAGAACCAGGACTGCACGGGGCAGACTGTCAGACACTGCTGCAGTAAAATGAGAGGTTTTCTAAAGGGACTCTGGTGCTCGGAAACACTACAGCTTTTTTCCACGGGGACCGCCAAAACCAACACAAAATGAAAGTTCCTCGTAGTAACTTTAAATGCATTTTGCTGTGTTAATTGTCCAATCTCTTGAGTATGTGAGATTAGTTTTTAGTTTGACCTCTGACCTTTCTGTTGCAGATAACGTCCAGATGCTGTCGCATGGCTCGGCCGACCTCATCCTGGAGGCCTGCACTGACTTCTGGGATGGAACTGACATCTATCCCCTCTCAGGCTCAGACAGGTGCAGTATCTCTCTTCACTCGGCTCTACATTCTCCAGTCAAATATAAAATATCGAAGAATTCATTACAAGCATCCATATTTCTAACATTCTTTCTCTTATTTTTACTTCACCTGTTACAGAAAGAAGGTTCTGGACTTCTACCAGCGTGCCTGTCTTTCAGGCTACTGCTCAGCATTCGCCTACAAACCCATGCAGGTATCCTTGTCCAGCCAGCTGGATGGGAAGTGTGTGGAGTTGGCCACCGGTCCCTGCCTCTTCTCCGGAGTGGAGCTGCCCTCCACCACTCCCATCAAACACACCTCCTGCAGGAACAGCTGGAGCTCCGACGGTACGACTTATTCACAGAGGGACGTACTGTATAGTTAAATTAGTGATACAACTTTTCTCATTTTCCTCTCTCTTTCCCCTTCATGTCTCCAGAGGGTATAGGTGAGGGAGTTGAGCGCGAGGACTGCGTTCAGGCCCTGAGTGGGCAGATCTTCATGGGTATGGTGTCGTCCCAGTTCCAGGCGAGGCTGGACACAGTCCGGCTTATCGATGCCCTGGTCACCGCTTGTATCCGGTTTGTTTACTTTTCCATGGAGGACGAGCTCCGCAGCAAGGTGAGCACACGTCATACGAACATTCTGTTTTATCTGGTTGGATAGTTTGGCCAAAATGATCTGAAATGGGCCCCTTAAAGGGTAACTTTTCAATCTGGACCCTATTTTCTCATGTTTTTGTATCTAAGTGACTAATGGGGACAAAAAGGGTGAGTTCTTGAGTTCTGTGGCTACTTTTGTGTCTGTGCAGGTTTTTGCAGAGAAGATGGGTTTAGAGACAGGCTGGAACTGTCACGTCTCCTTGACTCCCAACGGAGACAGTCCCTGTGATGGAGCTCCGAACAGCCCCAGTCAGGGGTTCCTTCATGAAGACCTGAACCAAGGTACCAAACAAACTCAGGTTAAAGGGGGAAATATTTTGGCTCCTTCTATTTGGATGTCCAATCATTGATTATGGTAAATGTAGTCCATTGACACAATAAATCCCTCAGCTATAAGATAATAAAAGTGATGAGTTACAGCCAATAATATCCATTATTACAGCCGCATACAGCTAGCAGGAAGCTGGTTGTCAAATACATGTTCCTTAAATCCAGCCTCAGCGAGTGAACCGCGTGAAAGCTAGTTTTCTAAAATTGTGATAAAATCGTCTCAAACTTAAGCCTCGCTCTCTTCACATGTGACACAGATTCTCGGGACGAAGCAGAAGGTCCACTGCTGCCAGAGGAGGAAGCCCACTCCGACCTGGCCAGTTTCCAGCCCACAGACAGCGATGTGCCCAGCTTTCTGGAGGACTGCAACAGGGTAACACTACCATTTATTAAAACCAGTGAAGCTACTGCTCAGTTCTCTATAATTATGTACAATAGAGGAAGTATCAGTATCTGTTGACCTCTACAATGTTCTCTGTCCTTTGCTTTCTGCACCAACAGGAGATGATAAGTGGATTATTTATATGCACTGCTCATAATTTGTCTTCTAAAGAACTGAGTGCAATTTAGTCTGAACATGTCTTTAGCCCCGTTTCCACCGCAGGAACCTTCCCCCAGAACTAAGAACCTTTTGAGGAACTAGTTGGGTTTCGTCTGCAGGGACAATTAAGTTCCGGGGACATTTTACGGGGCCTTTTTACCCCCCAAAAGGCCCTGGTGGTCGGGGAGTAGTACTTTCTGAAAGTACTGGAACTTTCAGGGTTGATTTTGCAGGGATGACTGTCGCTGATTGATAAAACACACACACAGCACCGCTGCTTCAACTCATGTACCGCTTCATTTATAAACAAGGAAGTACTCCAGTATTGATTTAGGACGAGGGGACAACAGTGGGCTAAAGGAATCTTCTAGGTCCTTGAAAAGTGGTTCCTAGGACTAAATTAAGTTAATAGTAAAAACTTTTATTTTGAACTGTTCCTGCTGTTCTTTCCCTGCTCTGTCTCAGGCCAAGCTACCTCGTGGTATCCACCAGGTTCGTCCTCATTTGAAGAACATTGATAATGTGCCTCTTTTGGTGCCACTCTTCACTGACTGCACCCCTGACAGTGAGTCTTCTTCATGTGTTTTATACACTAAGTCAATAAGGCCTATTTCTTGAGAAGAAATGCTGATCTGAATTACTGTCTCTGTCCTAGATATACTGTTGGCTTTATTGTTATATTGATATTAATGTGTTTTTTCTTCACAGCCATGTGTGAGATGATGAAGATCATGCAGGAGAACAGGGAGGTTACATGCTGTCTGGGAAGCTCCGCCAATTTCCGCAACAGCCGGCTGTTTCTACAGAGTGACCTCAGGTATACACACATTGATATAGTACATCCCTTAACATTTGTTTTTAATTATTAAATTGATGTTATTGTGATTGGGGTTTGACCAGTGTGGATTTTTATCAGAAAACTTTAGAACCACTAAATTTAGATTCTTAATAACAGTGTGGGAAAGACTCTGACACAGCATGTAGGCTATTAAAAACCCAGTTATTTATTTTTCGTTGTGATTTATTATCACTTTTTACTTTGTTTCTCTTTATTTTTATTTTATTTATTTATTTATTTATTTATTATTATTATTATTTATTAAAAAAAAATATTTCCCTATTTATTTTTCTCTATTTATTTTTGTTTAATATTATTCCTATTCTATTTTTTTTTTTATTCTTTTATTTCTACTTTCTAACTTTATCTCTCATTTTTATTTTATTTTTGTTTATTTATTTATCTTTTTATTTATTCTTTTTCAATTCCTTTTCTATACTTCTCTTCTCTTCTCTTCTCTTCTCTCCTAATATAAGTATAAATAAAAATTGTATTTTTCCTCCCTTTACATTTATGTATTCTCTGGGCCTATGGACGAATAATATTACTCATTCCTACTTAATGGAACAATGTATGGACATTGTGGGGATGCCGAAGCTCACGGACTGCCTCCTAAGGACACTTATGACCATGTTGTATCATGTCAAAACATGTGATTGTGCTGTACGACTGTAATTATATTAATATTGCTGCATACATTTGTGAAACCCAGCTGAAAGCTAGATTTTCTCAACCACCTCTAGTGGGCTACCTCTGGGTCTGAAAAGTGAAACCAAAGTGCCTTAAATTTGCATTTAAGAGTAGAGTAATATCATCCTGATCGGCCCATGTGTGAGTTTCCATCCTGCTTCCTCCACAGCATCGCTCTGGACCCTCTGTACCCCTCTCAGTGTTCGTGGGAGACGTTCGGCTATGCCACCGGAGGAGGATTTAGCGACCGAGACGTCGAAGGTCTGTCTCCTCTGAGGCTCTCCGGACAGCTCAACAGTCTGGGCTGTTCCGTCACCTTCCACCAAGGAGAGAGCGTCAGCATGGTCAAGCTCATAGAGCAGGTTAGACACAACAGCACTCACACGCTTTCATACTGTAAGTCTGAGGGAGTAAATCAAATAGATTAATTAATCTGCTGTTGGGGCGACTCTGTTCCAGGCACGACACACAACCTACGGCATCCGCAAGTGCTTCCTTTTCCTGCTGCAGTGTCAGCTCAGTCTGGTCATCATCCAGGTGAGAGAGGAGACCTCACAGCCTGCCTGCACTGGGCTAGATTCTTATGTCAAAATACATTTAGGATATTGATCAAATAAATGAAATGGTGTTTCTCTGCAGTTCTTAGCCTGTCTAGCTCAGCTTCCTCCTCCCATGAACACCACCGACATCCTCTGGCTGTCCTGCTTCAGCTGCCCGCTGCTAAGGTACACACATACTGATCACACTAGAAACTAATAATACAGTGTTATGCTGCTTTGCCGTACAGGATGTCATACTTCTGGTCCGTTTGTGTTGTGTTGACAGTGTGTCATTTTTGGGGAAGCCACCGGACGGTTCAGTCATGACGGTTGCCACGGGGAAGAACCTAGATGCAATTCCAAGGAAGGTAAGATCACAGGAGTCAAATCTTTCAAATCTACTGCTGATCTGTAAGCTTTATTTACTGGATTACTACTGCTAAAACCTAGAGAAACATACTATTAACCAGTGTATTGGACTGTAGATACTGTATGTGATAATGGTAATGATCAGTGGTTTTTGCCTTTGATAATGTATACATGCATATTACCTCATGATATGTCTTGTTATGAATGCTGTGTTAATTTAACATATTTATTTTCTTCATCTACTGTGCAAACTCTTATTCTTTTAAAAATTTAATTTTTATATTTCTAATTAAATGTTAATGATTTATTACGAAACAAAAGTTAATACGGTAATAACACGTTAATGCAAATTCCTTTTAATGCCACTAATTTCTTTACCGTATTAATGCAAATTGCGACTAAAATTTAGTCTTGATAGTTTAGTGTTGATTGTAAACAGTGGCTAGTTTAGATGTAAAATGTTGGTGTTGACAAAAAATGATGCTATAAATTAATATTGCACAATTATTAACTATTAATTATTAACAATTGCCAATAAAACAAACATGCATGTAAACACAATGAGCAATATCGAGGTCAGCAAAAACGATCAAGGTCATGTCCATATATCGTACGATAAGTCAAAAACGTAAAAGTTATTGAGGTCATGAGCTTTAAATCACATTTATATAACCATATATCCATAAGCCTCTTTGGAAAACCTCAATAGAAGAGAATAGTATAAAAATGATAGAATAGCTTTGAATGTAAAAAAAAAAAAAAGAAAAGACATTGGGTACAGCCCTAGTGTTTTGAAACTACAGTAATATAACAATAGTACAGTCTGAGTTGCTCATCATGTTGTCCTCTTTGACCACCAGACCCAGAACTACTTCCTTGGCTGCTTCCTGTTGAAGTTCGGCCTGACAGTGTGTGCCTACCTGGTGGCCTTCGGGTTCACCCTGCAGGAGCTCTGCCTCAGAGGCAACTCCACCTTAGCTGGCAACTCCACCTTAGCTGGCAACTCCACCTTAGCTGGCAACTCCACCTTAGCTGACAACACCACCACCGTCAACTGCCTTTATTTACTCACAGCCAGGTAGCAGAAGCACTGCAGTCCCGCTGTCATCCACCCACTGTTGCATTCACAGGCTCATTTGTTGACAGTCGTTTCATACTTTCTGTGTGACTGCAGCTCTTCGGTCGACGCTCCTCGCTGGTTCAGTGAGCTGTCCAGCGGCCTGCTGCTGACTCAGAAGGTCATGGCGGGGTTCCTCGTCTTACACACAGGTAGGAACTCACTCTAACATATGCAGCAGCATAAATGATGGCCAAAGTCACCAATGTTTTATCATCATATGGGCTGTCAATCGAATATAAAATATTTAACGTTTTTATCTGTTCAAAATGTACCTTAAAGGGAGATTTCTTAAGTTTTTAATGCACATATCAACATGGGAGTGGACAAATGTGCTGCTTTATGCAAATGTAACTGCATGTGATTATCATAAAGTGGGCATGTCTGTAAAGGGGAGACTCGTGGGTACCCATAGAACCCATTTTCATTCACATATCTGGAGGTCAGAGGTCAAGGGACCCCTTTGAAAATGGCCATGCAAGTTTCCCTCGCCAAAATTTAGCGCAAGTTTGGAGCGTTATTTAACCTCCTTCCTGACAAGCTAGTATGACATGGTTGGTACCAATGGATTCATCAGGTTTTCTAGTTTCATATGATGCCAGTATCTTCACTCTATCAATCCCTTTCTTGTGTTTGTCCCATTTTCTTAGTGGTGATCTCCCTCAGCTACGTCCACCGCTCTCAACCTCTGTGGAGAAAGAGTCCCCTCAGAAATACCTGGTGGTGTCTCACTGTCCCTGTGGTGTAAGTGATCGTCTCCTGTCTGAAGTTCTGCTCTATTGGTCATTTATGTGCTCTACAGATTTACTCTCTGAGGTTGTGAAAATTTGATTTGCACATACATTAACTAAAATCGTAATAAAACACATACTGGATAATTTCTACAAAAGACTTTTTTGCTACTTAGTAGGACACATTGTGTTTAAACCCATTATTTCTGCACAGTTGCAGAGTGTCTCAGACTCGTGTGATCCAAACATTTCCAATAACTCGAGAATGTTGTAAAGTCCAAAAATCAACATTTATTGAAAAAAGATATCATCATCATCATCAATAGTTATCATTTCCAAAAATTCACAACATGTTGTAATGAAATATTCTGCTTCAATCCATATTTGTTGGCGTTTAGCCTTTCAAAAACAACATTTTCACTGCGGTTTGCCTCGCTTTCTTAAGTACTTAGATATGCTGAAAGCTCTTAATGCACAGCTATGAATCTGCAGCATCCTCATTAACTGCAATAAGACCGCCGTGTTGATGAAGCAGGTGTGCCGACACAGAGGGCTCCAACGGAAAACTTGAACCTGGCTCAACTTTTTCTGCAACTCCATGCAATATCATGCATCAACACACAGTGTTTGCCAAACAAATATGTGCAAGTGGACATTCCTGCTAGATCTGAAATGTGAACTGCGCAATTCTGCTGATTACCTCACAGTCGTCGTCAAAACGTAGGATAAAAATGTCACCATGATAACGTTCCAGAGTTGTAAAATCCTGTCTCATAGTTCCATGTTGCAGTATTCATTTTAATGAAATGTGCAATATACTGTAAATCAAATAGCCTTTCTTTATAAATGTCTCACACCCCTCCCACTCTCTGCTGTCCTCCAGACTGCTCAGCCAGATTGTTCAGGCCACAGTGGATTACCAGTTGTGGCGCGACCGGAGCAGCCTCCTGACCTTTAACCTGGCTGACATCCCCCTGCTGGCCTGGCTGCTGGTCTCTCTGTCCCCGCTGGTGGTGGTGCTGGTCAACGAAGTGGTGAAGCTACACGAGATACGGTATGAAACCAGACACTAATCGGCCCCGTTTCCACCGCAGGAACTTTCCCCCGGAACTAAGAACCTTTTGAGGAACTCATAGCGTTTCGACCACAGGGATCAGGGTCTAAATTAAGTTCCTGGGACATTTTATAGGGCCTTTTTACTCCCCAAAAAGGCCCTGGTTGGGTGGTAGTACTTTCTGTAAGCACTTTCGGGGTGCAGTTTGCAGGGATGACGTTACTGTTTGTTTGTTCTAAAGCACAAATAAATAACCATCAAACACTCAACTGATGATTTACTTTCGAGACAGACGCTCTTAGTTTCATTTTCCTCCTCTGCATTTCATTCATTACATCCAATATGCAGCAGTAAATATCGTCGACTAATTTGCCTAATCTTCGCAGGTCTTTAGACCACGGTGGAAATGCAAACAACAGTCTCTTGAAAAGTAGTTCCAGGGACTAAAAGTCCCGAGAACTTTTGGTGGAAACCTGGCTTTTGACTGCCGTTTCAACTGCAGGAACTTTCCCCCGGAACTAAGAACCTTTTGAGGAACTCATTGCGTTTTGACTGCAGGGACCAGGGTCTAAATTAAGTTCCTGGGACATTTTATAGGGCCTTTTTACTCCCCTGGTTGGGGGGGTAGTACTTTCTGAAAGTACTGGAACTTTTGGGGTGGAGTTTGCAGGGATGACGTTACCGTTTTTCTGTTCTAAAGCACAAATAAATAACCATCAAACACTCAACTGATGATCTACTCTGGAGACAGACACTCTTAGTTTCATTTTCATTTTCCAAAGTCCCGGGAACTTTTGGTGCAAACCCGGCTTTTGATTGTCTCTCATGATGTGTTGTGAAGCAGAAAAAAATGCAACAGATTGATCATGAGCTCTGAATTGTCCCCTCTGTCCATTTCAGGGTGCGAGTTCGCTACCAGAAGAGACAGAAGCTGCAGTTTGAAACAAAGCTGGGGATGAATTCTCCATTCTGATGCGCTCCCTCCGAGGAAATGGGTGTTGTGGCAATACTGGGAACCATTAGTTCTGGAAACCGGGGGAAGGGCAGGGTGCAAACACTGCATAACCCTCCCTTAACATTTCAGCCCAACAGCACTGCAACCATCAGGTGGAGCAACCAAATGTCACGGTGGGGGCTTTATGACACGAATGTTTGAGCTCCTGGCTCTGTTTTCTTAAAACAGTTGATATTGTATCAGTTATCTGAAGGTCAGGGAAAATTCCAAAGCATTCATTTCCATTTTAATAGAAAAGAGCCAAAAAAATAGGCAACCATTTATTGTCTGGTTTTAGTTAGTTTTAACGGCATGAGGAATGTTTTCTGAAGAGGTTTATGCTTTCTCACTATATCTTCTGTTCTCCATCTCTGAGAGACATGTGCATGGTCGCTCTCATCTCCAGGAATGTCCCAGACCCCAAACAAAGGACGTTTTTAAGTAAAGTTCATTTTAATGTCACCCCATGAGACACACACACATTGGATTGTGTCATATCATTAGTCCAGTCCAGCTTTCATTCACAGGAAAACACATTGGGCTGAAAAGAAAAGTAACTGTGGAGCCCCAAAGTGTTCAATATTAAGTCAACTAATGTGTAATTATAAAATAGATAATCAATTTGTATAACACACATAGATTACTAGTCTGAAAAATGGCATTATGGAGCAACAACAGACTTTTGAATAAGGCCATTTCTATGATGAAATAAAAATTATTTTATTATCATTAATAATAAAAATAACAATTGATGTTATTATAATTCACAATTTTTTTTTAAAATTGAATTTAAATGTAATTTATATATTTTACACAATTTAATCATATGATGCCTTTTTTTTTAAAATTTAATATTGAACACTTTGGGGCTCCATACGTAAAAAGGTGTTTGGTCATTGCTTGGCATCTACAGAATAGGCTGTAACACTACCTCTGGAACAAAATGTGACAAAGAAGCTATTCTAAGCTTACTTTCTGAATTATTAATTTTTATTAATAGTCATACAGCCTTTGAGCCGCATTTTAATCTTCACTGTGATCGCCCGCAAGACTACGTTACCTTTTGTTTTATTGTGTTGTGTTCTTTGTTTGCTACTAAATTTCAGCCCAGTTGCACAGCAGTTTGTGAAATAAGTTGATTTATTTGTCACGTAACCTCCGTACTTAAGTTACAGCACTTCCGGAGTTATTTTAACCCAAACTACGATTTTTTTCCTAAACCTAACTAAGTAGTTTTATTTTTAAAAGTCTGGACCAGAAATTGACACTTGCGTCAGGTGTTGCTGGACATTGGAAGGAAGCAAACACTGAAAATGCGTTGTAGAAAGTCGTGCTGAGCATCACTGGAAAAAAAGGGGAAATTCGTGTCAATGTACACGAATTAAAAAGATTAAATTTCGTGACTATTTCACGAACTGCTGTGAGACCGTGTTGTAAATTCCTGAGCTAAGCCAAGCCTGTTGTTACAAAATACAGACTGCGGATAAAGGATTGAATTTGATCAGTCACGTTTTACACACAACTACATTTGAATATATCCTGTATACACATTTATCTAACGGAAGAATGTGCCAGCATTACTACTTTGAGCCCACGCAGCTGGCTGTGCCGTGATCTTGTGAAAGGTGCTTCGTATCATTCAGTTGCCTTTCTTCTCGTGCTGTCTGGCTGTTTCAGCTCTCAACACCTCGACAGACAGGAGCTCAGGATGCTGTCTGTTTTAAGGTATAAAAATGAGAAGATTTCCTCGATTTTCCCCCAGATTTCATATTTGATCTGCTGACCATCATATTTCACATATTCGGATTTCTCTCCTGATCACCTTCAAGTGTCCCGGTTAATCTACTGTGTTCAGTTAACGTGCAGCATCAGCAGCAGACGTCTGTATCACTGATGGTCTTTTTCATTCAGACCAGCCTTCTTTGTGGTGCTGTCATTATTTCAGATGGACATGATGATTTTTAATATGTATACAAGTGTGATGATGGTATTTATTGGCAATGTGTTACTTCAGAACTAAATACCATGCTTTTATGGTTAATATGGAGCAATGGAAGTCATTCTTGTCAGTGCTGGATTAACCGCTAGGAGGTCCCGGGTCAATAATGAGCCAACTTATTTTCCAGAAAATGTATTATATCCCGATATTTATATTGATTTTGTGATATAAAATTATAAATAGGATTTCTTTTCAGATTTTATTTATGTAGGAAGTCACATTCACATATTACTTTACAATTTTTACTCCATTTTTAGAATCTTTTTTTACCCATATCGCTCAGCCCTATTCTAAATTAATTTCAATCAAATGACCACAAAGTGATGGACACAGTGGATCCTGAAGCTCTGAGGGATGTTGGTTGGTTATCCAGCCTGGATTCTTGTCCACTTATAGAGAGGTGAAGTCCCGCCCCTTCCGGTGGACCACCATGGGACCTTAATTTGGAAAAAAAATTCCGAAATAAGGTCCGTTGGTGGTCCACCGGAAGGGGCGGGACTTCACCTCTCTATAGTCCTAATCTTAAGAAGGCATCAGACATGACGGAGATGGGGGACTCGTGACCTCAGTGTCTTTAACATCCTGGCTACGGCCCTGTTAAAACATCTGCTCGCTTTTATATGTGTGTCTGTTTTTAGTGATTCCATTGCTACAAATGCTCTTTTAATTTCCACATTTAAAGCTGGGGTGTACGTGAAGAGTAAAGAAGTGCAAAATGACTCGACAAAATGGTCAGCATGAAACTACTGAATACGGTTTTAAGGACAAACATCACAATGCAAGAACACATTTATGATTTTATTTTTTTATTGGCCCTGATTCATACCTTGTGTTTTATACCATGACACACATATGGACTATGCTGCATGAATACGATCCAGTGAATGCTCCGTCTTGATCAATGTACATGTTCTCTATAGTTCTACTGTTTTGTTCACAACACGGATGGACTCAGTCAAGCATGGACTCGATACTGTATGTTACCAGAACTCTGGTGCAACCTGCAGAGTTGATGCTACAGGCATTTTGATAACATGATCACGCACATGCTCGGAGCTGATGCTTCTGGCAGTTGATTTGTAGGGTGGGAATGGGGGGGTGATGGACTATGATATAGTTGTTCACAAGATACATAAATGTATATTTTGTATTTTTTAAAGTGTTGTATGTTCAGGACTTTTGACAAATTTGTTTGTGTATTGATTATGTCATGTTAATAAATACCCTTTTATTTATGAGATTGTTTTGTGGAGATATTGTTGCACACAACTAGAGTTGTTCCGATGCACCGATCCCATACCATAATTTATTAACCCAGAAAAAAATAAATAAAAATGTTATGAGCGTAAATCAGTTCTTCTTTGCTGCTCCAAAACAGTAGCTTTCACTGTGCTGTCACCCATTCATAAATATGAATGATAGGCAAAAGAAATATGAATTTGTAGGAATGCAGCACTGCTTTCCTGTTTACGATTCAGCTTATTCATTTGCAATAACTGCCTACACATTTATATATATATATATATATATATCACAATGTATATATATATATATATATATATATAAATGTGTATATATATATATATATATATATATATATAAATATATATATATACACATTTATATATATATATATATATATACATTTATATATATACATTTATATATATATATACATTTATATATATATTTATATATATATACACATTTATATATATTTACAATTATATATATATATACATACATTTATATATATATATATATACATTTTTATATATATATATATACATGTATATATATATATACACATTTATATATATATATATACATTTATATACATTATATATGTACATAAAAATATATGTATGAATATATATATATATTTATTTATTTATTTACTGAAGAAGTTGCTAACAGTGCACATCTATGGGACAGTGCATCATATCAAGTGACAAGTGTTAAGTAACTACAATAAATAGGAAGACTTCCGGTTGACCTTTCACAGTAAAAGTCGGTATTTAAATTTTTAGTTACGTTTCAAAATAAATCAACGTGAATTATGTCGGGAATAATGTGTTCAGTGGCAACAACCATATTGCTGTTTCATAATGTCATTAGTTCACACACATATTATATTGTTTTTAACCCTGAATGTAAATACTGTTTCCGGTGTACTTCCTGCAGTGAGCTTGACTGCGGCTGCAGATCGGGGTCGATTCACAGAGAGAGAGGGTCTGTCTGTAAGTCTCCTACTTTATTATAACATGTTATTTACTGCTCCTATTACATTAGACATTTAAAACATACAGAAGCTGTGTTGTCAGGGTGTGAGCGCGGTGCTAAGGACGTTTGGGTTAACCTTTATCTAAATGTTTGACTTGCTTGCATGTGTCACCCTGCAGCTAGCTAATGCTAACTGGGCTAATGCTAGCTATGCTAATGCTAGCTCGTTTTAGACCAATGACGTTACTGATGACGTCCGAAGCCTCGCTGCTCGGTCATACCGCGTCACTGGTTTCAGGAAGTGGTTCAGATCTTGGGCACACATTTTTTATTTTTTTTTTTATTTCAAAAGTTCAATACAATATAATCACATGTTCAGATGTTTCATTACAGTTCTGCAAAAATATCTTACAGTATAAAAATAATAAAAAAATAAATTGTAAATTGTACAACAAATAAACTGTAAAGAAAGGAAAAAGAGGAATAAAAATAAAAACAAATAAAAACCAAATAAACAAACAAAAACATTTGGGGTTCTGATAAACAATTGGAATAAATTTGAAATGTCTAAACAATTTAATAGTTTTGGTCAATTTAGAATTTTTGAGTTTTAAGTTTTCAATCATGGTCAAATATGATATAATATATCTTGGGCACACATGAGATGCATTACTCACAAAACTATTACAGTTTATTATACATGTATGTTTTTTTTTTTACTTCCTAGAAAATATACATTATACTATATATTATATTGTTTCAAAAGTCGCTTAAAGGGTCATTTAATTGCTGTTTTTTGTAATTGCTTTTCCCCATGTTGTCTGTGTTATCTGTTTTTATCTGTTTTATTTTTTTCTCTCATAATGTCATGTTTGGTTATGATTGCCCAGAAGTCTTTGTAGATATTTAAATCAATATCCTCCTCACAAACACTAACTATACGCTTCCACGCATACACACACACGCACACACACGCATTCACTTGTCTTTTTTTTTTATATATATTTATTGTTATTGTTGTTATTATATCTTGTTCTAATTGTTTATCACTATTATGTAGTCATATTATTTCTTTATATTAATCTTGTCTCTAGGTGGAGGCTTCGGATAAGCCCAGTGGGTTTTTTGCCTCTTCCTGCACTGTATATTATTAATTTATTTATTTATTTATTTTTTTGTTATGTTGTGTAGTATTAAATTGTGAAAAATAAATAAATTAAAAAAAAAAGAAAAATACTAGATATTATATAGATATAAACGGATTACATGGTAATAGATTTTTTTTCATTGTTTATAGTCATTCCCAACAGCCTTTACTGGAGCAAAATACAGTTTATCACAGATAACATGGTTAAGATCATATTTGCCTGTTTTACACTCTTTGGCCACCAGGTGGTTGCGTGTGCACATGAAGCCTCGAGAAATGAACCCTTTTCCGAACCAATTTGCTGGAAAGCTTCAATGCTTCATGAAGCTTCAAATCGCCATCACTACTATCAACTATCCAACTATTCCTACCAAAACAACGTGTTGGAGGCGGTACCAAGCAGCATAACCTCTTGAGACATTTGGCCTGTTTTATTGACACAAATTGCTGTTTGACGGATTTAGAAAAAGACGAAATTTTCTTAACAATTTCAGAAAAGTCTCAAGTTATGTTTCCCGACATTTGTACGTGTTTCTGATAGAAACACCACATTAATTTGCTATTTTTAAGCGAGGATTGGTTCTCTTTAGAAAACGGCCTGTATTGCCAAGGCAACCAGTTTGCATATTTTTACCATATAGTGAAGAAGTGTATTAAAGCTGCAGTGGGTAGAATTGGAGCAAATATGATTAAAAAAAGTTATTTCTATAAAACGGTCACTATATCCTGACAGTAGTGCATGAGACAGGTAATCTGAAAATAATAATGCCGGAGAAAAACAACCAATCAGAGCCGAGCTGGAGCCTTGCCGTCTCTGAGCAGCTGTCAATCACTCGCAAACTCCTATCAAACGGTCAAACTAGTCAGCGCTGATCAAATGTGAATCAATATTCTGTTGGAGAGAAATAGGCATTTCAGTAACAGAATATTAATTCATATTTGATCAGCGCTGCCTAGTTTGACCGTTTGATAGGAGTTTGCTAGTGATTGGCATCTGCCTCCGTTGAATGAACATCCAATAGGAACGCTCTCTCTCTGAAATGACCTGTGATTGGCCAAATTCTTCTGTAGATTTTTTAAAGCCTGAAAACAGAGCCATGAGGAGGAGCAGAAGTCTAGTTTTCTCTCAGAACACTTGAATTACAATATGCTGAAAGGTTATTATGGATTTTTTGCCCAATGATGCCAAAAACATTCTGCCTACTGCAGGTTTAAGTAAATAAGTCTATGATGAATTGATGATTATCTGCTCTCCACTCAATGTGACTGACCAGTTGCTGTCATGTAGTGCTTTGAAATGCTGAAACTTTCTTCTCCTTCTACCTCAGTAGTCTTGAACGGTTGGATGTAAACAAAAAAACAGAGCCGGGATCGGAGAAGATTTGCGTCTTATAGTCACGATTCCTCCGAGATGGACGTTGGAGTGTCCAAGTCCCATGTGTTTCTCAACTACAGCCCCAGAACCCTCTTCTCCCAGTGAGACACGCATCTGCATGGTGGTGCTGTGTGCTCCTCGGCCCTGCGTCCTCCCAAATACCGTTGGCTTACCTCCAGTGCATTCTGTTTCTGTGTGCGAGCTGTAGTTTTAGCAGTGTGACACGAAAAATAATTGGCTGCAAGTGTTCGGTGATGAATGGAATGGCTGGAGGTCGCCCAACTACAGTAAATCATGGTATGCAGCCGGAGCAGCAGCAGCTTTCAGTGCATTGCGTCCTGCAGCAGTCAGGGTCACGGCCGCTGCATTTTGGCTTGGTGCATTCATAAGAATGCGCAGTGCTGTTTGTGTATGTACAGCATAAACACTAAATGTTTAATCATTTAGGGGACTCTATTGCGTGTATGTGATTGCTTGTGCACGTTTTTGCAGGCTAATTATTTTTGGCAAGTGATGTAGTGAAAGGCTACATCGTAAGAATCTGTTGCGGTGGTTCTCAAAGTGGGGTCTTGGGACCACCAGGGGTCCTTTGAGTACCTCAGGGAGGTCCCTAACAAACACTTCCAGTTCACTATAGGTGGAAATTATCTGAGTTATATAATCATTACTGTAGCAACGAGTTTCACTCTCACCAACTATCATGCAGTTGAGAAAACAATCTCACCACAAAGTCCATTTAGTAGTTTTTCTGTGGCTTTCACATGATCTTCATCGGCAGATGGAGATGTTTTTTGTGCAGATGGTTTCTCAACTGTTATTTCTAAGATCGAGAATGAACTTTGACCCCCCCGGCAAAATGGATGTTAAGTCCTTAAAGTGCTCATGACAACTTGGCAAAATATGATGATGGCGCCAGAACAGCTACTTAATGGACTATTGCTAGTGCTAAATAAATAACAAGCATCTTCTCATATATATGTCAATGTGACAGAATATAATCAACTGGGGTTCCACAGAGAAATCTCATTTCTAAGTGGTATGTAATGCGGACGTGTTTGAGAACACTGGCTAATGCTTTAAGCTTTGTGCTGCATGACTGTACAACAGAACACGGAGGATTGTACATTACACCAGCTAATACATTCTGACTGCATTTCACATTTCACACACGCACAATAACAGGTCTGATTAGTTGTAAAGACATTTCATAAGCAGGAGGTGATGAAGAGGACTGGACATGGAATAGAAAAAGAGCTGTAACTTGCAGGACAAATTGGGAAGGAGACTTGTGTCATGTTTGTGTTTTAGGTGGAGCATCCCGCTGGGTGCACAGCGTGTCATGGACGCAGTGAAGGAGAGTCACAAGAGCACCCTGAGCTCGGGCAAGATGGTGGCTCTGGCTGCGGGGCTCTCTGTCGGGGCCACGGTGGGCTACATCGTCTATCGCCATATGAGCAGCTCCAACATCAGTGAGTATCTGCTGCTGAAATGTTATTGTGCCAAGAGTTTGTGTCTATTCTCTGTTGACCTTATGTGTGACTGACTGTTGTTTCCACTTTGCCATCAACAGTTCAGGAGCCCAACACTGAGGTGTCCAAGATGACACTTCCAGTAGAAGTTTACAGGAACATATCCAGATACCAAGCCAAGTTTTTGGACATGGTGAGTAAATTACTTTTCATCTGCTCCTAGCAGGCAGTATTATAATGTCATTCTTTCTTTCAAGATGTGTTTTTTATTTATGTGAGAGTTGCAACTAATGGTTATTTTTATTATCTGTGACTTTTGAAAAAGGGCATTTTGAAATTGCAGATTTATTATTAAATAAAATTCAACTTCTATATAAGAAATCAAGAATTATGAACTAACATTTCATTATAAAGTCTTGAATTTTCATAATTTCTTAAAGCTAGGGCTAGCCCAGTGTTGCCAACTCTTTTCCAATGAAAGTAGCTAGCAGCTCCAAAAGTCCTTAAATCTAGTGAGAAAGACGCCTAGTCAGCAACACTGACAGTCCGTCCCTTCAGGACCCCCGTCCAAAGACACTCCCCCAAAATTATCATAATGAATGTAAACAACAAACATGGCTATTGTTAGCACTCACAGCTGTCAAGCTAGCAGCTTGTGGAAGACTCTGGTGACGCACTCAGCTTATTACAATCCTGCGACAGCCACAGATACCAGATTTTTTTTTGTTTTTGTCAGAGCATTTGATTAATTGATTGCTGTCGGGGTGTAATGAGAATATTACCAACCCTAGCTTTAAATTTAGAAGAAAGGGTAAAATGTCAATGGATCGTTCCCAGTACCTAAGATGAAATATTCAAATAGCTTGTTTTGTCCGACCCACCATCCAAAAATTAAAGATAAAAGAAAAAATATATCTAATTTTATTTGATTATATTACGAGGAAAAACATCCTCACATTTGAGTTTGGCATTTTTGCTTGATTATTCCATTATCAAATAGTCGCTGATTAATATTCTGTCGATTGACTAATCAACCAGTCAGTCAAGTCAATTTATTTGCATAGGCCAATATCACAAATCTGCCTCAAAGACTCTTACAATCTGTATGACATACAACACCCTCTTTCTTTAGACCCTCCATTGAGAAATATAAAAAATAACACTGAATCATTGTCCTGTTTTGATGCGATTTGTACAAATCAGAACCCCCTCTCAAATCGAACCATAGCAAGACCTTAAAGTGTGTGGAGTCAGTGATTCCAGGCAGCCTAACACTGCTGTCCTGTTGTCTCTCTCTCTCTCTCTCTCTCTCAGGTGATCCAGAAGTCTGGAGCTCATGTGAGGCTTTTGTCAGATTCCGGGGAGCCTGGATGTAAGACGACTGTGTGCTTCCTGCTGCAGGGCTCTAAGGAGCAGGTCCTGCTGGCCCGCTGTGTCCTGGAGAACCTGGTCACTGACTGTGAACCGGTGACCGAGGCTCTGGAAGTTCCTCAGACCGCCTTTGGACGTATCATAGGTAGCTTCCAAATGTTGAGGATGGTCACATTGATTACCCTCAGAACCTTTTCTTTTTGCTTTCAACACTGAGCTAATGCTGTAGACTGTAGAGTCAATATATGACATGAATAATTGATCAATTGGCAATGTGAAAGGTGTTACTCATAGGTGTAGTGAAGATCCTACAGAGAAAAAGTATTCTCGTATACAGCTCACCCACCGGTGTTGGCCATATCAACTTTATAAGGTGACAGTATGTCAAATTTTGAGTTTTGTGTGTGCTGCAGGCCGTGGGGGGGAGAGTCTGAAGTTTATCACCAGGACCACGGGGGCCAAAGTAGCCTGTTCCAAAGAGAAGACGCACGGTCCTGGAGCCAAGGGCAGCGTGACAATCACTGGGACCAGACAGGAGGTGGAACAGGCCAAGGTGAGTGGGAGTCACTCTTTTGGACTACCCATCCATGGTCCGCCCACTAATAATATATAAACATAACTCCTACTTTCATGATCTGTTTGCAGGAGCTGATTCTCGAAAAAGTCCGAGAGGATACGGTGGTGAGGACGAAGATCTCCCAGTCCTCCGCCCTGCGGCAGAAACGAGGCCACACCGCTGTGATTCAGAGGCCGGACAGCACGGAAACCGAAGCACCAGTGAGCCTGAACAACAATGGCCCCTACGCCCAGACGGAGAAAAACGGGCACATCCATGCCAACGGGACCGCAGGAGAACCAGGAATCAGTTTTGACAAGATCGAGGAGCTGAAAATCACCAACACAGATAACAAGGAGGAAGAAGAGGAGGAGGAGGAGGAGAGTCTCTCTCTCTCTGCAGACTCTCTCTCTGAAATTTCCAAGTTTGAAAGTGAGTTCATTTCACTGTAATCTGTCCTTGAACACGTTCATATCATACAAAGGTTATTTATCCCCTCTGTTGTCCAGTTCCCAGCCCAGACCTGAGCTTCCAGCCCGACGAGCATCTAGAGGTTTATGTTTCTGCGTCGGAGAACCCGAACCACTTCTGGATCCAGATCCTGGGGGTTCGTTCCCTTCAGCTGGACAAACTGACAGAGGAGATGAACCGCTTCTACAACAGTGGCAACCCCAACGTAAGGACATACTCTAACAGTACGGGGTTACTTCTGTGTCTTTATTATGCAATGAACACAACAGGTTTGAGAGCAAAACTTTGTCCCACTTGGACTCCATATTTCAGAAGTAACAAGTGTCCTCCTGTCCTTTAGGAGCAGAGGGTGGAGACCATCGTGGTCGGGGACATTGTGGCTGCTCCGTACCACGACCACGATGGCACATGGAACAGGGCCAGGGTGCTGGGAGTGATGGCCTCTGGACTGGTGGACCTTTACTACGTTGACTTCGGGGACAACGGGGAGCTGCCCAGAGACAGCCTCTGCCGTATGAGGTAAGAGACAAAAGGACCACAGGTGACAGTAATGCCTCCGAAGTAGTGTCGGCTTAACAAGCGATTCTGTTCCTCTGCTCTTTGTGTGCGTCTGTGTTCGGGGTGTAAATCACAAGTTTCATCACGATACAATATAATATTGATTCTTTGGACAACGATACGATATTTGACGATATCACAAAGTCTGTTACGATACGATTTTGATTCAGTTCAGGGTCCTGGCGATCGATATGAGACGATATCATATGACCATTTAACAAAATCAGTTACACTTTATATCCACTCACAAAAAACAACTAATTTATGATTTGACAATGTTATTACTGATCTCTTCCAGGCATTTAATTAAAAACAATCTTTTTTTTTTTTTTTTCAAATAAAAAACTAAAATGATAAATATAAAGTCACTCACTCACTCAGTGAGTTTAATTTATTATTTTATTATTTTATTTAAAAAAAAAAGATTGTTTTTCAAGTAAATGAAAAAAATTGAAAAACAATCTTTTTTTTTCTAAATAAAATTAAATTAAATTGTGTGAATTTCAAAATAAAGGTGTATCTTAAAGATGACGATATGTATCGATATTTTCACTTTGCATTGATGATATTGGATCGTTGATCATTTAATTGATATATTGGTCCCGATCGATGTATCGTTACAACCCTAGTCAAATCATTTATATTAAATCCTCTATATTGTTTATAATAGATTATTATATTATTATTAATTTTGCCATGATTGCCCGTCTCAGACCGGTCTTCACCTCATTGGGTTTTCAAACATGGTTTCCTCTTTGTGTCTGGGACAGAATCTGCTGAACAACAGACACACTCTTGTTTGTTCTTCATACTTGAGGGAGCTTTGGCAGGAACTAACCTAACAGCTTTTTGCTTTTGCTGCATTAATATTTCAGGAGTGACTTCCTCAGCTTACCATTCCAAGCTATCGAGTGCAACTTAGCAGGAGTGAGGCCAAAAGGTAAAGCTCTTGTCTTAAAAACTTTATCACAAAGTCAAAAAAATGATTCTGAAATCTCATTTGATTGGCCTTTTTTCCCCCAAATGTTTATCAGGAGAGGTGTGGACTGAGGCAGCCCTGGATGAGTTTGAGCGGCTGACGTACTGCGCCTCCTGGAGACCTCTGCAGGCCAAACTCTGCAGCTACTCGCACTCTGACATCTCCTCCTGGCCCAGCGTCAAGCTCTACGACAACAGCGAGGGCGAGGTCAGCTGGCGTTTTATTTCTTATTAATCTGTTTGGTTTGCTTCTTATCCTGTCTACTGTTTTCTATATTTCTATTGGATGGAACCTGCCACGATCAAAAATAAAGAAATAAATGACTCGATAAATTAATAAATATGTCATTAAATGTAGCAAAAATAATATTAAACTTAAAGATAGGTAATTAATTGATAAAAGGTGACATGCTTATTTATTTATTTATTTTTGTATTAATTTTCTTATTTACTTACTCTTCTGTTTAATTTTCCCATTTATTTTTTTATGTATTCACTTTTTATTAATTTTTAAATTAATTAATTAATTTTTTATTAATTTATTTTATCTTTATTTTAAATATGTTTATTTATTTATTTATTTATTTATGCATGATTTTCCCTTTGCATTTCAACCCTTATTTATTTTCCCAAACTTATTTATTTCTGTATTCTTTTTTTTTTACTTTTCTTTATGCATTTCTGTCTCATTATGCAAATGAGGAGGCTGTCACTTATTTAATAAAAATAAATACATAAATAAATAAATAAAAGGAAAGATTAAACAGAAGAGTAAATAAATAAGAGAATTAATACAAAGATAAATAAATGGAATAAATAAACAAAAGGATCAAATAGAAATCGAAAATTGATGTCACATTTGATCAATTAATTATTTTTGCTACATTTAATGACATATTTATTTATCAATTGAGTAATTTATTCATTTATTTATTTTGGCAGGTTCTGTCCTCCATAGTTTTTTTTTTGCACACATCTGGTAAAACATCTGTCTGTCCCAGACTGTAGATATCGATGAGGAGCTCATACGGCTGGGCCACGCTGTCAGCTTCCAGGAAGCGTTGAACGGCAGGACTGAGGGAGACAATCTTGGCTCTCTACAGAGGATGCTGGTGATTCACTGAACACACCGACACTGTTATTGACCTCATTAACCTTCTGAGACCCACAATAGACCCGTTTTTGTCCTTTTTTTAGGGAGGTACAGGGGGTCTTTAGGGGGAGATAGCAGGTCAACAGTAGATGTCACATAGAAGTGGTGTACATCATCTGAAAGCTGGAAACCTGAAGATTAATTTGAGATGCAGCTCAACACTGTGTGTCAAGTCGTTCTAGTCATAAATCAGAAATAAAAATGAATGAATGAATTAAAATAAATTGTGAAAGTGTATAAGGGTTTAGAACATTATAATAGAAGTATATGATGGTCATTCCCGTGCGCTATTATGTCTCCCTCCAGTTACAAGTAAGACACAAGATTCTTTCCCCTTTTTTGATTTTGTCCTTACAAAACACAATGTACAGTAGCCTACTTAATACTGTCAGTGCAATGAGCTTTTTCTTTATTGCTTAAATACTCACATCTTTATTTCTTGTCCTCCCATAGGACGATGTAATAGGAGCATCATCAGAGCTAAGTCTCTCCTGTATCAGCTTATCAGGTGAGCACAGTAAAGGGAAATCGGTTCAAAAGTGATTGAATCAGTACACATTTTTGTCTTTACAATGTATTATTGTCTGAGCAGTCATCATCATCATCTACATGTTATAAAGAGATCTGTGGAGCAACATGAAAGACTGCCCCTCATCTACAGTCACTCAGGCTCAGCCAAATATGATTCACAGTGGTTGAGTCATCACCATAGAAATAGTTCCCACACTAACCCACAACACCAGCTGCCCTCATTCTGCTGCTGCCGTGCCAACGCTGCAGCTCACAAACGTCCATTTCCTTCCTTCACTTAAATGCTCATTTTCAGGTTCATACTTTTATTGTATTTTGGGTTTCTACTAGAACATGTTTACATGCTTTAAAGGGGAAAATTCGTGTCCAATCCGTGCTGATGGTAAATGTAGTGTAGTGTAGAGCGTGCTGTGTTGACTGAGAAAGCTGATTTCTCCTGCTGTTAGAGCCGCGTCAGCTGTGCTTACATGTACCAGGATGCATTGCGCACAAGCAATACGAGTTCACTACTTCTGATAGATGAACAAAATATTCTTACACCTAAACAGAAAAATACGATTTGTCTTTCCACTGTTCCAAGAATCAGCAACTCTGGTTTGGTCAAAATAAATCCGTAATTCACAGAGTCAGATGTGAAAATATGCCATATGTCTCTGCCGTGGAGCAGCGGCTCGGTGGCGGCTCTCTCCTTCTTCGGAGGCAGACCATTAAATTAGCAAAATTCAGTCGCCCTTAATCGTCCTGCTGGTCTTGGTTGTCTTCTCCAGTTTATCTTTGGGATCCTGAAGAAGGTCTCCAGCACACCTCTGTCACAGTGAGGAGGAAAACTTTCATGCATAGTAACTAGAGGTGTCACCATTCGATTTGACTTTCGATTTTAAGGTCATGATTCGATTTGATATTCAATTTAAAGATGCCATCGTTAGACTATGGAGTCTTGATTTGTAAAGATAAACAGATCATTGTTTTTTATGCCCTGACAACTGTCGTTTACACTTATCTCAGTGTATTACATCCATCCATTATTAAAAGCTTTGGGTGTTTAATAATGGATTTGGACATTGGGCGAAGGGTTCACCCTGGACAGATTGCCAGACTATCACAGGGCTGACACAGAGACAGACAACCATTCACACTCACATTGACACCTACGGGACATTTAGAGTCAACAATTAACCTAACCTGCATGTCTTTGGACTGTGGGAGGAAACCTGAGAACCCGGAGAAAACCCACGCTGAGGGCCCACAAGCCGGGTTTGAACCTGCGACCCTCTTGCTGTGAGGCGACAGTGCCACCGTGCCGCCCCACTGTATTACATTTTCACAAGTTATTACTCATCTGGAAGTGATCGCATTGTGATTCTCTGACAACCTTCTGCAGTATGGTGGATAAAAAAAGTCCAGTTATAATGTTGTTTTCTTTTTGTACATCAGAAGCTGCTTCAATCTCAGGAAGCGTTGACGATGTCGCAGGAGATGAGCTGCTCTGAGACCAAAGACGTATATACAGTATATCAAGGTATTGTTTCCTGGCTTGAGTTTTAAAATTCTCTAAAGAATAGATTTTTAATGTGTGTTAAAGAAATTACCTCTCCTCCTCTTCTTATCCTCCAGCACTGACCATCCACTCCTCAGCATCCGTTCAAATGAGACGGAGACGTTTCCTCGTCTGACCCCAAACCCAACCGCGTAAATCCTCATCGTGAAGCCTTACCAACAGTTCTCTCAGCCATATTCACTTTACTGTCGTTACTACAGTACAATCCTTATGTTTCGCCTTTATGCCGTTCTGTTGTACCCAACGCTGCTTTGCTTATACGTGTCGTTACTATATTTTGCGTTCAAGAAATGAAGAGAGGAACAAAAACAGAATGCCAGTATTATTTCTGAAAAGCACTTTGATGAGTCACTGGAACGAGAAGGCAGCTGGTTCGCTAACAATGTCTAGCTTCTTTCTCGACCTGTATGTATATTAAGATTTAATGGCCTGTATATGGGGCTTCACAAGTTATTATATTTTGGAAACCATACAGTATTATTATTATCGAATGTGGTCCGCAGATTATGTTCAGGATATAAAAATGTGGCATCTACTGTATCATTAACTAAGGACGGGGGAAAGTGGTAGTTTGTCTTCAGAGGTGTAATAGACTGCACTATATATAATAAAAGGATTTATTTTATGTCACAAGAATTGTCTGTGTCTTACTTTGAATGCTTGAAATATTGAAACAGGAGCAATGTGTTAAAGGTCCCATATCGTGCTCATTTTCAGGTTCATACTTGTATTTTATGTTTCTACCAGAACAGGTTTACATGCTGTAATGTTCAAAAAACCTTTATGTTTCTCATACTGTCTGCCTGAATATACCTGTATTTACTCTGCCTGAAACACTCCGTTTTAGTGCATTTCAACGGAATTGCGTTGCTAGGCAACCGCTTGGGTCCATGTTTCCTTCCTGTCAGCTGTCAATCACATACACTGCAGCAGGAAATAAACTGGGACACATTTAGAATGCGTACGTTTAAAACTGAAATGGTCTAAATATTGTAGATTTTTGACATCACAAATGGACAAAAAATCCAGACAGCTTGTTTCAAAGCTCAGTTTCTGAATACGGGCTGTGTGTATTTCTCTGTGGATTGAGTGTTTTGATACTTTCACAGTATTTATACAGCACTTAAACTTACTTTATGATATAAAAGACATGATATTTTACAATATGGGACCTTTCAATTAAGACCATTATCCCCCCCAATGCTGTCTTTACGAGCTGATGCGAGCTGTTCTGTAATGCAGGTGTCAACACTTTCCAGGCTCTGTTGAGAAACCTGATGTATAAATTTATATGTCGGCTAAATGATTCTCAGAATGCCATCATCATGCTACTGTCAAATCCTTGTTTTAGTGTTATACGATACCAGTCACCCCTGTGGAAACATTGGTACAACTGTCTTTTATAAAAAGTGGCAGTTCCTATTTTTAATGTTTGTATTGTTGTTTGTGTTGTATGTTTTTTAATGGACTTCGAGTCTGTCAATAAAGATGAATTGAAAATTGAAATTTACCAGGTACTTAGAGGGGTAAATTCTGAAGCTTACTTAACTTTAGTATAAATCTTAATTGCTTGAAGTCATAGTAAGGTATGAAACTAATACAAGTGACTTTAATGTAAAACAAACTAGTTTTACAATGAATATATATTAATTTTATATTGGTATTGGTTTGACAACAGAGTGCTATGGTTATAAGTTAAAGTGTATTTAATAGAAGAGGCCATTCATTCATTTCCACTGCAGAGTCCACTGTTTTGTTTCTGTGCAGGTCGATGACCTCCATTCCCGGCTCGACCAATCACGTCGAAGTAGGTTTACGCTCGCACATGCGCAGTAGCGACAGAGTAATTTGTTGATATCCTGCTTTGGTAGTATTCATTTAGACTTTTGGTGTTTCAGAGCCAGAATTCACCCCCAGTTTAGGGGTTTAATTTGCGTCGGGCAGCACAGTTAAGTAGCACGTTATCTATATGAAGGGCTGATGGAAGACACAAGGGATTTGGTGAGTGGATTTATAAACATTTTAGGGCCGCAAAGCCTCCGATTACAGAGGATTTGCTCAGAGTCGCGCTGCTCCTTTGTTGTTATGTTTATGCTAACTAGCTAACGGGCTAGTTAGCATTACATATTTACAAGCTCCCCCCGCAAAATAAACAAGCATAGACATAAAATACTTATGCACTTATTTTAACTACGTGTCTGTGTGCACACGTTTGCTACTTAAATGAAAAGTGTGATGTGCTTTAGTGGATAAAAACTATAAAAACAGGCTTCCGCTAGCTAGCTGTGCTAGTGCTAGTTAGCATTAGAAGCTATTTCTAATAAGGCCGCCCCCTTATTTTACCTTATGTGTTAGCCAGCTTTTCTGTTTTGCACATGTTGTATTCAGCTTAGTGTGTCCTTTACTGGCTGGTGCATTGTTTTTTTTTCTTTCAGCATTCTTGTCGGTTAAGTTAAATGTTTTTTAAAGCTGTGTTAGCTTAGCCACTTAGCATATCACCTGTGATGCTCAGAGGAGGAAGTGGACAGGATATATGTCAACAGTAAATATCTCAACACTGTTCCGGATCTTGTACACCTGATTTAGCAAGCTGTGTTTAGTCCTCAGACTTTCACTGCACCAATTATGAGTAGATTTAGCTTTAATGAACATATTTTTTTAAATTTATATAAAGCAATTTCTCATCAGCTTCCCAGGTCACATTCCAAAACAGATGGCATTTTAATTAGACTGTAAAATATCATCTAGGGAAAAGTTGTGAATGTAAAATAGTTACTAAAATAACTGGAATTGTTAACTTTTTCTAAGATTATTATAGAGCTGAAACAATTAAGCGTAATTTTTTAAGCAAAAATGATAAAATAGTCACTGGTCCCTGCTTCTCAAATGCAAATGTGTGCTGGCTTCCTAGAGTTCTATGATAGTAAACTGGAATGTATTTGATGTTTAGACGGTTGTCGGATATAATAAGACATTTAAAGATGTCACCTTCAATTTTGGGAAACTATGATGGACATTTTCAGTATTTTCTGACATTTTATCAACCCAACAATAAATTACATCAGAACATAATCACAAGATAAATTGATAAGGAAAATGTGGCAATGCACAACACATATTTTACTTTCAATTTGCACTGCAGAGATATATCTTTAATTCTATTTTACTGTATTTTTATTTCTTTTTATCTAGTTTAAAGTAGAGTAGTTGGTATGTATATAGAGATTTGAAATACAGTGTTTTTTTTTGTACTTACCTTGTGTCATTTGTGTGAGTGATGCAATAAAGTCTATCTATCTATCTGTCTGTCTGTCTGTCTGTCTGTCCATCTATCTAAGATAATCGTCTTCCTTAAAGTATTCCATTTGTTCAGACTCTTATGTCTTTTTGTTATTTCCTTGATTTTAAAGGCGGAACGCACCCCACGTTCAGAGCGTAAGCGGAGAGACTCGTTCGGGATGTTTGATGGCTACGACAGCTGCAGCGAGGAGTCTACCAGCAGCTCCAGCTCCGAGGACAGCGAGGATGAGGTGGTGCCCTCCATCCCCGCCAGCCTGCCCATCATCAAGAACAATGGTCAGGTCTACACGTACCCTGACGGCAAGGCTGGAATGGGTCAGTACACGGAAATATGTTTGGAACTTGTGGATTGTGTCTCGAATATAATCCTGTGTGTGTGAGAAAAAATAATTTGCCAGTATGTAGTAGATTTTTTTTAACTGTTTTGTGTCCTCTGTTTGACAGCCACTTGTGAGATGTGTGGGATGGTCGGAGTACGAGATGCTTTTTACTCAAAAACCAAGCGCTTCTGCAGTGTGTCCTGTTCTAGGAGTTATTCCTCAAATTCCAAAAAAGCTAGTATCTTGGCAAGACTCCAGGTAATTGCATTGTAAACCTATCAAATCACAACATATTAAAAAATGTGATTACACAAATATTAATGTGTGCTTTGATTTTGCCAGGGCAAACCACCAACAAAAAAGGCGAAAGTCTTACAGAAACAGCCTCTCATGGCAAAGTTGGCTGCTTACGCCCAGTACCAAGCAAGCCAGCAGAACCAGGCCAAATCAAAAGCAGGTATGTTATCAAACAGCAGTAATGATGATTAATAGGGTAACAGATATATACTCCAGCTTTACACTGTTTCTTGTCTCTGTCAGTGGTCCCTGCGGAGAGCTTTGACTGGGGTCGGTATATCTGTAGCAATAACACGATTGGCGCTCCAGTCAGCTGTTTCAAGCATGTAAGTAAAAACTGGAGTTGGTATAGTGGATAGCGACCACTAATGTGTTGCTTTCTAGACTGAGTAACTTCACTGCTTGCTCTGTGCTTCAGGCCCCTATGGGGACATGCTGGGGAGACATAGGGGAAGGAGTGAGGATTGAAGTGCTCAACTCTGATACCAACCTCTCCACTAAGGTGTACTGGATAGCAGAAATCATTAAGCTAGCAGGTAAGACTACTTCTTCAGACAAATCCAAATCCTAAAAGTGTCAGCTATGCCTCCTTTTGTTTGGAATATTTTTTTTTATTACTGTGAATAATTGGTGAGAGTAGCTGATTTGGTTGAAATCAGCATCACAATCTTAAGTATATTCTCCCAATATTGATATACTGTACATCACAATATGGCAAATGTATGCAAAATCACTTGGAAAATAATCACATTGAGGTTCAATACAGTGAGCTGTATCCCGCTGTTGTGCATTACATCAAACAGAAATCACTGTGAAGGGTTAGTTTGCCGATTTTCAACCGGTTTTGAATCATTGCAGTGTGGGTGGTATGTGCAAATGAATGACGCTCGGCTTCCCTCCGTGTTACCGCCGCCCGGAGCTCACCGAGTCCGCCAGTAGTCCACCGGATGACGTAAAACATGTCATCTGGCAAGGTTCAGATTCTACCTTAAAGGGATAGTTCGGGTGTTTTGAAGTGGGATTGTATGATCAGTCCGTGTATTACCTACAGTAGATGATGGTCGGTGCTAGGGCTGTCGCGGTGATAATTATTGGCTCAACAGCACAATATGCGGTATTATTTTTTGAAAATTACTTAATTTATCCTGATTTTAGTGCTATATAAATAAGCTTTACTGTTGGCTATGATTAGGTATATTGTTGCTTTTTAAATGACAAAACTGACAGTTTTAAAACAAATTAAATACTGAGGCATACTGAGTGCTGAGGCACTTTGGTTGCGTCTGGTTGCTATGATACGGAATATCAAAATGTCGGCACAAGCTAGAGCACTTGCTGTGGATGAAGGGAAGGCTGAAGCACGTCGGGAGAGAAGACGGACCCGCTGGTCTATGTTTATTAATTTCTCCTCCATTGTTGTTGTTGTCCAGCACTTGTAGCTACATGTAGGATGTGACGGTTGGTCTTTGTGGAGTTTTACTCTGAATGACCAAAAAAAACACCTAACGTGCAGCGCTCAGTGCAGAATAGACGCTCAGCGTACTGTATATCACTCACAAATGCACGCAAATGCTCACCATATATACACAGGATTATAAACACCTGCACACACAGACACACACATACCAACGCTCAAGGTTCAAGGATCTTTATTTGTCATTTGTTAATTCCAACAGCAGCAGTCGTTGGCAATGTTGGTCTCAGGTTCCTTCAACAATGCTCATAAAATATGCATATATAAAAAAGGGGAAATCACACAAGTAAATGTAAAAGCAAAATGATGATCTGAGGCATAAAATAGTGCAGTTAAAATAAATATAAACATAAGTAAATGTAAAATAGTAATGTGAATGTAAATTTACATACCCACACTCAGTTAAACTTACATCTGTAACGTCGGCCATGTTGTAAACAACCTCCACTTAAGGTCGTCTTCTTCAGCTTGTTCTGGACCTTTCGACCACAACACACGGTTTTCATCAGCAGATTGAGTTTGCTCAGTTGTCATTTGAACTGTAGATGTTTAAAGTTTCCATTTTTCTTCTCGTCCATATTCACTTAAAAGTTGAGCTTCACATGCTACAGTTCCCATGACGACTGAGCAAACTTCATCTGATGATGACCCATGTGATAGGGTTAAAAGTCTAGAAGAAAAAGTCTTGAATGGACGTTGGTTTGACGACTGCTGTTTCTAAGGTCAACGATGTGTTCTGTGTGGTTGTGCAGGGTTCAAGGCTCTCCTGCGGTACGAGGGCTTTGACAACGACACCAGTAAGGACTTCTGGTGTGATCTCTGCGTCCCCGAAGTGCACCCGGTGGGATGGTGCGCTTCGAGCGGAAAACCCCTCGTACCTCCAAAAAGTGAGTCTTGTGCCAAACAGGTTTATTCTTGAATGCCTGTGCTCTTAGGTGGTTGGTGGTAATTGTCACTGTTATTTTTTCTGTATTCTCCCTTTAACAGGCATACAGCATAAGTACTCTAACTGGAAAGCCTTTCTTGTGAAGCGTCTCACTGGAGCTAAAACACTGCCACCTGACTTTAATGCCAAGGTGAGACCCACAAATGCCTCATTATTTATTGTATATATTATTATATACAAACTAGAGATCTAGAGCATTCAGAGGATGGATGGATCAAACTAGAGACCTAGAGCATTCAGAGGATGGATGGATCAAACTAGAGACCTAGAGCATTCAGAGGATGGATGGATCAAACTAGAGACCTAGAGCATTCAGAGGATGGATGGATCAAACTAGAGACCTAGAGTATTCAGAGGATGGATGGATCAAACTAGAGACCTAGAGCATTCAGAGGATGGATGGATCAAACTAGAGACCTAGAGCATTCAGAGGATGGATGGATCAAACTAGAGACCTAGAGCATTCAGAGGATGGATTGCTTTCCTAGCTAGACTGACAATAAGGGGGTTTCTGAGCAGTTTACACAACAGAAGTGCTCGCCATTCAATCGCAGAAAAATGCAATTCTTGCAGAAATCTCCAAATGTCAAAAGTTTTTGATATCAAATCACAGCATGTCTTTTTCTATGGTGTTCCTCAAAGTCTTGGTGTCTGAATGTGGTATTTTGGAGGGATTATTGATCATTTTTTATTAATTCTCCAGTGGTTAAAAATCGTTAAATTTAGTACCTAATCTGTGTAACAGATGGTATCAACCCCAAAAATTGCTGCAACAATTTATGAGACATAACAGAGCATGGGGATGGACATCATATACTTCTATTATAATGTTCTAAACCATTATACACTTTCACAATTTATTTGAATTAATTAATTCATGTTTATTTCTGATTCATGACTAGAACAACTTGACACACAGTGCTGAGCTGCACCTCAGATTAATCTCCAGGTTCCCAGATGATGTACACCACTTCTATGTGACATCTACTGTTGACCTGCTATCTCCCCCTAAAGACCCCCTGTACCCCCCTAAAAAAGACAAAAACTGGTCTATTGTGGGTCTCAAAGGGTTAATTAAATTTCTCCATATTTGATAATGATTTCAGAAATGATTTGATGAAAGTACTTAGTGTTCCTCTCAAAACCTTTGTTAAATCCATGTATGATTTTTCACCATTAGGTACACGAGAACATGCAGTTCCCCTTTAAGAAGCTGATGCGGGTGGAGGTGGTGGATAAAAACTACCTGTGCCGGACACGGGTGGCGCTGGTGGAGCAGGTCATCGGAGGTCGCCTCAGGCTGGTCTACGAGGAGAGCCAGGACGGGTCGGACGACTTCTGGTGCCACATGTACAGCCCCCTCATCCATAATATAGGCTGGTCGCGCAGCATCGGACACCGCTTCAAACGATCTGGTGAGTAACACTTAAGTTAGTCACTTAGCCAGAATAGATATATGTGCTTCATTTGAGTCGTGACGTCATTTACTGTCTTCATTTTTAAGATTTAACTTTTTCTCATGGTTTAAAAAAGTGTTAAAAAAGTTAACAAAAATCGCAATAAATCGTAATATCGAATCGCAATACTTGTCAAATCTTTAGCTCTGGTAAGTAATTTTGATCTGTCAATTAATTTTTTCAGATGTCACAAAGAAAATCGAGGGTCAAGTTGATGCTCCTCCACCGTTCTTCCAGAAGGTAATACCAAACTACCAAACAGATTTTTTTTTATTTTATTTTTGCTATCCTAAATGCCCCGTTTAACAAAGAGTCCTACAGCTGTGGTTTGAATTGATACGCAGGTATCTCATTATCAGTCATTGTCACACCTGCAGCTTCTTCATGTCACAGCGACTATGTTTACATGCACACTAATATTCCACTATTATTCCAAATGTGATACGGGTCCGACTGTCGGCTTGGTGTGTCGGGACCATTAAACATTATAAAAGACTTGGATATCAGCAGGTTTTTGGATGTGTGCGAACATCGCAACGCCAACCTTTTCAAGAAGGTGGTTGAAGGAAGGAAGGAGGGAGGCTGTGTTTACACGGTCGAACAAGTCCGCCACCGGTTACGTTAATATTAGTGGAATATTAATTTTCATCAGCCATGTAAAGAGCTTAGTAGGTCTTTTTCGGAATAAGGTGCAAAAATCTGAATATATTTTGTGCATGTAAACGTAGTCACTGAGTCAGGAGCCGAAAGCGGTCGCAAATGTGGTTACCCCCTTTTTCAAAACTTGACTCGCTGCAATATTTGTAATGCAAAGCTGGCCAGGGCAACACGTCTCACACGTGCTTCCTCTGAGACGCACGACAGCGTTCTCACGCTATGCCCAGGTGACGGACTGTGACAGGTTGGAAGTTGTAGGGACAGGTTTGAGAGGGGAGAGGGAGGTAGGTAGGGTAGCGTACTGGGAGAGTCCCAACACCTACCTCATGTACTGCAATCACATGTTGCCTTTATTTCAATATAAGAGCGCACTGTTATTCAAGATAACTTTATCCAGGATCACCAAATCAACCATCAAACTGTGTTCAAAGAACCACATAAAATAGATGTGAATCAACAAGATTATTTCAGCCTGATTACAGACTGTTAGGCTGGATTAGTTAAACCACTTTTGGGCCAACAGGGCCCTGGTAGTCCACTGATACTGTGTGTTGCTTTTCATTCTCATGTACCAGTAAGGCCTGGTGGGCTTTTGGATCTAATACTGAGTGATAACTTCCCCAATGTCACCGTTTTTAAACATGTTCAACTGATTATTATGTCATTCTAATACAATGCCTGATTAAACCACATTTCAAATAATAATCCTCACTTTGTCTTTTTTTTTCTGTCTGAATGTGTATCAGGTGAAAGATGTGGACCAGAGTGGGGATTGGTTCAAAGACGGGATGAAGTTAGAAGCCATTGACCCCCTCAACCTCTCAGCTATATGTGTAGCCACTGTAAGAAAGGTGAGTGTGTTTCTGGACTCCACATTAACTTTGTGGGTTAAAAGAAGGATTAGTTCTTGTTATTTATGTTAATATGCCTGCTCCAGACTGACTTCAGACTATGTGGTTCTCTGTAGGTGTTGGCAGACGGGTACCTCATGATCGGGATCGATGGTTCGGAGGCGGTGGATGGATCAGACTGGTTCTGCTACCACGGCACCTCCCCCTCCATCTACCCCGTCGGCTTCTGTGAAATCAACAACATTGAACTCACGCCCCCTAGAGGTACTGCACACTCATGTTTCTTCGTTTCTTTGGGAATTTGATCCCATTTGAGAGGACCACAAAAGTATGGAGGATTTAAAATGCCTAAATAAAAACAATCAAACAAGGAAGTAAAGTTAAACTTTTTCAGTCCCGATACCGAGTACCGATCCAATACCAGTGTTTAATTAATCACTGTGTGGAAGTGACTGGTGATCATTCTTTTATGTGTAAGGAGACATCAGGCCTGACTTAAACATTGTTTTTATAACTTTGTAAAACAGAACGTAACAAATAAATACACAGATATGAAATTACTGGAAAAAAAAAATATTCAAAATTCGTCAAATTCTTCGGTACGATGCTTCTGGACCCCTCAAAAACATTGTCTTTGCAGATATTGGAAGCAGCCGTAGAACTGTGTTGGCGTGGTAAGCGTGAAATACCTCCAAACAGCTGACATGTTTGTTGTTAGCTCCCTCAGCTAAGCGGTATTTGATGACTGATGATTCAATGACTGTGCTTTGCATTTGTATTTAGGCACTTTGAGTCTTCCATACATAGCCTCTATACTATACTTGAATACTATTTCTCTTTAGGTGAAGTTGTTGGTTAGACGTACTTTGATAGCATCTTCTTGCATATGGTTTCTTAACGTTGTGGTCTGACTCTGTTCCCCAGGGTACACTAAACTGCCATTTAAATGGTTTGACTACCTCAGAGAAACAGGCTCAATAGCTGCTCCTGTCAAGCTATTTAACAAGGTAGGCAGTTTTTCTCCACTGTGTTTGGGTTGAAATCTTGTCATTGTGAGTTTTAATGTCCTCTGGTATTATTTTTTTTGGTTATTAATAACAGTGACAGCAGCGTTGTGAGTAGATGCATTGGATGAAATTCCTACGATTGGTGATTTCAGTCGACATTTTCAAAAAATGTATTCCTGTAACTCCAGGTTTTTGCAGTAGCACCAACAATATGTTTGTGAGAAATCTGGGTTTTCTTGAGTTTTCATGCAGACCATAGTTAGTTATGGGTTATGTTTACCTGTTATGAAAAAAACTAGGTTGTGGTATAGCACCGTGAGAATGTGGAAACCTTTTTGGAAAGAAGTTCCAGCTGATTTGAGGACCATACCAGTGGTTTTGCACGTTTCTGATATATGCAATGCTGAATATGACATGATCTTTATATATATATAACATATATGTTTCTAACTCATGGTAATAATGATTTAGTTCCTGAAACAATTAGGCTATCTTCTGACTAATTTCCGGGACAGAGGTTACGTCTGAATTTCAATTTTGACATCCTATTTAGTACGCTAAAACAGTATATGAGATATTTTAGTATGTCCAAAACCTTAGTATGAAACCAATAGGACGCAAATTGCATGCTATTTCCGGTGGAATATACAGTATGTAATAAATATCCCACAATGCAATGCAGGGGTAATGTCAACATTCATAAAAGACAATGGCGGACAGCTCTGTAACGTCAATAATGCTTCAATTCAAGTGTAAGATTTGACTTTGCTATATGCGTAACTTAGTTTTTAAATTAGTTCAGACTTAATGATTCTCACAAATCATCGTTTGGTCACATGAGGTGGGTACGGGTTACCATGGTTACGCGTCTCCAACTGGCAAAGAGGCTCTCAGGAAGTGACGTGGTAATGATAGTTCAGTGCGTCCAAAAAAAAAAAAAAAAAGATGCATACTACTGTTTATTCACACAAAAGTATGTTGTACACATACCAATAATATAGTTGGCCAAAACATTCTAGCGAGAGATTGGGATGCACAACTTTGTACTTTACCGTGTCCCTGCAAGACAGCACTGAAATCAGGATGTCACACATGAAGGTTCATCCACTACATCGCTGCCTTGTTTTGACTCCAAAATGTCCCCATTCATGCATACTGTGATTGCACAGTTTGGTGTGTGTTATAACTCCACCAGCAGCAGCTGCTGTCTGTTGGTCCCACAGGCCGGTGTTCTGCACCGTTTCCTCCTCAGCATACTGTGGATCAAACTCATGTTTCAAGTCTCTGCGAGCTGATTTGGACAGCGAGCTAAAATTAATTGAAACCAATGTGCCTCTGGTAGGAAAATACATTCTAAAATTACTGCGCCACTTAATACCACTGGTATGGTCTTTTAAAAGGTACCACTTGCTAGATTTCTTATGCTTGAAAGCTGTTGTTACAGGGTAATATATTCACCAGTAGCTTACTGCTTTCTGATGTTTGTGCTTTTATTTGATGTAAATGAGTTTTCCACTGTCCTGCGTCTCTCTAGGAGGTTCCCAATCACGGTTTCCGGCAAGGCATGAAGCTGGAGGCCGTCGACCTAATGGAGCCGCGGCTGGTGTGCGTTGCCACGGTGACGAGGATTGTGCACCGGCTACTGAGGATCCACTTTGACGGCTGGGAGGACGAGTATGACCAGTGGGTGGACTGCGAGTCGCCTGACCTCTACCCCGTGGGCTGGTGTCAGCTGACGGGCTACCAGCTCCAACCCCCCGCCTCACAGAGTAAGAATTTCAATCATTTCAATCCACTGAGGCCTTTGATCCAATATGCCAACTTGACCCAGAATATCTAATCATCTTAAATGGCAGGTTGACCTGACAGGAGTCAGCATAGGAGAATTTATTTCAAGTACATTTCAGATAACACTTCATTATGAAAATGTGCTGCATATTTTCCATGTCAGTCTTCTAGTCAGTTTTCTGGCTATTCTGCTCGCTAACATGCTGTCACATTAACAGAAAAGGTACAGAGCACACAAGCTTAAATACACACAGAGAGACACTGTTATCAACTGCATGTCTTTATGATTTATTGTTTTTTAATAGCTACACAAAGCAACAAAGTTATTGTGAATGGGCCAGTCTGTTGAGGAGTAGAGCTTCAACAATTAGTCGTTTCATTAATTACTCGATAAACAAAACAATGCATAGCAACAATTTTGATAATCAAGTCATCATTGAAGTAAAAAAATGCAAATATTCTCTTGTTTAAGGTTCTCAAATGTGAACATTTGCTGCTTCTCCTTGTCTTAACATTATACCGAGTTGTCTCTCTCTCTCTCTCTCTACCGCACACGCTGACACTCGCTAACGTTAAGCACACAACCTACGTCATTCCTTAAAGGAGTTCGCTACCTGTATTTAGTTTCTAAACCTTTTAAAAACACAAAATTCCCTGATAATTAGGCCCGGCAAGCTTGCAAAATACACTGGCGACCCTGAATAGGAAAAGCGGTTACAGATAATGGATAGATGGATGGATGTCCCCCAGAGGGCAGCGATGGTCGAGGGAACTGTAGAGTGAATGAAGAGAGGGAGCGGCGTTAGTGAGAGCAAAGCAGTGAATCGGAGAAACAAAAGGTTATTTTCTGATTGTTTCACGGCAGTTACGTTCTAAAGCACAAATAAACACACAACGGACTCTGCACAATACTGCAGAGAAGAACACAATCCGTTCTCCTCCGTAAAATACGGCCACTTTATATGTGACAGAGCTAAAGGGGGACACCTGCTCATTGATGTATAAAGCGTGTGCCTTGGTATCAGGCGTTGAGGGGCATGACAAAGCAGCGGTATTTGTATATTGCATATCTTTTTAATTTTTACTCAATAATTTTGTAATATTTTCCATTCATATACTTGTGTATACATTTGGGCATTTTCTCCATGAATACCTAGTCCGATACCTGAAATAAAGGTATCTGCTGATCCGATACCTGTGCTCTCTTTTTCCCCCCAATTTTTATGTAATCTAACACAAGGCCAGGGATTGCTGTGGCACTAACAAAGTGAGTCGCCTGCCTGCCGTGACTAAATGAATATAACGGATGACATTGACAAAGAAAGTGTGTTTACTGTGGATCGGTCGTGTCATTGCAGATATCTGTTAAGGCCAGTATCAGCGTCGATACCGATGCTACGTATCGGGTCGATGCATCCCTAATTGTAGGTTGTAGGTTGTGCTAGACTTTCTACAATCTAATTTTGTGATACCATTTGTTTTCTTGGTTAGTGCATCACCTCGCAATACCTCAACTGTCCTCAAATGTCTCACAGTTTCCTGTCTTGTGGTCTTCTTTCAGGTAACAGAGAAATGCCTCAGTCTGTACCCAAGCAGAAGAAAAAGGCCCAGCAGTACAAAGGCCAAAAGAAAAGTGAGTAACCCGTCTTGCACTGTCGATTTGTTTCTCTCCTCTCCTTCCTTTCGCCTTCTCCTTTTTCCTGTTCCTCTGACTGTCTCTGGCTACACTTAGTGGTAGAAACGCCGCTGCTGTCAGATGGTTCATCTGCTCGGTGTGTCAGAGATAGTCTCATCGGACGTCTTGTGTCACACTGCTGGGTGTCGTAGAGAGACGACAGCTCTGTCTTTTCCCCTTTTTGAGTGGTGTAGTTATTAACACACAGCCTGCATGCTTGAGTGCAAAGTGTCTGAGATACTTTGAGAGCACAAGGCCTGGCGTTGCATCCCCATTACGTCCACAATTTCTCATCACAAAAGCAGATGCTAATGTTAAATATGGTGCTAAACACGAGCAGTTTATACGGAAGTCTATGGCTGCCAAAATTAAGTAATTTAATCAAACTGAAATGTTTTTTTTTTTATTATTTGTGTGCACAGCATGTTTGGCAAATTCTGTTTGTAAAGTCCAATTTGCACTTTCATGTTAAAAATGCATAATTACTGCCAAAATTTAAATGCACTAACAAATAGTGTTCTGTGTAATCATTAGCATAACATTCCCAAAATGATAATGAAATTGCATGTGGAATGGGCTTGTGCAAGTTTAAACTTGAAAATATTATTGCAAACTGAACTTTTGAATTTGAATTATGAGGAATTAGGATTTTAGCTCATTTCTAATCAAACAGAAATCAAACGTTTTTTATGAAGAGGCTTGGGAGAACTGACATTACAAAATATTTCATTTTCTTTCTTTCTTTCTTTCTTTCTTTCTTTCTCTTAACACAACTTGGTAAAAAGTCTTCAAAATGAACAGGAAGTACCAGTGTAAACCTTTTTAATGCAGCAACAAATTGGTTAAAACTTAAACAGGAATTCAAATTCCTACGCCTGTAGGATGTATATGTTTATGTATATAAACATAGAATTGAATAGCTATCCGGCATCGTGTATCCCTAAAGTTGACCATAATTAAAATAACCAAAAAAATAAAAGTCTTAATTTTCACAAGAAATTAACCCAAAATAAGGAGAATAATTCAAAAGTCTAATTTACAAATAGTTAGGTTGCACTGTCTTCCAATTTGAAAATATGAATATGAATTTTTGTTCAATTAGATTTTTCTGATGTTATGCTTAGGTGAACACTGATGTGTTGATTTTATTAATTTTCAGTTTTGCAGTAATTAGAATTTTTGGACATAAAGTAAAACAGTAATTTTGCCATACCTCATGGGCATGCAAATGGAAAAATGCAAATGGTATTAATATTAAATGATTTAAATATTGGCAGCCACAGGCTTCCATACATTTGCTACAGTTGCTGTAGCCTTGTTCTTGGTAGCTAACAGTGTATCTGCTTACCACGGGCTCATTCAGATGGCTGAATACGAAATGTCACCCTAAGCTGTAACCTTTTTTTTTTAACTTTCCTTTCCTTCACTTCACAATACATAATCTGAACATTGGAGAAGGCGTTCTGGTTGAATTGAACCCCTGTGTGTAACAATAAGCCCCTGGTAGCTTACCCCGAGTCTGGCTTGGTGTTTAGAGAGGAAGATTCCGGTTGGTCGACGACCCTTCAGTCAGGCAGGCAGGAGGAGGAGCAGCTTCTCCGGGGACGAAGAGCAGAGTCCGCCCCCTTACCCTGCCCAGGGGCCCTCTCGGCCCCGACCCCGAACCCACCTCCACCAAACCCACAAATCAGGTAACGTCACACTAACGATAAAAACCAGCGCGGCCCGACGGCACTTTTAACAGTCCTCTGAGTCCCGCTCACATGACCTCGCCCTGGATCTGGATGCTGCTGATGCTGCATGTTCTACTCTTAAAAATTAACCTCATTGTTGTTCTCACACGAACACGTCCTCATGTCAGTGAAGCCCTGTTCATTTTCACTTTGAAGCAGTCATAAGGCATGTTTGTTTCATTTGATTAGGGACATTAGGGATGTTAATAATTAACCGTTAACCGACTTTAAGAATTTTAACGGATTATTGATATCGGTTAAAAGAAATATTAAAAACGAATTAAAAAGCTGAGCAAAACTCAGAAGAGCGGCTCGTCACTTTAAGGAGAAAAGCTGGTCGACCTTAAGAGAGTCTGAGCCGCTGTCACAAGATACAGGAAGTTGGCTCGGGTCTTGAGCTGGAAGAGCGCCGGCCGTTGATGCCAACTTTCGTAGTGGCCAAACGGCGGTACTACAACTTCACGTCCGTCACGTGATGCCATTAGGCCCAAAAAGACTTTTTCCCGTAGACTTACATTGGGAAAGAGACGTCTGTAACTCAGTGGATCATTTTTCAGAGGGTAGAGCAGGTCGTCCACCAATCGGAAGGTCGGTGGTTCGATCCCCGGCTGCTCCGGGCCACGTGTCGATGTGTCCTTGAGCAAGACACTTAACCCCAATTTGCTCCTGAAGGCATAACCATCGGTGTTTGATGTCAGCGTGACCGAGCGGACGCTACTGCGCCTGCTCTATGTGCCCAATGGATGCGGAAGATCGCCGGAAGATCCAGTTACTACAGTAACTCACCCAGACGGGCGAGCTCTGCAGCTGGCGCACCACTGCATGCGACGCACTAATCTTGTCGGTTATCGGTTAAAAAAAAAAAAAGTTCAACATTAGCATCCCTAATCTTGATGCTCATCATGCATGTGAAGTTAACCTGGATCAGAGGCTCCACCAGTGTTTAACTCATGAACACAACTGGCTCATCTGTGCCGCCGTTGTCTCTCTCATCTGTCTCTGCCCCCCCCCCCCCCCCCCCCCCCCGTCTGTAGAGTCCCTCCTGCGAATGAAGGAGGAGACGGCCGAGGTGGACGAGTTCACCTTCTCGCAGGGCACCTCCGACCAGGAGAGCAACGGCTCGGGCAGCTACTACATCAAACAGGAGCCCTGAAGGTCGGGACGGAGCGGGACGAAAACCGGGGACGGGACGCACCTCTGGATCTGGATCAGGAGCGCGGAGAGTCAAACTAGCCTCGAAATCACAACTCAGACCAACGCCGCAGGCCTTTCTATGGAGTACAGGAGATGCCGTTGACCTAGGAGAAGAGAGGTCATGCTTCTGGATTAACCCTGAAGGGAAACATCCCTCTGACCATTTTCTAACCTTGTAGCTGTGTGCGCACATAATCACTCACCAAACCTGGGTCACATACGTTTGGGCATTCTCTTTCGTACCACCTACGGATGACATCATTCTCTCCTCTCCTGTATGAAGCAGACCAGATATTCGGATGGATTAAAAAAACACAGAATTTTTCCACAAAAATGGGAGTCCTTTAAGTCGACACCAGCCCCCCCCTGCCTCCGCCACAATCTGGGCCACGCACAGAGACCTGTAGAAACTGTGAGAACCATTTATTGAGCCAGGTCTTTTTTTTTTGTTTTTGTTTTTGTTGTTTTCAGTCAGCCACTGAACGGCCTGAGGAGAGAAGAGAGGCTGGCAGTAAGAGGAACAGAGTTGTGTATATTTTGATTATTTTCTTCTGAACAATATTGCCAGCTGGACTTATACTTTGTTAATAGTACTTGAAGTTTTTTTTTTTTTTTTTCTCTCATTTTGTAATGATTTTTGGAGTTGTTTTTTTTGTCTTAATGTACTTATTTTGCATTTACATTTTTGGTGGCTGTGTGGGAAACTTAATGTGCATTGTTTCATAAAAGTGATTATATTCATATAGTATGTGGAGACCTATTCAAATAGAACTACAGAGTATACTAGATATAAAGGATTGTGATTTGAAGAGAGATCTTAGTACGGTGCTGCTCAGCATTTACTGATATTGGTCTTTTTTTTATTTTTTTTATTTTGTTTCTTCTAATATTGGCAAGAAGATTTTTCCACAGCTGCAGTCATTTCTGATTCAACCATTACAGAACTAAAATCTGATTCAAGTTTGACAATATCATTCATAATGCTGCAAAAACAGCTACAACTAATTGTTGATTAGCACTTTGAAATGTTTAAATTGCATTTCTCAGACAGCTGTGAGGTGACATTTAACATTTTTCTCTCTATACATCAGACCAGCAATACGTCATCCAGAGTAGGCTCGCGTGACCACGCCCCCTTTTTTTGGGGGGGGGGGGGGAACAATCCAGCGTCCCCTCATAGATGGTAAGTTGAAACATGTCTCCAAACTTCTACTCCAAAAAACGTTGATTTGTTCCCCTGCCATGTCCTAAAAAATATATATACCAGAGGGGCTTTATTGCTCCAAGCTATAGACCAGACCAACATGGCTTTATGGCTCCAAGCTATAGACCAGACCAACATGGCTTTATGGCTCCAAGCTATAGACTAGACCAACATGGCTTTATGGCTCCAAGCTGTAGACCAGACCAACATGGCTTTATGGCTCCAAGCTATAGATCAGACCAACATGGCTTTATGGCTCCAAGCTATAGACCAGACCAACATGGCTTTATGGCTCCAAGCTATAGACCAGACCAACATGGCTTTATGGCTACAAGCTATAGACCAGACCAACATGGCTTTATGGCTCCAAGCTATAGACCAGACCAACATGGCGTCATCGCTGTCATAGCTGTTGTGTAGCGGGTTAACCGAGGCTTTCACATGGAGATTTGAGGCCCATACGATAAGTTAATATTCACTGTCAGTGTGCTAAATGGCTAAATGATGCTGGTGAAAGTGACTAGCGTGGTTAGCTAACGTTAGCTTGAGTAATACAGTCATACATTAACGTTATAGCAGCATCAGACTGTCGTCTCCAACTAAATCTCAGCTTATAGATCAAACAGTTGGTTATTTACAGACAACACTTAGTCTAACGGGATTCGATTAGATATGTAGAGAAGTCTGGATAAGCACTATCCGCCCACTGTGTTGGACGGGGGAAGACTGAAGGGACATGGCGGCGATCAACCTTCATTTATTAAGGTATCGCAAACGCTCAGGTTCAGGCAAGATCGCAAAATAATTATTAGACATGTGTATAAACAAAAAAAAAAAGTCAAAATTACAATCCAAGCATACGTCAAATTGCATTGAAGTCTGTGAGATCTTAAGTTTTCTATCCCCCAAAAGGGGGCGTGGCCTTTTGCGAAGTACCCGTATGTGTCGGTCTGATGTATTGTAGAACCAATTTGCTGTTATAGTAAATTTAAATAGTAATCCACCTCCACCATAACCATTGTTTCACTGGGCTTTCACTACTATCCCTCAGCTATAGTACGGGGTATTGTGGGTAATATCTGGTTTATGTTACGACTACTTTTTTTTTTTTTGTCCACATTTGGAGCCGTATCACTCCCCAAAACTTTCCTTTACTGTCCAGCTCGTAAAACCTGCCTGTAGATTACATTAGCTAAGTTTAATCAGGGGAGCGCATATTTAATGAGGTAACCGTGTCGGGGTGCTTTCACAGCTTTAATGTTGGGTTTTAGTAGGGACCTATCACAGTAACCAGAACTCCCACCATACCACTAACTTGATGTAGCGAGAATTCGACAGTGCTAATGAGCCCAGGAGAAAACAATTGTTTATCTATATTTAAAAAAAATAGTCATTGTGAACATTTCGGTGTCTTTGTAATGTTGAACAGAAATGACGAAGCTGTGGAGATGAAAAGCTTTTTTTTTTTTTTCCATTTAAAAAAAAAAAAAAAAAATCATCAAGAAATACTAAATGAGAAACAAGCGTTTGCGTAGTGTGACTGTAAGTGAGCTGCAGGGTATGTTGTATAAAAGAGAAACCTTACTGGTATGATAGGGTTACACTCTGACACGTTGTTCTCACTGTCCAACCCGACAATATGGACTCTGCAGTTTGGGTGTAGCTGCTGTCAGGGACGAACCTCAGTCTTATCGGAGAGAGACATACGACACAAAATGTTGGCCTCGTGTCAGCAAAACTGTACAGTATATTAAAATATTGTAGATGCCGGCAGACGCATCACTTACGTACCGTCAAAGGTCGCACGACAGCAGCGATTCAGATTGCAGATGCAGGTGTTTCTGTTGTCTTTTGGACCACGTCTGCTGTATTTCTACCCAGAGGAGGTTCCATCTGGAACTCCTCCTCACCTATATGGAGTCTGGAGTATGCCATCAGATTTATAGACTTATTCAGTATTACATCATAGTCATTTAATACATTTTAGAAAAGCAATTATACATTTTTTTTTGTTGAGAACTAACAACTACTTTGCCAATTAATATTTCTATTTACTTATTCGGCCCTTAAATTATGAATTGATATGATTTTTAAATGCAACGTATGCAAGAATACTTTTTTATTTAAATAACCTACCTACATAGCGCCTTTATCTACAGGAGCTCTAATGGCGGCCTGTTGCCTCTATGTGGATTGAACTATATGTCATATTTAGGTAGCACACTGTTGTTCTGTTTACTTATAATTAATTAATTTAAAGATGTATAAGCAGGTAACAATTAATTTTACAGGTCCGCATATTTCATGGTAATTAGGTGATAATTAGCAAGTAACCTATTTCAAATTTCTTTGGAATTACTGCCAAATTACCCCAAAATGTACCTATAAATTTATCAAAAATTACTTTATTATATACATTATTTAATAGTCATATTCCGCTATTTCCTAATAGCTGGTAATTTATTTAATACATTTCCAGGAAAAGAATACAAAGTTAATTGATATGCTTTATTTCCATGTCTGCTGGTAAATAGATAATAATTAACAAAATCAAATATTTAAAATTTCTTAAAAAACTCCCTGAATCATAACATTAAATACCAGGTTACATTTGTGTAGACAATAAGTAACACAATAGTGAGATTTGTGCCTGATAAGGGCCCTATTTTAATAATTATATGGTATTTTAGCATATAATTATAATAAAGTCATTTTCGATAAATTTTGAGGTAAATATTGAGGTAATTTGGCACTAATTTCAATTAGGTTACTTGTTAATTATCACCTAATTACTGTGAAATTTGGGGACCTGTAAAATGAAGTGTTACCAAAAAAATAATTTTGCAATTTATTTTTTCTAAAATGTAAATTCAATTAATGTATAATTGCTTTTTAAAAAAATTAGGAATGTATTAATTGAATATAATTAAACTATGAAAAGTTGGCACACTCGAGACTCCATACCTCAGCAATTGTAGCATTAATCTTTGGTTTCTGTCATTGAAAATAAGAGTTTGGACTCATTATCAAGCAGTTTTGTTGTCCAAATGCGAAAAAAGAAGATATTATATTAGGGTAATATGCAAAGCATTCATGTTTTTTTTTATATTATTATTATTGCTTATGTTGTTCTCATGTCAGAGCCATATGTATGCAAGCTAGTTTATGATTCACCTGAGCCACAGAATAACAGGTTTGTTGTTAATAATGGAACATGAACAATGCACTGCTTTTCCAATATTCTCTGAGGGCAGCATTCTCATAACACGACAGGATCTAAAAAAGTGGCATAAATACATAGATTCTATATATATATTCTTCATGACTATGATGGTATGGAGTTACAAATCCTGATTAGTCGGAAATCCACGCTTGGCCGTGGAAAAAGGACTCCTTTCATTCTTCTTAGAGCTAGATCTTTGCAGCTGTTTATCTACTACCTCCTGATGCTAGCCACGTTTAGCTAAAACAAGACCGTGAAATAGACTATGGCAGTGTGTTAGCATATGCAAATGAAAATGATTACCTAAAAAATGATCCACTTGAAGACTAGACACCAAACATGGAAGAATTTTATCACAGCACATGAGGTAGTCTTCTAATTTGAATGATATGCAATAATAATAGATCCCATATTATTTTGCTATGTTAAATAAAACTTATAGCACCCTCAAATGTCATGATCACTACATTAATATAATTAACATATGAGATAATTTAACAAAATGGTATTGTATAACTGTGATTTTTTTGTGAGCAAGGGTTTCACATACAGAATACTCACTGTACGGCCAAAGGCTGTATTGAAATGCAGAGCAGATTTTAAACTTCTCAGTGACGGTAAAAGATCCATAATTTCTCTCTTTCTACCAGTAAGGTTCATGATTAGATTCTCAGGAAGTTTGTGTTTCTTTTCTTTTTTTTTTGGTTGTAAGGGTCGTAACTACAAGTCTGAATCAGCTGGGTTTGAAAAGCTCAAAGGCGTCTTCATCATGTGGAAGCCAATAAGTGCCGTAATAACTAGAAAGCTTTTAAAGCAACTGCATCAGTGCTTGTGAAATGTGACCACTATTTGATATATATAATGATGGAATGTAAATACCACGGAATTTATACCAGCTATCTGAATTTAGGGGATTTTAATTCCCATCTTTGAAATTTCCAGTAGCTAATTTAAAGTGATGCAACATGAAACACTTGTTTAGTTTTTGTTGTTTCAATTGTTACATGTTGTTCTAGGGTTCACAAATTCTGGTTTTAATATTTATAGAAAATTATATTATATAGAATTAGATGTATATATAAGGGTTGTCAAATTTAACGCGATAACACCTTAACGCTAATTTGTTGGTTTTAGTTCACTAATTTCTTTACCGCGTTAACACAACTTGCGATTTTTTAGGTTGTAGCGGGCTCAGTTTTAAAGATAGAGTGAAGAAACTGGTATCATATAAAACTAGAAAACCTAAAGAATCCATCGGTACCAACCATGTCATACTAGCCTGCCGCGAAGGAGGTTAAATAACGCTCCAAACTTGCGCTAAATTAAAGGAAAAACTGGCATGGCCATTTTCAAAAGGGGTCCCTTGATTTCTGGGGGCTGCAGTTTACCATGTTATGATTATCATATCATATCATTATCATATTTTTTTATGCTAAATGCAGTACCTGTGAGGGTTTCTGGACAATATCTGTCATTGTTTTATGTTGTTAATTGATTTCCAGTAATAAATATATAAATACATTTGCATAAAGCAGCATATTTGCCCACTCCCATGTTGATAAGAGGATTAAATACTTGACAAATCTCCCTTTAAGGTTAATTTTGAACAGACAAAAAATTTGCTATTAATTTGCGATTAATTGAACTATGGACCATCATATGCACAAAACATTATGTTCAACAATGTAATCATTTATCTAGTTTGCCATAACTTTAAAAAATAGTTAATATCTTTTCCCCATAAGATAAAAAAAAATAGCAGCAATTTTTTTCCGAATATTCAACAACATTTTTGAAATCGTACCATTTGAAATGAACCTGAAATAAATTTCAAAGACGAGGATTCAAATCACAGAAATTCAAATGGATGTTTTTTCCAGAGTAAAACCGTAATACTTTATACTATAAATTCAGTGGTATTTAAATTTCAACATAAGTATTCAGAAGTGGTTAAATCTCACATGCAGGCATTCATTGGCTTACAACATTCTAGTAATTAGGGCTCTTATTTGCTTCCATACTATTCAAACAACAAAGGTCTTATCTCACTAACCATTTCGTGTATTTTTTGTCCATGTTTTGTAGCTTTTTAATCTTCATGTTAAATTCTACATTGGAGTTATGACACAAACACGTGGTTGTTTGTCGCTTTTTGTAGTTTGATATGCTTTTTGTGGCTTCCTGTTTTCCTTTTACTTCTTAACGGGATGTGAGATTTGTTTTCTACCGGTTTCCTTTTTAATTTGTCTCCTGATCAGATTGGATACAAAGCTCAGCTGAATACGCTGAGCTTCAAAGACCAAATGAGCAATAAAAGACAGTGTCTCACAATCATTTGAAGCAGATAGGTTTCAGGTTAGGATCTGTCACGGGAGTTATTGTCCTCTGATGTTGGAGGCAGAAAGACGCATTAAAAGTACTTCATGACCAAACTGCATTAATATCTTAGTACAAAAAAAAGAAAAAAAAGACTGTTCTATGGACTAACTGCTGCTACCCTCCTCTAGATTAACCCTAAATAATCAAATGCACAATCAACACTGTTTTGGAGCTTCTGTTTCTCACTTTTCCTTGTAGATATTAAACCTTTTTGTTTCACCTTGATCCCCAAATCTAAAAATGGAACAAGTTTGACCTCCATCCACGGGTAGCTGTGTATTTAAAGTGTTTGGGCATCAGTAGCTGGAGATGGAAGCAATGAGTTGATTTGGGATTGGGTGCACTGATCAACTGAATGCATGTAGAACAGAACACGTTGTGCCGATGTCGTGCTGAGCTTGTTTTTTTTTTTTTTATTGTAACCGTCATTGGTTGTTCTTCAGTCTGTCTGTGTTTTTCCACTTCCGCTGTGATCGGAAAATGTATGGAAGCCCATTTCCGCCAGGAAAATACATGAAAAGTTAGGTATGATTAAAAATACTCATTCTAAATCCACATTTTTAAGTAAAATTATGAGACACTGATTCAAAATTTGGACTTACTAAGGAAGAATTGGTAACACGTCATTTCTCAGGTCCAAAAATGTCATGGTAATTAGGTGATAATTAGCAAGTAATCTATTTGAAATTTCTTTGGAATTACTGCCAAATTACCCCAATCAAAATTTATTGAATATTACTTTATTATAAACATTATTTAATAATTACATTCCGCAATTTCCGAATAGCTGGTAATTTATTTAATACATTTCCAGGAAAAGAATTTAAAGTTAATAGATTTGCCTTATTTCCATGTCTGCTGGTAAATAGATAATAATTAGCAAATAACTTATTTGAAATGTCTTAAAAACTCCCATAATCATGACATCAGCTACCAGGTTACATTTGTGTAGACAGTAAGTCACAACGGTGAGATTTGTGCCTGATCAGAAGTGTCTTCTATTAGTTTTCCACCTCCGATGAAGAGCAGCCGCTTCTCAAGCCTAAGGGCCCTATTTTAATTATTATATAATATCATTATTAAATAATGTTTAAAATAAAGTAATTTTCGATCAATTCTGAGGTAAATATTGGGGTAATTTGGCAGTTAATTCCAAAGAAATTTAAAATAGGTTACTTGCTAATTATCACCTAATTACTATGAAATTTGCGGAGCTTACCATTATTTATTATTTTTTGTTAATTATAATTTTTTATCAAATTTCACCTGTTTTGTCTTGCTTCACTAAATACAAAAAAAATTTGCGGACCTGTAAAGTGTTACTACAGAATTATAACATAGTCAACATTTTATCTACTTTTATTTTAAATTTGGGCTTTTCTCAATTTCGACCAAATTGTTTGACGCATCTTAATTTTGTTGTAGTACCTCACAATTTTTCTGATAATTTCGATATAGTATTTCATAATGTTGACACACTATGACAATTTTGATGTCCAAATGTTGAGGTATCTCATAACTGAAAACTACATTTCGACTTTCTATGTCGTATGTCATAATTTTTTTGCGGTAATGGGCTTCCATACAAAAGACTCTGTTGTGGTTGCAGAGTTCTTCCTGCACCTGAACTGGTTCTGCCAGATGTGGGTAGTGGTGAGAAGCAGGCTGGAGTTAGTTTTTTGTTTTTGTTCTTGGATACTAACACGGGTCTTTTGTATGTGATCCCCCCCCCCTCCCCCCATTATATTAAACCATTATATTGTGGTGCTATATATATTTGATAAAAATGAGTTAATGTATTGGGATTACTATTGTCTGAAAATAATTGTGAGTTGAGAGGGTTATGGTGCAAAATTTATTTTGGATACAAATGAAAAAAAAAAAATCTATGTTAATAATTATAAATCTATTGATATTAACATTGACCCCTGAGGTACATTATTAGATTGCAGTTTAAAGTTTGTACATCTTTTTGATAGTGTATACCATTTTCCTTTCATATGGTAAATTTGTGCTGTGATCAAGCTTTGATAGACTTTGTAAATAAAGCCAAATGTTTGGATCATAATATTGGTTGTAATGGATGGCTTCTTTGTTTACAAGCATTGCAAACTGTTTCCGCATGGCTGTGAAAGTTTATCTGGTGATTTTTGTAAGATCTGACTTTTACACTGAATAAAAAGGCTTATGACTTCAAACACTGTGGGAATCTTTTTTTCAGCACAGGCAGCTTGGCTGTAATCCAGGCAGTACATGGTTGAGGCATTTAAAGGACCAGTGGGTTTACCTGTGCCTCTTCTTACGATCACAGATCCTGAGACAGGTACAGAGCACAATTGCACATTTAAAATGTTCTTGTTACCCAGAGTGCCATATAAACATCAAGGCTAACATTAAGTTTACTAAGTTTAGTTTTAAGTTTGAGTTTAACAACATCAACATTTTAATCTCCAACAGATCTGTAATTTGAATTCTCAAAAAAAGTCTTGTTATGGCATTTCGACTTTTTTTTAACTTTTTTTTTTCTTCATACTATACTATAACTTTTTCGACATGCTATACTATGGCTTTTTACTTTTTTTGACATACTATACTATGACTTTTTTCGACATGCTATACTATGACTTTTTTTTTGACATGCTATACTATGACCTTTTTTAGTTTTCGTTCAACATACTGTAGACTTTTTTTCGACATACTATACTATGACACTTTTCGACATACTATACTTTGACTTTTTTTTTACTCTTTTTCGACATACTATACTATGACTTTTTTTTGACATGCTATACTATGACTTTTTTTTACGTTTTTTTCGACATACTATACTATGACTTTTTTCGACATGCTGTACTATGACTTTTTTTTCGACATACTATACTATGACTTTTTTTTGACATGCTATACTATGACTTTTTTTTAGACATGCTATACTATGACTTTTTTTTTACTCTTTTTCGACATACTTTACTATGACTTTTTTCAACATACTATACTATGACTTTTTTTTACGTTTTTTGCGACATACTATACTATGACTTTTTTCGACATGCTAAACTATGACTTTTTTTACGTTTTTTGCGACATACTATATGACTTTTTTTCGACATACTAGACTATGACTTTTTTCGACATACTATACTATGACTTTTTTACTTTTTTTCAACATACTACACTATAACCTTTTTATTCAACATACAACACTATGCCTTTTTTTGGCATGCTCTACTATGCCTTTTTTTTACTTTTCATTCGACATACTATAGACTTTTTTCTCGACATACTATTCTATGACATTTTCATTCGACATACTATACTATGACTTTTTTTCGACACGCTATACTATGACTTTTTTTTATGTTTTTTTCGACATACTATACTATGACTTTTTTTCGACATGCTATACTATGACTTTTTACTTTTTTTTCGACATACTATACTATGACTTTTTTATTCGACATACTATACTATCACTTTTTTTCAACACACTATACTATGACTTTTTTTGACGTTTTTTTCGACATACTATACTATGACTTTTTTCGACATGCTATACTATGACTTTTTTTCTACATTTTTTCGACATACTATACTATGACTTTTTTTCGACATACTATACTATGACTTTTTTCGACATGCTATACTATGACTTTTTTCTACGTTTTTTTCGACATACTATACTATGACTTTTTTTCGACATACTATACTATGACTTTTTTTCGACATGCTATACTATGACTTTTTTTAAGTTTTTTTCAACATACTATACTATGACTTTTTTTACGTTTTTTCGACGAACTCTACTATGACTTTTTTTCGACATACTATACTATGACTTTTATTAGACATACTATACTATGACTTTTTTTCGAAATACTATACTATGACTTTTTTTCGACATGCTATGACATTTTCATTCGACATACTATACTATGACTTTTTTTTACATTTTTTTCGACATACTATACTATGACTATTTTTCGTCATGCTATACTATGACTTTTTTTAAGTTTTTTTCGACATACTATACTATGACTTTTTTTCGACATGCTATACTATGACTTTTTACGTTTTTTTCGACATACTATACTATGACTTTTTTTCGACATACTATACTATGACTTTTTTCGACATACTATACTATGACTTTTTTTTACGTTTTTTCGACAAACTATACTGTGACTTTTTTTCGACATGCTATACTATGACTTTTTTTACGTTTTTTTCGACATACTATACTATGACTTTTTTTCGACATGCTATACTATGACTTTTTACGTTTTTTTCGACATACTATACTATGACTTTTTTATTCGACATACTATACTATGACTTTTTTTCAACATACTATACTATGACTTTTTTTACTTTTTTTTCGACATATACTATGACTTTTTTTCGACACGCTATACTATGACTTTTTTTAAAGTTTTTTTCGACATACCATACTATGACTTTTTTCGTTTTTTTCGACATACTATACAACTTTTTTTTGACATGCTATACTATGACTTTTTTTAAGATTTTTTGACATGCTATACTATGACTTTTTTCGACATACTTTACTATGACTTTTTTTCGACATACTATACTATGACCTTTTTATTCGACATACTATACTATGACTTTTTTTCGACATGCTATACTATGACTTTTTTTCGACATGCTATACCATGACTTTTTTCGACATACTCTACTATGACTTTTTTTAGTTTTTTTTCGACATACTATACTATGACACTTTTCGACATACTATACTATGACTTTGTTTCAACATACTATACTATGGCTTTTTTTCGGCACGCTATACTATGACTTTTTTTTACATGCTATACTATGACTTTTTTAGGCATACTCTACTATGACTTTTTTTAGTTTTCTTTCGACATACTATAGTCTTTTTTTGACATACTATACCATGACTTTTTTTCAACATTCTATACGACTATTTTTTACGTTTTTTTCGACATGCTATACTATGACTTTTCTTCGACATACTATACAATGACTTTTTTTTTCGACATACTATACTTTAACTTTTTTTCGACATACTATACTATGACTTTTTTTCGACATACTATACAACTTTTTTTTGACATGCTATACTATGACTTTTTTTAAGATTTTTTGACATGCTATACTATGACTTTTTTCGAAATACTTTATTATGACTTTTTTTCGATATACTATACTATGACCTTTTTATTCGACATACTATACTATGACTTTTTTTCGACATGCTATACTATGACTTTTTTTCGACATGCTATACCATGACTTTTTTCGACATACTCTACTATGACTTTTTTTAGTTTTTTTTCGACATACTATACTATGACACTTTCGACATACTATACTATGACTTTGTTTCAACATACTATACTATGGCTTTTTTTCGGCACGCTATACTATGACTTTTTTTTACATGCTATACTATGACTTTTTTAGGCATACTCTACTATGACTTTTTTTAGTTTTCTTTCGACATACTAGTCTTTTTTTGACATACTATACCATGACTTTTTTTCAACATTCTATACTATGACTATTTTTATGTTTTTTTCGACATGCTATACTATGACTTTTCTTCGACATACTATACTATGACTTTTTTATTCGACATACTATACTTTAACTTTTTTTCGACATACTATACTATGACTTTTTTAACGTTTTTTTCGACATATTATACTATGACATTTTTTTACGAATATTTTCATGAAAAAAGTCATACTATAGCATGTCGAAAATATTCGTAAAAAAATGTCATGGTATAGAATGTCGAACATTTTCATGAAAAAAGGCATAGTATAGTCTGTCGATTAATTTGGTGGAAAAAAAACTCAGTTAAAAATTTCGTCAATTTTCATGAAAAGACATGCTATAGTATGACTTTCATGAAAATTTTCGAAATTTTAAACTGAGTTTTTTTTCCACCAAATTAATCGACAGACTATACTATGCCTTTTTTCATGAACATTTTCGACATTCTATACTATGACATTTTTTTACGAATATTTTCGAAAAATTTTCATGAAAAAAGTCATACTATAGCATGTCGAAAATATTCGTAAAAAAATGTCATGGTATAGAATGTCGAAAATGTTCATGAAAAAAGGCATAGTATAGTCTGTCGATTAATTTGGTGGAAAAAAAACTCAGTTTAAAATTTCGAAAATTTTCATAAAAGTCATACTATAGCATGTCTTTTCATGAAAATTGACGAAATTTTAAACTGAGTTTTTTTTCCACCAAATTAATCGACAGACTATACTATGCCTTTTTTCATGAAAATTTTCGACATTCTATACTATGACATTTTTTTACGAATATTTTCATGAAAAAAGTCATACTATAGCATGTCGAAAATATTCGTAAAAAAATGTCATGGTATAGAATGTCGAAATTTTCATGAAAAAAGGCATAGTATAGTCTGTCGATTAATTTGGTGGAAAAAAAACTCAGTTTAAAATTTCGAAAATTTTCATAAAAGTCATACTATAGCATGTCTTTTCATGAAAATTGACGAAATTTTTAACTGAGTTTTTTTTCCACCAAATTAATCGACAGACTATACTATGCCTTTTTTCATGAAAATTTTCGACATTCTATACTATGACATTTTTTTACGAATATTTTCGAAAAATTTTCATGAAAAAAGTCATACTATAGCATGTCGAAAATATTCGTAAAAAAATGTCATGGTATAGAATGTCGAAAATTTTCATGAAAAAAGGCATAGTATAGTCTGTCGATTAATTTGGTGGAAAAAAAACTCAGTTTAAAATTTCGAAAATTTTCATAAAAGTCATACTATAGCATGTCTTTTCATGAAAATTTTTGAAATTTTTAACTGAGTTTTTTTCCCACCAAATTAATCGACAGACTATACTATGCCTTTTTTCATGAAAATTTTCGACATTCTATACTATGACATTTTTTTACGAAAATTTTCGAAAAATTTTCATGAAAAAAGTCATACTATAGCATGACGAAAATATTCGTAAAAAAATGTCATGGTATAGAATGTCGAAAATTTTCATGAAAAAAGGCATAGTATAGTCTGTCGATTAATTTGGTGGAAAAAAAACTCAGTTTAAAATTTCGAAAATTTTCATAAAAGTCATACTATAGCATGTCTTTTCATGAAAATTGACGAAATTTTAAACTGAGTTTTTTTTCCACCAAATTAATCGACAGACTATACTATGCCTTTTTTCATGAAAATTTTCGACATTCTATACTATGACATTTTTTTACGAATATTTTCGAAAAATTTTCATGAAAAAAGTCATACTATAGCATGTCGAAAATATTCGTAAAAAAATGTCATGGTATAGAATGTCGAAAATGTTCATGAAAAAAGGCATAGTATAGTCTGTCGATTAATTTGGTGGAAAAAAAACTCAGTTTAAAATTTCGAAACTTTTCATAAAAGTCATACTATAGCATGTCTTTTCATGAAAATTGACGAAATTTTAAACTGAGTTTTTTTTCCACCAAATTAATCGACACACTATACTATGCCTTTTTTCATGAAAATTTTCGACATTCTATACTATGACATTTTTTTACGAATATTT